>JAABKJ010007545.1:252757673-253361373 GCA_011634705.1 Andricus grossulariae | reverse complement strand
AGATATTTTCATTAAGTACCATAATAAATTTTTTTTTAAATTGGACGAATCTACAAAGCTATTAAGAATTTTTTCCGAAAAAGGGGTAAATTAAATTGAAAAGACTTTTTTCACCTTCAGATATGTAAAAAAATTATAACTTAAGAAGATTCAAAAACTCAGCGAAACAAAATTTTTAAACATTTTTTCTAGCTCGGGTAACCAAGCTGCATAGCTATCGATTCCAAAGTAATTATTTATTTTTCTATCATCCCAATATGTTAATTTTTCGCATTGTAGCGATTTCGAATCCCAGACTTTGTTATTTTCGACCCACCCTATTATGCGTTTCTCATCGGAAAACCTTTTTAGAGATGCATTGATGCCTGCCCCATTTTTTGCTAGGTATTTTTAAATGAAATGTAATATTTAGCTGGTTAAACTGTGTTGTTTTCAAGTAACATTATCATTCTTACTTTTCTTATAAATCTGAAAATCTTAATTAAAATTTTTTTTTTTAATTGATTTTTCAAACATTGAAAGAAATTTTTTCTATACCCCAAACATATTTTGAAAGATTGTTTATTTAGTTGTAAAATTTAAACTAGATTTTTTAATAGCATTATTTTCGTGCGATTTTCACCCAGAATAAGACACATAAAACTTAAGAAAATCTATTTCTGACAAACGTCCGACAGCACTTTGGTCCTCAAAGGGTATTAAGAGAGTTATTTTAAAAAATGTTACTTTTAGACCGTTGCTTTGTTATTAAAATTTTTAATTTGTATTTCGCCCACATTTGTGTGCAGGCTTTTTAAAATTAAAATTTAAAAAAATTTCATCGACAACTCTAATTTTGTGATTGTGAATTCTCTTTTGTTAAAGCTCCTTCGGCTTTAACGAACACGTCTCATCACGTATCTCGTGCTTCGCACTCGATTTTATCAAAAATACGAATTTTTCTACATTATGTTCAACTCTATTATATCAAATGTATATTGCATTTATTTCTGCATCTCAATCTGGGGCTGCTTATTCAGATATTGCAAAGTAAAGTACAAATTCTATTTTTAGTTTCAATTATTACTTTAATATTTGTTTCTTATTTTACATTAAATTTTATTCTCAGCTACCCTGAAAAACGTATCATTTCAATAAATTAGTATTATTACAATTCATAATATGTATTGGTATCAAAAAAATATATTTTCATTGTCTCGTTTTTATAATTTAAAAAAAGTGCATATCCTATTAAAAAAAATATTATACATTTTATTGCAACTTATGTAGTTTTACAATAATTTAAATTATTTTCAATTTTTAGTTTTTAAGATTTAAATTAAAGATACGCATCATAGCTTAAGGTCATTCTAAGAAAATTTGAAGATATAATTTAGACGAACAATTTTTTAAATAAAATGTTATTGTAGCTTGTCCCCTTTTTCCAAATAGTCCATTTTTTTTATTTTTAATATATTTTTATAGCAAGAGTTTCCAACAAATTTGTAGATATTTTTGGTTGAACAACTTTAGTCCTTTCGTTTTTTACTCTCTTGTGCCATTTTTCCAACAAACAATTTTTATTTTTTTATTTTTAAGCTTACTTTTTACGGTTAAAAGAAAATCTACTCGTCCCATCTAAAAATTAATAATAACAAATTTGTAGATCCATTTTGGGCGAACAACTTTTGTTTTATTTATTTTTTTTTCGTATCTTGCATAGCTTGACCGCACAATGGAATGTTTGATTTTCCATTATTTTTTGTGGTATCAAAACATGAATTTTCGATTTTTCAAGAAAATTCAAAAAGTTCTGACAATCTTGGAGGGCTTTCAAAAAGCAATGTTTTTCTTCTCTTGACCTTTTTTCATATCGTGCGTTTGGCTTAAAATTGTCATTTACGTCTGTTTTTTTTTTAATTATAAAAAAGCTGTAACTCCGATAATTTTCTTTTTATCGAAAAAAGTCGTGAGGATAAATTGTTAAACTTTTCGCGTATTATGAATAGCCGTCCATAGAACTTTTAAATCTTGAAAAAATGGTCTCGAAAATTTTCAAAATGCTCTAACTTTTTGAATTTTCATCCAAAACAGCTGGCTAACATGGTACATGGATGGCTCCTTACTTGATTTCGATATATTTGGATTTGTCCGTTAATGATTTTTATCAATACGTACATGAATATACTTACATTTTCCTACAAGAGCGGCTAAGTTGTGGAATAAATCGTTTCATAACCTCACTTTTGTTGTCAGCCCCTATTTTACTTAATATTTACCATAATTCCGAGCTAATTTCTGCAGTGAATTTATTTATCATCAATATTAACTTCAAAATTATCAAGAAGAAAAGCCTATTTTATCAGAATTTATCAACACTCATATATAATCAGACAGTTTCGATCAAGCACGTGTTGAAGATCACGAACTCGGAAAAATATTTTTTAGCATATTAAATATCCAATAGATTAATAAGTACTAATGTTTTTATTGATTTATTAATCATTTTATTAGTTTCTTCTTTTTAATTAATTTTATTAATCATAATTTATTATTTATCAATCATTATGCATTGACATTTATAATGATTATTGAAAATTAAAATTAACGCTTAATTGAACTAAATTATAAAAATTTATATATATTTTTTAAAGATAGAAAATAATTTATTTTGTTTCGTTATAAATATTTTGAAATAATTTTCAATATTATCTTAAAATTAATTTTTCGAAATAAAAAATCATTTCAATTTTCTCAGGAATCTCTAAAGAAAAACATTTTTATTTTCTTGAAACCTTTCGAAACTCTTTAAAAGTCCCTTTTTTTCGAAACTTCAAAGATATACATTTTGTTTTCAATTTCTTGAAATTATTTCAAGTTAAATTTTTTTTAATGTTACTAAAAATGAAAAAATTGCTTTTAAATCTTCCAAATTCTTTTTCGACAAATTTCGAAACCTTTCGAAGTATTTTCAATTTTTTCAATTTTATCCTACAATTAATTTTTCAAAGTTAAATATCATTTAAATTTTCCCAGAAATCCTAACATAACTTTTTTATTCTCTTGAAATCTTTCAAACTTCTTAAAAACCTTCTTTTTTCTAAATCTTCCAAAATCAACATTTGATTCAATTTTTTTTAATCGTTCCAGATTTTAAATTATTTTTGAAATTTTTTCAAAATTTCTCAATATCTTTTTTAATAAGTAGAATTTTTCCTACATTTTTTTTTCAAAATTTTGCAAAATGAAAAAATTGCCTTAAAATCTTCCAGAAACTTTTCTGACAATTTTGGAAATCTTTTGAAATGTTTCAAAATGTTTTTCAATTTCATCTTAAAATAAATGGTTCAAAATAAGATTTATTTCAGTATTCCCAAGAATCTTTAACAGAACACTTTTTTATTCTCTTGAAACTTTTCAAAATTTTTAAAACCCTACTTTTTCCGAAATTTTCATAATCTACATTTCGTTTCAAATTTTTTGAAATCGTTTTAAATTCTGTTCTTAATTATTTTTGAACCTTTTCAAAACTTCTTTATATTTCTTGAATAAACTCGTTTTTTTATAATTTTGTAATAGCGCAAAAAATCTTCTACTTTCTTTTTCGACATTTTAGGAAATGATTTAAAATCCTGCAAAATAAAAACAATTTCCCAACAATCTTCAGATTCCTAAACATAATTTTGGATATCTCTTGGAATATAATATTAAATTAATTTTTGAAAATAAAAAAAATAAACATTTTAAATTTCCTATGAGTCTTTAGAAAATTTTGTCTTCGAAATCTTTAAAAATCGATTTTGTTTTAAATTTTATGAAATCTTTGCAAAACTCCTTAAAATTTTCATGACTAAAACGAATTTTTTCTAACATTTTGTATTCTTGCAAAATTGAACAGTTTGGCTTTATAATTTTCTACATTATTTTTTCGAAATTTTAGAAAATCATTTTATATCCTGCAAAATAAAAACATTTTACCAAAAAATCTTCCAGATTCTTGTTCCTCAGTTTTCGAAATCTTATGAAATCTTCTTAAATGTTCTACTTAAATTAATTTACCAAATAAAACATTATTTGAATCTTCCTAGGAATTTTAAGAAGATTTTTTCATTCTCTTGGAACCCTTGAGAAATTTAAAAAACCTTTTCTTTGAAATTTTCAAAATTCTTCATTTTTTTTTTTAATTTTCTTGAAAGGTTTCAAAACTCTTAAAAAGCTCCTTTTTCTAGGTCTTCAAAAATCTTCATTTTGTTTTAAATTTCTTGAAATTATTTTGGAAATTATTAAAAATTTCTGAATATAGTTTGAAATGAGTTAGATTTTTCCTAAATTTTTTCAAAATTCTGCAAAATACAAAAAAAATGCCTTATAATCTTCCGGATTCAATTTTGGAAATATTTTTAAATAATTTTTAATTTTATCCTAAAATTAATTTTTCAAAATTAAAAATAATTTTTTGATGAATTAAAAAAAATTATAATCTTGCAAAATTCAAAATTGTTGCTTTAAAATCTTCTACATTCTATTGCAAAATCATTATTTGAACTTTTTTCAAAACTTCTTAATATCTTTTAAATTGATTCGAATTCTTCGTAATTTTTTTGTAACTGAGAAATAAAAAAAAATTCTCCAAAACATTCCAGATTCTTTTTCGACAATTTTGGAAATCTTTAAAAAAAACTTTTATTCTCTTGAAACCTTTTAAAATTACTGAAAAGCATCTTTATTCGCTATCTTCAAAAATGTACATTTTGTTTTAAATTTCTGGAAATCGTTGCAAGGTTTAAATTCTTTTTGAAATTTTTTCAAAACTTCTCAATATCTTTTAAAATGATTCGAATTTTTCCTTTAAAAAAATGTTTAATTCTGCAAAATAAAACAATAGCCTTAAAATCTTCCAGAAACTTTTCTAACAATTTTGGAAATCTTTCGGAATGTTTTGAAATCTTATTCAATTGTATCTAGAAAAGTTTTTAAATCTCTTGACACCTTTCATTCTTGAAAAGATTCTAAATTTTTTCTTGAATATCGTTAAAAATCTATTTTTTTTTAATTTTATGAATTCGACATTTTTTTTTAAATTTTATGAATTCGACATTTTGTTTTAAATTTTATGAAATCATTGTGACACTTCTTAATGTTTCTTAAACTAACACGAATTTTTTGTAAAATGTTGTAAGCGTGCAGAATTGAAGAATGTTGCTTTAAAATTTTCTTAATTGTTTTTCGAAATTTTAGGGAATCATATTTTGATATTCTCTTAAAATTAATTTACCAAATAAAACATTATGTAAATTTTACCAGGGATTTTCAGAAAACTTTTTTATTATCTTGAAATCTTCCAAATTCTCAGGGCAAAATGATCGGCGAAATGTTCGACAAAAAAAAATTAAAAAGTCCGTTTTTATTGTATAAGAAGCACAAAATTTTACATTTTTGACACTTTCCTCATGCATTTGAATAATTTTTGGCCTAGAATTACAGCTAGCGCCACCCTCGGCCGTATTCAACATTTCCGTCACTTTCATTTCAGAGTGACATGGGGCTGACTCCAATAGACGAGATGGCGAACTAGGAAAGTAGTTATCTTGCTTCTTTTAGATGGCTCCGATAACGAATTTCAGCAAAGTAGGGGGGGAATCGATGGTGAGTGGGGTATCGCACCAAGTGACCAAGTTTTATTTTGTTAATGTAAACACAGTGACGCGAACCACGCAAACGAATTTGAGGTTATAATCCGTGAAATGTGTGAAAACAATTTGTGAAGATGCAGAATCGAAATATTTGTTGTGTGTCGGGATGTGATTTGAAATTAATAAATTTGTAATAAACCATGAATGTGGATTCAAAGAAACTCAACGTAATAATCCGTAGCATTTCTCTACTTGGTTAACAAAAGCGAGAGGTACTACAATTTCATATTGTACACGGGTTGCGTATGATTGTAATATCAATAATTACTTAAGATAAAGACACAATATTAATATATAATGTAATAATCCGTAGCATTTCTCTACTTGGTTAATAAAAGCGAGAGGTACTACAATGTCATATTGTACACGGGTTGCGTGTGATTGTAATATTAATAATAATTTCAGAAAGGACTAATGCTAAATGATGCCATATGGCTTCTCAAATGGGTACAATAGCTTACATTTATTATGTTTTGTATTACCTGTACGACATTTGGCATTAATTCTTTTAAATTACCTTTAAATTTAATTTAGTTTTAATTTTAACAACACATTCAAAACACCTATGTGTACGTATATATTTACTAACACATGCGTACGAAATTGTAGTTATCTTGCTTCTTGTACGCGGCACTTCGCTCCGTTTAAGCTGCCACGAATTTAGCATTGAGTCAACGGTGCCTGGCGCAGCGCGAGAGACGGTTGCGACTCGCCTCGGAAGGGCCGAGTGCGCGATTAGTCAGTCGCGTATATTACGCATTATGTTGCATTCCAAGTCGAAACGGTTCAGGCACTCTCGGCTTATTGCGCAGTTGCAAAAGTCGCGGGCCGCTAGTCTTTGTTGGCGTTAGTGTTTTTGTTGACGTATGACAATTTGCCAACTAAAAATCAATCAAAATATAGAATCAAAAAACGACGCAAATATTTCGCGGAATAGTGAGTTTGGCATGACGTCGATAGGTGGAAATGCCAGCCGTCAGGAAGGTTAGTACATGGTACTGCAACTGCATACGACATATAGAAATGGACTGGCTACTCCGTGGTTTAAACCAGTGCTCCCAACGCGGGCACCTTGCACTACTGCGCATGCGATGCGTAAGGCGCTTCATTGACTGCTGTTCGCGCGCTTATTTGAAACGTTAAAAAATACAATTTTTTCATTTATTATTAATAATTAAGAATAATTATATTTTAACATTTTCAAGTGGTACGCGGAAGGTTTTTAATATATTCTGATCATTAGGTTTAAAAATACAATGAGTATTCAGTAAATAAAAAATATCATGTTATGTAATGTAATCTTTTTTTATATTTCAAATTATTTTTACCAATTTATGCTTTTCAAATGTTGTATATTAGGGAAAATGAATATGCAAATTTTATTAATAATCTTGATAATAAATAAAAAAAGTATTTTTCAACATTTCAAATAAACGCGCGAAGGACAGCCAATGAAGCCCCTTATGCATCGCATGCGCAGTAGTGCAAGGTGCCCGCGTTGGAAACACTGAGTGAAACGTGAATGACAATTGGAAATATAAGAAAGAGGTGGGCGCTGTGTCTCTTTCTGGTCGAAGGTGATTGGTCTAGAACATCGACATATAGAAATTCTAGACTAATCACCTCCGACCAGAAAGAGACAGATAACCCACCACTCTCTCCCTTCTCTTTCTAATTGACATTCGCGTTTCACCCACGGAGTAGTCAGTCTTTTTCTATATGTCGATGCTGCAACTGCATACGACATTTTGGAGAAAATCTCCGAAACGTGAAGGTAAGTTATAACGGTCTGCATAGTAATCTTTTCAAGTGTAGAATGCATTTGCGCAATTCTGTTTCTTCATCCTTTTATCGGTTGAAGATCTTTCAGTTTCACGAAATATAATAATATAATATAATATGAATAAAAATGAATCAAAATTCCTATTTATTTATCGGATGCTTCACAGTCTTTCCCCTAATGAAAGTGCATTCTTATTGGTTAACAAGTATTATTATACTTTTGTTTATGAATTCAACTATTTGGTTGAAAATTAATTTGGTTGGAAATTCACAATTTCTGGTTGAAAATTCAACTGTTTTTCAGAAAATTCGTATTTATGGCTTGAAAATTTAACTATTTAATTGACATTTTTGTTCTTTCTTGATTGAATAATTTGTTGTTAAAAATACGTTTTCTTTTTGGTTAAAAATAAACTTTTTTGCATAAAATTTACATTTTTGGGTTGAAAATTAAACTAGTTGAAAATACAAATATTTTATTATTAGTTTAACTTTTTGGTTGAAAATTTAAATTGTTTTGCAGAAAATTCGTCATCTTGCCTTGAGAATTCAACAATTTGGTAGAAAAGCCAACTATTTAGCTCAAAATTTTAATTTTTAGTTTAAAATGCACTTTATAGTTAAAAAATGATATTTTCGAGTTGAATACTTAATTTCTTTGTAGAAAATTCATCTTTGATTTAAAAATTCAACAACTTGGTTGAAATATTTTTTCTTTCTTGACTGAAAAATCTTTCTCGGTTTAAAATTCATTTCTTCGTTTGAAAATTTGACTATTTTGTTAGAAATACGTTTTCTTAGTTTGAAAATTTACATTTTTAGGTTGAAAATTAAACTGTTTTGTAGGAAACTCGTCTTTTTGGCTTGAAAATTCAACTGTTTGGTTAAAACTTCAAATATTTGGCCGAAAATTCAAATATTTGGTTAAAATTAACTTTTGTTTGAAAATTTAACTGTTTAGTAGGAAATTCCTATTTTTGGTTTGAAAATTCAGCAATTTTGTTTAAAATTCTACTATTTTGGTAAAAAATTCAATTATTTGTTAAAAAATTGACTTTTTTTACAAAATTCGTCTTTTTTGTTTGAAAATTCAACAATTTGGTTAGAAAATCAACTATTTTGTTGAAAGTTTCAATGTTTTTTTTAAATTCGGTTTTTTGATTTGGAAATTCAATAATTTGGTCAAAAAATCAACTATTTTGTTGAAAAGTCGTCGTTTTTGGATTATTTCATTTTTTTTTATTTAAAATTAAAATATTTTTTAGTGGAAATATCGAATATTACATTTTTCGTTGAGAATTCATATTTTTTGGTTGAAATTCAACTGTTTTGTTGAACCATTGAACATTCGTCCTTTTGAATATAAAATTCGTTTTTTTTTTGCATGAAAAATTAATCTTTGGTAGAAAAGTCATCTTTTTTAGTTTAAAATTCGTCCTTTTTGGGAAAAGAAATTAATCTTCTTGGTTGAAAATTCATTTTTTTTTAGTTACAAATGTATATTTTTTGTTGAAATTGCAATCTTTTTACTTGAAATATTAGGAATTTGAAGTATTTCAAATTCAATTTAATATAGCACCCACGTTAAGTTTATTATTCTTGCGGGTTTACTTTCTCGATTGAATCGTTAGGGATGTCTTCACTTGTAAACAACTTAGTAAAAAAAAAGAGGGAAAGGGAAAAATGGGGTAAAAATACTTGATTTTAGGTGTTTTACAGGATTTTTTCAAATTTCAGGGCAAAAAAAGAAGATTAGATAAAAAAAAAGGGGACGGATTGTAATGCCTGAGATAAATACGATGATAAATAGCATTTCAAAAAAAAATGTAAATACATTTTTTAACTATGACAGGGAAATTATTTTGTATATTCAACATTCTTTTAGGTCTGGAATTCTATAGTATACAGGTATCATTGAAAAACATTGAGTTTCGGCAACTTGTTTTCCAAAACAACTTTTCAACATTCCAAAAGTTTGTCTACCTGCTGAAATAGAATTGAGAATAGGGATATAATAGCGGACATTTCGCGTAACATAACCGAAATATAATGACAAGCACAATGGGTGCTGATGTGCCCAGGAGCCCAGAAGTAATTCTTTTCAAAGGTCGAAGCTCTAGTTCAACCTGGATTTGCCCTACTCGAATGGCAGTATACTAATGAACTTCATTCTTCTCTTTTTAAGCCCAAGTTTCTTTCATAATATCACCAAAGACATTTCCCACAGCTCTCATCTTACTCTTTTAAAAACAGTACTTTTCCTTATTTAAATGATTCGTCTAAACAGAATCTATTTTACACTTCATTTTAGCAGAACAGGGTGTACTCTGTTAGAAATGTTTGCAATTTTAGTATACACGGGCATATTAAATTTCCTACATGTTTACTAAATTCATTACACTTTGCAATTTCAGTATACTTACGTATACTAAATTTCTTTTATGAAGTTATATGTATACTAAATTTATCAAGTGTACAGTAAGTTTCTTTCACGTATATGAATTTCATAGTTTCTGTATACTAAAATTCATATACGTGTTTACTATATTCAGCTGCGCAAGCGCGTTTTGATTTGCACGAGTCGGGCAACGTGGCAACAACGAGTTGTTACTATTGGGCTTTAAAAATTGTTTATTAAAAAAACCTTATCAGTTACAGAAAATCGTATCATAAACCAAGTTTCAAAATAAGTAACTTTTGTAGAAAACTACCATAAAAAAATTAATTCCGATATTAAAATATTAACAAAAAGCTAGCTCCTGCGAAAAATACCGTCCATCTGTAGTTGAATAACTCTTCATATGTGTGTATCGTCGTGACAAGCATGCCTTTTTCAACTTCTTAGTCAGTAGTCCATATATTCATTGGAAACTTTTTGTGCAATAAGGCTAGTATTACATGCATGTTTTCAAGTATTTTTCTTACTTCGTATATCCCACCTATGTTTGAGGTCATAACAGTGAATGTAGCATTTTATGTTTTTTGTTTCATGGGATGCCAATACATTGCTTCTCACGCGGCTTGTACCAAGGACATTTCTTTATGTTTTCTAAAACCAGCCGCAAGGGTGCAATGAAAATGGTTCAAAATTCAGAAAATGAAGGCTGCCTGTGATTGTAGTTTCGTTTATGAAAAACTATTTCAAGAATAATGCGACAATTGCACCGTTTTTTATTGAATGTAAAACATTATACTCATTCTTGAGGCCAGATACTATTAGAAATAAATTGTACTGAGAACTACGTCTTTTGTATATCAACAAAATGTAAGTCATTTGCATGTGTGTAGGCTTTAGGAAAGGACAGTTTACTTCAATGATAGTCGGAAAATAATGCATGTCTAAGTGCAGGGTTTGGTGAAGAATCGTTTAGTTTAAATGCAAAGTTACTCACGTAATAATTCGTAAAATATTCTAAGTTTTTAATTGTGTATGTTAGTTTTTTTAATGTGAACAATTCCTAATTGCGAGTTGAAAAAAATATTAATAATTAAATTGAAAAATATTTGAATAGTAAGGGTCCATTATAATTAGACATGAATTATCTCCTACGTATCAGGAAATAAGAAGCTTTAGAAATTTATACAGATAATTATATCTCTAGATACTTGAGAAACATTGGCATCCGTACAACTGTAAAAAGTAAGAAAATAGGCATTTCATCAAACATATCTTAATAATTAAAATCAATCATTCCTAAAATTATATAACTCGATTCAACTTTTTGTAGATTTTGTCATCATTTTCATGAGTCTAAATTCCAAATGCTGAAAATAATGCTTTCTAATACCAAGCCAAACGCGTGGCACAATTTTTAACAGTGAGTATATCATACTGGAACTGAATTAGGTATATACCAGAAAAGGTTTATTACCTGTCCTGCACCTTTCCTTTCTTTTATTCCTGGTCTTTCAATCATAATTTAGGATTATTATCTAGTGCTCATAGCATTCTACATTTACAAAATTTATTAGGAAAGGATTATGGTATACTTGATCTTGGAGCAGAGATTAAAAATTGTAGTTGGAAATAGTTAGTTCTGAAGCAGTAAAAAAATGGCCTCGAAAATATTGCCCCAATTAACAGTCCACCTGAAAGCATTTTCCGCTTGGGTTACCGAAAATAATGAAACTTCACCGGTAATAAAGATGAGAATTTCCCATGATCCTGTTTTCACACGAGGAAAGTTCAGCCATTAGGCAAACAATCGATCCGAAAGCTCGCTCTGCTATTGGTCTATGACTATCCCCACTCGACATAAAAGTCCAATTTCGTGGACTCCCACCCTAATTCTCTGACGCTGTGAGTGTTTTTTCGAAATTTTCGTTCAATAATACGATCTCTCTTAATGCAACATGTCGATGACTTGCAAAACGCATAGTGCTGGTGTTATACTCATATAATATACTTATATATATAATAGGATATTCGATATATATATATATATATATATATATATATGTGATATTTTTTCGGATATTTATTAATGTACTTATAAATTGAAGAAAATTGCTTAGAAGCAAACAGTGGTTTCAAATTTTTTTTTTTAATTCTTCTGCAACGGATTACACGCGCATTTGTGCCAAAGGGAACTGAAGTTACAACTTTGAACAAACATTGTTGTTAAAACATGGCAACATTGTTCTATGAAAAGACCACCAGACACTACCCAACCTCAGGAAGAAGAAAGTCTCGAAAATGGTCGAGTAGACAACGGTAAGTCCCTTACTGCAAAGCACCCCCAGCCACGTTACCGTAACGGGTAACGGCCACTACTTTTCGTATATTTCGTATATACTTGTTGAAGATGTGAAATTTGTCTTTTCAAAAATGCATTTGTTACATAACAAACGTCATCTGTACAGGATTTATTACATTAAACATGTAGTAAGAAAGATCCTCAAACATGAGAGAAAATTATAACTCTTACAACTATATATTTCTGGATTTGCTTCGTGCAAAAGGATATTAACTATTCCGATCAATGACAAATTGCAATTTTTATTTGTATTAATGCTTGGATCTATTATTTTTATTACAATTATTTGGTAATTATTAAGTTTCACAATTGAATCTTCAAATATTTTTCGTTTTATTTAAAGAACGTAAATACGCGTACCAAAATGTCGGTGCTAATAACCTTTTATAAAATCGCTTTTATAACAATTTCAAATTGTTGGAATTCAACGTTGAATAATTTCCATCCGAATGCCCTGACAATTATATTTTGTATTCAAAATTTTGATTCAACAAATGGTGTAATTTATAAGCAAAACAGCATGAAATTTAAATATTTACTATAGAAACTTCCAAGCTTCTTGTATATGTTTCCAAAGGAGAGTTTAAATTATTGAATAATTCATAATTAAGTTCCTAAAGATTATATAAACTGTATTGGGAAGTATAAAAATGTTAATGAGAAGTCTTCAAGATTTCAGACTTTTAGAAGAACATCATAAATTAGTCAATCATCAAGTTACTAGCGTCACAAGTTGAAAACTGTAATGGTAAATTTCATGATTGAAATCGCTTTAAAATTAAATGATTTTACCTTCAAACGTTACCAACTGTGCAATTTGCCATACAGAAGTGGTCGTATCAGGAAAGAAGACTTTAAGAAACATTGTGAAGAATGTAATAATTGCTTAAAGTGTAAAACTTGGGTCGAAGCATGCGGCCGTACAGATGCCAAGTTCAACTCAGTTGATAAAGTTACTCACAGACATTACATTTGTTCCTTACATTTTGTGGGAGTAAGTGGACCCAGTGAGGAATTTCCTAATCCTATCAAAATTTTCGGAAAAAGTTTCAAAATCAGTGGTAAGAATGTTGGTGGATATATTGTTTATTATATTATTTATTAAATTGTATCCGAAAATTTCGGCCTTGAAACAGCACACTATACAATAACAATTTTTTACAATTTTCTTACAAAAACACTACCAAATTTGTTTTAAAATAATTATGATACTTAAATCCTGGCTTTTAACCTCAATATTTGTTGCAATCACAATAATATGATTAAAATTTAACAATATGAGAAACTTATAACCTGCAAACCTGTTCACAAGTTCGGCTTTTTTACCATTGTTAGATTGTTTCCGGAAATAGTCTATTATGTTTTTGTCTGCCTTTTAAATTAAAATAATTAGACAATCATCCAAAATCTTAATGGCAATAAAGTAAAAAAACAAGTGAAACATATAATAACCGAGTCTAATGAAAATACTCTACATTTTTCCTAATAATTTCTTTATTTAAATTAATTTTACGCAACTTCGAAGTTAAAAAGCTTCAAAATTTTGGGTATTGAAATAAATAGGAAATTTCAAAGAGGTACCTAAATCCACAATAGTTTTATTTTATGACCAGGAAACCTAGCCGATCAGAAAGAAGTAAGGGGAGAAACCCAGTGGTACAGAGTACAACATTTAGATCTAGATCAGTAAAAATTTCCAATACCTGTAAAAATAGGCGAAGAGTTGTCTGGATTTCACCTTACCTGCTGGAGAGCAGGTTACCTTTACCCTTCGTCCAGGATTACAAACACTTACAAATCATACTTTATTGCATTTATTCTTTGAAGAAGTTCGATTGCAAACTAAAAAGTTACTAAATGAAACTAAAGAACTATTTATCGCAAAAACTACATAAGCGTAATAAAATTCTCGTATCCATATAAATCAAAGTATATATCCCTATCATAAGCTTAATGAACTTGAGCGAATGAAAGTTTAGGGAGACTTGGAATGTTTCCAAACTTCTCGAGCTTCAAATATTAGGGCGGTAAATTCAAAATTATAACGGAGTTAAATGTGAAGTATTAACCAAAATTTGCATGGTATCTTCTGTCCATCGCAATACATTATTTAACCAACTACAAAACAAATCACGAACTAATAGTTAGCAACAAGTGATTTTACGAAATTTAAAGCGAATATTATTTTGATTTAGGTCAAAGAAATTAAATAAATAAAATGATGCTCCTAAGACTCTTTCTCGAGAAGATTTCTCATTCTGGACGTTTCCTTTCCGCTAAGTGTGTCAACTGCCCTATCGTCGACCAGGCGGAAGCACGCATGCGTCAGAAAAATTTCTCATTGGTACGTTGCGCAATTAATCGCGAATATAAATACATATGTATGCAAGTAAGAATATAATTAAGACAACAATAATTCCTAGTTGAATCTGAAATTGTACGACGGTACATGGTTACCGAGTTTTACAATTTACGTAATATGATATTCGGTAACAGGTCCTCCATGATGGCTGCGTTCCTTGTTTGATAGATTTGTCCGATAGTCCGTTCGATGAGCGATAAGCTTACATTCATCAGGTTTCCGATCCTTTTATTAAAGTTGGAGGATCGTGACGTCACAGGTCGTGGTAATATGGCGCTTAACTGGCCTCCCTGGTTCCTGATAAGTTGAGTTCAGTCACATCAGAGCCGTGGTTGCTCGTGTGACGTCACGCCTCCGTGACATAGCGTTAGAGGATGAGAGAAGATGGCGGCGTCTTGTGATGATCTGACTGGCCCAGCGTTGACTCTGGGCAAGAAGCACCGGTAACCATGATGATAGGGAAGTTACTGGTGGCTGTTATTCATTAACCAAAAGTAACTATTCCAGCGTGTCAGAAACCCTGGCTATAGAGTGGCTATAGAGTCGTTAATGGTGAGTTTATTATGACGTCACGTTTCGGTGACATGGCGTTGTAGAACCAATGGAAGGTGGCGGCCAGGTACGATGTTAACTAGACAGGGTGCTCGATGTTAGTAACTACTGGCAAACTTTTGATGCTAAGACCCGTCTTGGCTTCTGATGTTGTTGTCGTTGATCTCGGATTTGACAGGTGGAGATTAGGTAACATGAAAACAGATATTAATAGAGATAATTTCTGGTTACAATTACTAAAGCTACAGTATTTTCAAAATTGGAATTTTAACTGCACACTATACTTCAACTTTTGATATTAAAATAAAAATCTGTTTGAAATCCTTTGTTGGTCATTTGTGGTAGATTTTGATGGTAGATATTGACTTTCTAAAAAATCGCATAGAGTTGAACTTCACGATTGTAATTAAATGTTAAATCATTTATTTTACGAATAATTTGGTGGTTGTTTGATTATTTTGGTATATTTATCAAGATATGACTCAAACTTTTGGTGGTCATTACAAATATATTTTAGGTTTCAAAATATCAAACATGTTACGAATACTTGAAGTAAGTACATGAGGGTGGTCCACAAAATGTGAGATTAATTCTTTTCTTCGATTTTCTATGCAACATTGATCTCTTTTAATAGAAATTTACGGAGTTTAAAAACTCGTGAAGTCAGGTGTACACCTTCGTTGAAGTCACTTGAATTCACGTGTAGTCACTGAAATCACTTGAAGTCAGTGTACACTCCATCGGTCGAGTTGTGAACCCCTCGGTAATGTAACATTCTTGTTCGAAAATTCATCCATTTTAATAAAAATTTGTCCTTTTTTTGGTAGAAAATTTACCTATTGGGGTAAAAATCAATTTTTTTCTAAAAGATTCAACTATTTTGTTGAAAATTTGTTATCTTTTTGTTGCCAATTAATTTAGTTCATTCAAAACTGAACTATTCCACATTTTGTTAACCATTCACTTTTTTCAATTGAAAATTCAGTTATTCGGTAAAACAATTCTGTATTTTGTTGAAACTTTGTCTTTCGGTGCAGAATATTACTCTTCTTGGTAAGTAATTCAGATTATTAGGTTGCAACCATTTGAAAAATGATTCTGTCATATTCTCTTTTACATAACCCGAACTGGAACTCTTGAGAATCTAAAAACTAAGTATATGTAATCATATGAGATAAATTATAATAATAAAAAAATGAGTAGCTGAGTATACGAATAAAAATAGGATTTTATACATTAGCACGGCCGGCTTTTGTGGATTACGAGCTGTGCGGTGATACAGGGCGCCATGACTAGGGGATGTGGGCAGCATGGGATTTTACTTTGTACCTTCCTGGACATGCGTCTTCAGGTGTCTAGAAAGATGACAAATTTGTAACTATTGTTTCGATTCTAGGTCTCAAGCTTATTAATAGCTTCACTAATCCGTTCAAACACCTGTGCTGCTCCTTCAAGCCCTTATTTGGACCGAGATATTTTGTGGCCCTATAGCCGAATGACCAAATAAATAATAGTTATAGGAGCGACACTCATTTAGGAAATTTATGATAAGATTTCAAACGAATTTCTGACGAATGTAATTCAAAGGAACATTTGAACTCTCTTCCATCGACCCTACTATTGCAGTTACAGAATCGGTTCAGCTCAAATGACAGATAATAGATCAGTGTTGAATCTTTACTCTTTCTTTCATAATTTAGCTTAAGCTTTTTATTACCTAATATTGTGTACGGCGATTTCCATTTCATCGCCGTCTACCTGGTCGACTTAACCTCTCCATTCGACTTACCCTCGCGCCGTCGAGTGAGCCGAGACGCGCGCTGGGTCGAGCCTTTCTAATGGGGAATAAAATACAAAACCTAAAAATTTTTTAATTTTGCAATTTAAAAATATTATATTCGAAATTTACGTTTCTTACCGATTCCAATTATATGTCACTTGCAATCAAAAGATTAAAGTTAGAATAATTTGACGCAGATTTTAGTTTATATTTTGGCACTGGCCAGCATTAACGAATTTTCTGTAGAACAGTACAAGTCCGATAAGTTGCCGTCCGATAAGTGTACACTCCCCTTAAAACGTCATTACACGCACGGCACGCACACTAATTGGGGTTCTCCCACTACGCGTGCTATTTTGCTTATGATCCTTGCATCATTCTCACGCATTCGCGCACCTAATATCGTGCTACTAGAAGGGGCATCCGATGAGTCCACAATTCCTGGGATTTTCCGCCCCTACAGCCCCGAAATGATAAACTTATTGGACTTCTACTGTAAAGTTCAAAATGCAACAGTTGATTTTGTAGAAAATTCTTGACAATTCAACTGTAGAATTTTGTCACTGGAAATTTTAAATGTGGAATTTTCAACCAGTAAGATTAATTTTCTACAAAGGAGTGGAAGGATTTTCTACAAAAAGGGAGTGGAAGGAGGAGGATTGGGAGCGGGAGTGACGTGGATGGTGTAGCGGAACCACCTACCGGGAGTAGGAGGAGGAGCGGTGGGAGTACGAGGAAGCGCCTAATCAGGTTCCTCGAGGACCTGGTGTGGGCCGGGATCGAGACTCAGGAAGGACCTGGGGTACCGTTCCGGAGGTCGATGCGGCGACAGGCCGGACGACGAAGGGCTCCAAATCGTCGTACCGTCCTGAAAAATCAAGGCGGCCCGATGAGGAGGAGGTTGAAGGCGTAGGAGGAGATGGGATGCGGACAAAATGAACTTGTGAGCGAGGCGATAGGATTTTGGTGGTGCTCTCGAGCAGGATAGGATGGGAAGGAGCGGGTGGAGGTTGTGGGAAAGGTGTGGCATTTCGAGCAGGAGTGCTTAAAATGGAGAAGCCTTGGGAAAGGAGGAAACGGCGTTTCCGCTCCAGTTGATTGGGACGGGTGCGTTTGTGTTTGCGTCCTTCAGGCATACGGAAGGTTAGAATGTGCCTGAAGGTGGAAGTGGAAAAGAAAATCTGAAAGAAAGAGAGAGAAAGCGCCGGGGCAAAGCACCGCATCGCTGGAAAAGAGCGAGAGAGAGAGAGAGAGAAACATGCGTGCTGGGACTCAGGGTACCACAGCACTAGGAGGAAAGTGTATGGTAAATTAAAAGATTTGTGCCGGGACAAATGTACCACAGCACGAGTATAGTGAGAGAGAGAGAGAGGTAAGGTGTTTGGTATGGGATATGGGATGAGGATAAATTAATCGAGAGAGGAGTTGTCTTGGATCTCTATGATTCCTTGATCTTGGTATAGAGTTTGAGTTTCCTGGTGGTCGCGGAACAAAGTACAACACGGCCAGGTTGCTCAGAACAGTAAACGAAGCGGAAGTGCCGAGTTAGGCTCGAGCACAGGTATTTATGTGAGCGAGGGGCGTGGACCTGAGCGAAGAGGGAAGCGGCTGCTAGCCCTGTGATTGGCCGAGACTCCCGAAACTGGAGTCGCAACGGGGCAGTGGGGACACTGGCCTCCGTGCTTCCATCCGCCAGGCCCGCGCGCCACGCGCCATTTACAATATTTTTACAATTTTAAAATGGATGTTGAAAATATTAAAAAATAAGATTTTATTATAATATTCGGTGAAAAGATTTTCACAATATCAACGTTTAATCCTGCGTTTATACAATTGGAATATTTTGATTTTAAACGAAAAACGGAAATTACGTCTTTAAATGGAAAATAACCATAGGTAAATGGTGGTAGTACTAAACCTGATGCTAAAATCAATATCCGAGAATATTCACTGTTAAACTAAAAGGTTTAAAATTGTTTTAAAGGTGTTGAAATCGTGGAGTAAACGACGCTGTCGTTGAGCTCCCCTGTGTTTCACAGGCGCATTGGAGCGGGAGAGACAGAGCGAAGGCCGCGTCACTAGTGTACGTGACGTCCGAGCCTTCTCTCGAGTCGATCACGGCGTTAGCACGTGATCGGGAAAAAAACCAGCGGCCAGCTGTCGAGTGCGTCACTCGAGAGTACGTAACCTGGGACAATAGAGGCGTTGGCCATTAGCCGATTTCAAGGTCCTAATGGCCTGAGTTTAAGGACTTACTCAATGGACCAAAACATGAGTGGCAAATTCATACTATCCTTTCGTTAAATCAGTGGTTGTCAAATATTTGTAGGCCCATTGGCCTATAACAAGTTCTTTCTTTTATTTTACATTACAGTTTAAAATTAATTGAAAACTGAACTGTTTTCCAGAAAACTGGTCTTTTTAGCTTGAAGATTCCACTATTTGCTTGAAAATTGATGTATTTTTTCGAGAATTCGTCTTTTGTATTAAGAAAGTTAGCCCTAGAAGCCACCTATCAATTTTTTGCCTTCTAACCCCACAATGGGTTACAATCATATGCGCAGATACGGTTCAATTATAAATGGATCTCTTCGTTTCATAAAAATTAAGAGAATGGTGTGTGATAAAGTCAAAATTAAGAGAATGGTGTGTGATAAAGTCAAATGTATTAAACATGCACCGGTTATAAAATGGTTCAAAGGGCAAGAAGTGTCGAAAAAATGCAAAAATGAACAGATATTGAATTTTTCGTGTGTCACATTTGTACTGCAGTGTGTTGATTCAGTAGGATTGATTGTCTTGGATGAAAATTCGTCTTTTTTGGTTCAATTCGACTGCTGTTTATTTAAAATGAAAATCTTTTCTGGTTTAAAGTATCATGTATTACATTTTTTGTTATGAATTCATCTTTTTTGTTTTAAAATTCGCAGCTTCTTCTCACAAGGTCGAACTACTTTGTTAATTCATGAGAAACTTTGAGATTTAACAAAACACCTCCTCTCCTTAATCTTCTTACGGCTCAAATGTGTGGAATAAATTAAGAGACCGTAAGTTCTTTATGTACCTGATATACCAATTGCTTACCTGAACAACTTTTTCCTTAAATAAATTCTTTTGTAATATAATATTACAATTCTTAAAACAAATTTTAGCACGCACGAAAAAAAATCCCTGATATTTGCAGGTCACGTTGTATAGTTACTACGATCACAAATTTTTCCCTACGATTAACCGGTCAAGTATTATATTTCGTAATTCATTATTTCAGTTTTATCGTTTTAAAATTCCGGTTTTATATTTTGTAATTTTGACATTGAAATCCGTGAATTTTTAATTTTGGAGGATATATGGCCTATATTCATGAAAAATTAAAACTCTGCAATTTTGGATGTTTAAATCTAAATTATTGTGTGACTATTAAGGCGCTTTGAACTGAAAATTGTGCCGCTAACGGCTTTCGAAAAAAATTAATCAAAACATTTATTTTTCAAACTTTGAGTTCGAAATATTTTGTTAATGTAAATTTTAACCTGTAATTTGTGGGCCAGCAGATCTAGGAATGTCGGGTGTATTTATTTGTGTTATTATTGATAGTATTTATTATTGATTTCAAATCGCGCTTTTCGGCTGAAAAAGTAGCCACCGGCGGCGCATCGATACAAGAACGGGGCAGCCAATGAGCGTAGTCAATAAAAATAAACTGCCCACTCGCGGTAAGGGTGGGGACCCCTCCAGCATTGAAATGAACGAATCCCTACGTTTCAAGGACGTTGAAATGCTAGAGACTTTACTGCATTACATTTTATTTAGAAAATACTATTTTTTTACATGTTTTAGAAAAAAAATGTTTAATGAAGTAAAATTTATTCAAACAATTAAAAATTGTTCAAAAAGTCATCAGGCAGGTTTAAATTGTTTGTATCAAGATTCCCTTTTAACGAATGACTCGACACTTTTTTTTAGAAAGATATTATCTTATTGTACAAATATGTTATATTATAAATAAAATAGGAATAAAATACTAATTTAAGCTGCCTATGTTCATAAAAATCCACTTTTTCGTGTAAAAAATAAATTTTTTACGATTTTTCAAATAATAAATTAGAAACGAATATACATTGCCTTTGACAAATATATTTTTTAAATCAAGACTTATTTTTACCAATTATCTTGACACTTTTGTTTTTAGAAAGATGTTATAATATTGTAAAAATATTCGACCAAAATTTGAAATATATGGATTGAAATTGAAAATGTTAAATTTTCCTTTTTTTTAATTTCTAAGAAGTATAATCCAAAGAATTTTAAGAGATTTGGTTTCAAAAATTTTTAGAACTCTGAATATTAGAAAATTTGTCATTATGCATTTTCAAATAGTTTGTTTTCGATAATCTAAAATAAATAGTTGCATTTTGAACGGAAAAATGTATTTTGTACCAAAAAAAGACGAATTATCACAAAATATAAACATTTTTAACCAATTATAAATTTTCTACTAAATAGTTGAATTTTAGAACCCGAAGTACGAATTTTCCACAAAACAGTGGAATTTTCAACAAATCATTTGAATTTTCAACGAAATATTTAAATTTTTAGGTAAAAAAAATAATAAGTTTTCAACAAAGAAAGCAAACGAATTTTGAACTAAAATGATGAATCAACCAAAAAGCTGAGCTTTTAAGAAAGATAGTTCAAATTTCAACCAAGGACCTTAATTTTCAGAATAAAAAGATGAATTTTTAACAATAAATGTAATAGATGATATTTCAACAACAAAAAAAGATTGTGATTAGAAATTAAAAACAGCTGGATTTGTCCAATAAAAACGAATTTTCAACCAAATAATTAAATTAAATAATAAAATGTTAAATTTTAGAACAATTATGAATATTCTACAGAATAGTTAAATTCTCAACTAGAAAATGAATTCACTAACAAAAAAGATTAGATTGTAACCAGAAGGTCGCAATTTTTACTACAAACGGTGAAATTTCTGCAGTATGATATGATATTTCATACCAAAAAGATCAATGTTCGACAAAATAGTTGAATGCTTAATTTCGAAAAATCGTTACACAAGAAAAATAAATTCCAATATATTTGTTGAATTTTCAAGTCAAAAAGATGAATTTTCAACAAAACAGTTAAATTTTCAATCAAGAAGTATGACTTTTTAACAAAATTGTTGATATAATAACTAATTTCGACACCAAAACGACCTGAATTCTTTGATTAGAACATCTACCCTGTTGAATTAATCAATTAAGTTTTATTTTAAGAGACATAACGGAATTCGATAGATTTTATTCTATTCTAAAGGTTTTAAGTTTTTTTTTTTTAAATCCAAAGAATTTTAAGAGATTTCGTTCTTTGTAGAAGAGGAAATATTCTTGATTGAATAATTGATTTATTAAACATTTTGTATGTTTTCGGGCTTTTTCATATCGCCATGAATGTATTTTGAACGACTTAAGTATCCTGGAATTGGAACGATTGGAATGAACCCTGGAAGAGCCGTGCGTCGATGGAGGGGGGGGGGGCAATGCTCGGCAGCCGAGTGCTCTGCATCCACTCGTTTATAACGGGCCAGAACCCCATCCATTACCAAAGAAAAAGATCCGGCAAAGAATTGCCGGACTTGTGTATAATCACCTAAAAAATATAGTTCATGTTTCTGTGGTCACACGAATTTAGACACTTTTGATGTAATAAAAATGAGGGAAAACAGCATTTTCGAGAATATTCGTTATTCGTGCGCCTCCAAATTCCCATGTTACCCGCTGCTAAGCCAACATTTTTTTTCCTAATTACACTCCTGGCAACACATTACAGGAAGAGCAAAGACCCGAAGAGCACGAAGACGACCGAGAGTAACGGGTCGAACGAACGACCGACCGAACTATTTTCGTTGATTTCCGTCAATTTCCGTGTCAACATTCAACAGCTAACAGGACCTCAATGGCCGCCGCAGGTAAATTCCTCGGAATTTTTACCAGTTTTTCATTCTCTCGCTCAAACCTGAAGCTATTTTTCAAAGATTTTTATCGAATTCGGCAAAACATTTTTCCTTGCGTGTGATCAAAAAACAAAAGAAGTATCACGATAGGTGGGACAACAGTCAAAAAAACATGGGCGATCCGATCGGTAAGTTGGTGCATTGAATTGCTGCTTCTAGCTTTCTAATATACACCGTATACACTTATTCTAATTTATTCTTCGTTATAGAATTTTCAATACATTTTTATCTCTCTTATAATTTTCAGATGTCGTGAAAATAGAGGATATTCTATCCAAAACCGAACACCACGGCAAGTTTTTTCTTAATTCACTTGTTTCATCTATCACAATTGTCTTACGTTTTATGTGCTCCGCATTTTCCACATTTTTTCACAGACGCCTGGTCTGAGGTATAGACAAATAACAAGATTTTTTCAGGACGTTTTTGCGTTTCAGCGTTTGTAAGCTTTAAATTTTCTGATGTCTACTGTCTAACTTTTAGATAGTTTTAATGTTCTGGTCATCAGGTGTTATCATTTTTTTGTTTATTAATTTTTGTGGGCGTTGTCTTAAAATTAAGTTTCTAATACATTCTAGTTGGCAACTGGACGAAGAATCTGGGCTATTACAGTGACTTTATTTAATTTTTACAACACTGTTGAATTTTGATAACTTTTTTGCAAATGAATTAATAGAAGCAAGTAAGTGTCACAGTGTTAAGTTTAAGAACGTCAAACTCGAAATAATAATTAAAGCATTGAGTCTAGTTTCTTAATATTGCAATAGCCTTCAAAGTTGAGTAACTTTGTCCGGGAAACCGGGAGTTTTATTCAGTGACCAGCATTTCTTCTCATTTATGTTAAAATGCAAATAAATAACGGCATATCAAGAAACGTTAAAGTGCTTCATCCAAATATTAAAAACAAAAGCTTTCAACAGATTTTAATTTTCCTTGAACCTGTGATCGTAAATTAAATAAAACATTTTAAAACATAACATCCACTTAGTACATGGTCAGTGGACACTCTTCATTCGAAGTTCAAAATGTTTTCTCTTAAATAGATGGAAAGCAGCGAGCTATCTATATTATGAATAATATGAGCTAAAGCTTGAAGTTATTTTGTCAGTTTTTTAGGATATTATAGTAAATATAGTGCAAATCGTAATGTTTTCTTAAATTTCAATTAAAATCTGAAATTATAAACATGGAAAATATTCTTGGGCTCATTTTAAAGTTTAATTTCTAACGAATCGCTGCAACTGAACAACATAGTTGTACCATTTTTTTGCATTGTGCAAGAGTTGAAGTTGAAATAAAAAAGTTGGAAAAGTTTTCAATCATCTCATTTGAAGGAAAATAATAATAAAAATGAAACGAATACTTTGTTTTTAAAAGAATTTGTATAGAAAATTCATAATTCCTCGTTTCATATATTTAGACAAATTTGTTTCTCAGCAGAACAAAATATTTAAATTTTTCTAACTTTTTCCCCACAAGTTTAACATTCAACATTGAAAAATGTTCATTATTTGAAATGTTATGTAAAATTGTAGAGAAAATTACAATTTGAACTATTTTTGCAACAGCTTCTTATAAAATTGACAAAACAACTTTATCCTAGGCTCATTTTATTCAGAATTTAAATAACTTTCAACCTATTTAAGAACCACAATTTTTAAATCAGAATTCATAAAATTAACAATCAAAAATTAACAAATTTTAAATGATTGCTTATATATTAAGTGGGGGTAGAGTATTTTCATTATATTCGTTTTTAAAATATATATCATTTTTTGCTGCTTATGTGCAGTAAAAGAGTATTATTTTCCCGGATTCGGTTGCAATGTTACGTTAACCTCTACCTGAATATTAGACATTAAAATGCATATTGCGCTTTTCTCAATTTGTAAATAATTAAATGACTTAATTGACCGGGAAATGTCCGGCAATATAAAGTAATGCGTCGGGTAGACATCCTGATACTTAAAATTCAAAGCCTTCGAAATGAAATAATTGGAACTTTAAGCTTAAAATTTCACGATCTGAAATTTGAAACCTTTTGTATTCTACTCTAAGTTTGAATTACTGAAAAGACGGTCGCTAATTTTTATACTTTAGTATAAATTTCTACTAATTGTTACTCATTTTCGGTTAAATTTGTAATTATGAATTGCAAACTTCTAAAATTAATAGTGTAAAACGATTCAAATCGATAACCAAACAATTTTTTTATATATTTATCTGAATATATCAAATTTTTAAGACTTTTAATACGAAATTATTCATTTTCAAATTGTTTTATTTTTAAAGGATGATGGATTAGTAACTATGCCATTCAATTTAATATTATTAAACAATGTTTAACGTTTCAGTACAACATTTTTGATTTCGAAATGCTGTAAAATTGAAATTCTCCAATTTTGAACAATTTTATTTTCATGTTATCTTTGTGGTTGTTTTCAATTTGAAATTATACAATTTCAAGCTTTGTGATGTTCTATTCTTCAATTTCTAACGTATTTTCTAACCCATTTTTTAGAGGCTTAATTTTGTAAAGCTTCATTTAAGGATGTACTGAAGTTATCTTGAATCCAAATAGATCTCAGTGAAACGAAGAATCATCCCTATTGACGTTTTAAAACTAGCTGCAAATTTGCAGATCGATTAGCAAGCCCGTTTTAAAATAATTTGTGTTTGAAATTTTGATAATACGTAGCTTCTATAAGTTCGGAATCAATCGCCGCTCACTGGGTTTCGAGAAATTCATCGAAAGAAGAATACTTTTTTTCTCCATATAGTAGTTCTAAGTCTGTTCTTCTACGTCTGTTAACAATTGTAAAATTAATGATTGTCGCCTCAGTTTTTCCTAATTTCTTTAAAATTAGATACTAATATATTGAAAAGTGTACGTTATTTTAATATTTACTCTTCTAGATTCTTTAGCATCATGCGGAACAGTAAGCGACACCCTCATAATACCGGAGATGGTAGACAACGTCGAAGTTAACAAAGATGGATGTAAGTTTCATGCTTAAATTTTTTTCTTTTATGTATCAAATTAAAAACTGTACCTCGAATTTTACTTCATAATCCAATTTCCATTACTTTTTATTCTTCTTTATAATATCAAAGTATGCGTTGGTATATGTCACAAATGAAACATTTTCGGTGATAAAGTCCCTCCACTTTTGTACTATTTCCCTTGTTTCTCCCTTTCCTACTTTTTCCCTTGCTTTTTAAGAATTCCATAAAATTTCTAAAATTAATATTTCTTTCGATTCATTCTTCAAGAATCATAAACAGCAATTGAGATGTTCAAAGAGATTCTTTTTTATATCGATTTTCAAATTTTTTCTAAGCGATTTATTTGTTTATTTTGTTGACACACAAGACGTCGGCAGTGAAGATATTTAATCGCGAAACTAAGCGCGAAGGATAAATCAATTGAGGCGCCGCATGCAAAAAGGAGATATAGAATCATTTTGCTGGAGTGGGAAGGCCCCTGACTCTTAAAAATAAAGTTTTGAATTTTTATTTTTAAAATACATCTCCACATCGTAAATTGAATGCCGCATCTTTTTCTTTTGATAAAAAAAGTTGTAGCTTTTTTAGTTTTTGAATTATTTACAAAAAACTGTTTTTTTATCGGATTAAAATATTTCGCCTTTTTTAACTTCAACTTGCTACGAAGTAGGAACTTTTAAATATTTTTTAGTAAAATTCATCAGAAGTATGCATTGACATCTTCTGCGACCAATTACGCGAGCAAAAATGAAAATTTTTCATTTGAAAAAAAGTTAATAATTTTTTGCCGAGGCGTTGCACAATTCGTGCACAAACACCTTTGATCGTGTCGGGAGTCCAGCGAATTTTGAGCAAGCAAAAACAAAGTTGGTCAGGATTATCTCCCGCGTAGGCTGCGGTCCGGCCGGTAAGACGTTACTACACAACCTTAGGTGGGAACTCCGTCGCATAGGCCGGTCAGATATAGATCATTTTTATTAAAAATACGAAAAATCAGGACGTATTCTAAGTTACATAAAACGGGTAGTGATCATTCAGAATCATTAGTGTTAAATTTATGGTAGTATTAAAATAAAAATATATAATAAATAAACTCAAGAAGATAAATAAAATGAAAAAATTAAAATAGGAATACTATATTTAGCGCAGATTTTAATTGTTAAATATTAATTATTTCAATAAACACATAAAATACAAGATTTTTAACTTTGGCTCAAAAAATAATTCTAGGTAAATTTACTGGTCAATTTAACCAGACTTTCTTTAGTTCAAGCTTATGACTATCACTTTAAAACAATCGTGGATTTATTCTAAAAAAAATCTCTGATTTTTTTCAAGTAAAAATTGTTACTGCATTTATATTATAAAATTGTTGACAGCTTTCATAATACGTATTCGGATATAACTTGAAGAAAAAAGAAAATATGTAATATTTCAACGATCAATTTTTGTTTAACCCTTAAAGCTCCATGCTATGTAATAATAACACAAAGCGCCATGTGTGTCGTGGGCGACCCCCTTGTTGGAAAATGTCGTATTGCAAACAGAGTAGCCCTTATTTCAATTCCAAAAAATTACTGAACACTTCAATTATCCTTTTAGTGTGTAGGTAAGGTTTTATCGGCGAACAAATTTTTACTGCGTGTTGGAAAAATAAAAATCTTATGAAAACGAGAAAAATGACTTTTTTCACGAAAAAAATAATGACTCAGTCAATTTTTGATATTTTAACCTAAAAATTTAACCTGTAATTCTCGAAATGTATCTCTTCAAACAAAAAAATGTTTATAGTACAGCTTTGAAAGAAGGTATTTATTTAAACCTTGAAGTGGTTTTTTTCATGCAAAGTGGAAGGAAGGTTTCTTAATAATAATAGCGCAAAAAAATTGCGGTCTTCTCATACCCCGGCGGCGCTTTAAGGGTTAAAAAAGATCAGAAAGAGTATGCAGGTATTTTTACAAATGCAGGTAAGACAGAGAACGCGAGGGATACAAGAAAGGTAACGTGTACAGATTTTTTATTTTTGATAATTTTATGAAGCTTATGTCTCTATAAGTGGCAACTTTTAAATATTTTGATCAGAAAGAAAACAAAAAAATTATGATAAACCATGATTTTTCATGTTTTATTGCATTTAAATTAAAAAATATCTTGCGTACTCAAAGACAGAGTTCACTTAAGTCTGGGGCAACAACGGCTTACCGACCGGACCGCAGCCTACGCGGGAGATAATCGATCGCGCCGAAAAATTAAAACATCAGCAGTTCGTTAACTACTATTTCAATTGAGCTAAAATGTCCAGAAAACTTCTTTGAACCTTCCTGACCAACTTTCTCGCTGACAGGTTTTGCTTGCTCAAAATTCGCTGGACTCTCGAAACGATTAAAGTTGTTTGTGTACGAATTGTGCAACGCCTCAGCAAAAAATTATTAACTTTTTCTTAAATAAACATTTTCAACTTTTGCTAACGTCATCGGTCGCAGAAGATGTCAATGCATACTTCATATGAATTTCACTAAAAAATATTAAAAAGTTCTGACTTCGTCACGAGTTGAAGTGAAAAAAGGCGAAATATTTTAATAAGATAAAAAACAGTTTTTTGTAAAAAATTCAAAAACTAAAAAACCTACAACTTTTTCTATTTGAAGAAAAAGATGCATAATTCAATGTTCAATATGAAAGCGTATTTAAAAAATAAAAATTCAAAACCTAATTCTCATGTGTCCAGGGGCCTCCCCACTCCAGCAAAATAATTGTATATCTCCTTTTTGCATCCGGCGTCACAATTATATGTTTAAGAATCACCTAAAGGCGAGTTTTACGCGAATTCGCAAATACAGAAATTTGTTCCTAATCTGCACATCTTCACAGTTATTTTAAAGATTTTTTTATAAAGAAAAAAATGTTATCAATGCGGTATACCATCTTTCTTATTAATAAACGTATTTCCTCAATACTTATTTGCGAAAATTAGAGTCCGGTTTTTTACATTACTATTATTATTGTTAGGTATTTTGACTACAGGGTAAAAGAACCAATTTTCGAGGAAATAGGCAACCTCAAACGTTGCTATCATCTTTCTTACAAATTTAGAATGAGAAATCAAAAATTGTAATAAAAATTGAATGTGTCAAAAACACCATTTCTCGAGGTGCATTTACCAATCGCTCGAGTTTTTTGTCGAGTGCATGGCATGGCGTGGAAAACCTAACCCAACAATTCAAAAATGTATAAATTTCAAATCGATTTATTCATCGAAAAAAAAGTAACACGGTCCAATTTAATTATTCAAGTATAATATTAATAATATTTAAAAACAATAATTAAAAGTGTAAAAATACAATTCGCTTAATACCTAAATAAGGCTTTTTTAATGTGGAGAATAGTGATTACGCGCCAAAGAAACTGTGGCTAACAAACCTTAAACTTAAATAATATATCATTTGTAATCCGGAAAACGTGTATCATCTTACAGAAAATACTTGCATTGATTCGAAATCCTATGTCTTATTTTTTCTGACCTAAAGTCGCTTCAGTAAATGTTACTGCGTATCTAAGGTTACGCTGGCGTGAATTTACAAAAATAAAAAATTGCCTACGTGAAGAAGGTTTCGTGGAGAGGGTCGCTATTCGTTGTCGTTTAGACTTTAGGTCGACTTTTCCATTTCCAGGCATAACAGAATTACTCTGAACCGCAAGGTCACTTACGCATCTTTTTATTTTTAACTGCAGCATAATATATGGTCTCGGTGTTTATCAATTATTTTAAAAGATCTATTTTTTATTTTTCTAATCAAATTCTGCCAATTGGCGATCACTGGAGACTTGGCGATGTGTTTTACCTTATGTAATATGTGAAAGACCTGCGAAAGAAAAGAAACTCCCTTTTTCAATTTAAATTAAACTACTGATCCACTGTGATCCCTGCATTTTAATCATCTTCCAATTTTTACTTGTAACATTATCACCGTCATTAATAATAAATTCACTTGATTTTTTCTTTCACTTTTAGATTTCACACACAATGGGCATGTCATAGAAATCATGATGGACTACGAGTGCGTCACATGTCATCGTGTCTTCCAGACTAAGAATGTGAGAATCTTATTTTAACTAAATTATTTTTAAAAAATTATCTTATTGCATGTATTTCTGTAGCCAAAATTTGTATTAAAAGTTTGGTTAATCCGTGCTTTTGAATTTAAATATTGTATATTTCAATCATTTTTAGTTTGAAATCATTTCATTAAAAAAATTATATCCTCGAAATTTGGTATGCTTTACAATTTAATCGTTTTTATTTTATTTTACACTTCAGAATGCGGATCCTTTGATATCTCTCTTTCTCTCGCGTTCTTTATTTCTTGCTTTCTTTCTTTCTTCTAAAGTATTAAATAACGCCAACAGATGCTGACAGAGCACTTGGAAGTATGCAGAGAAGAAGACGATAGTACACACCTTTTGGATTTAGGAAACCTCGATGGTTATTACGATTCTGATGAGGAAGACGCTGACGATCCAAAATATCAACTTTCCGATGATAGATCTTCTGGTAAGAAAACATAAAGTAATATGAATATATAATATACCAAAGCCACAAACTCAAATCCGTATCAGCTTTTTTCTATAAAAAAAAGTTTTTTAATTTTCTATGGAACGCTTTTAAATACCTACCATATGTATTATAATTTGAGGTTGATTTGTATGGATAAATAATTAATTGTAACTTCCGCAGATTCAGAAGGAAAGAACAATAACGAGAAACCGAGTATAAAACCTGTATCGGAGAGTCAGTGTCACTGTTGTGCTGAAGATTTAAAAACTGCACACAGCGGTGGTCCATATAAGTGCGACGACTGTGATCTTTCCTTCAAAAAATCCTCTTCTTTGCAAAGGCACTCTATTATAGTCCACTGGGAGCGGGAGAATGTTTCGTGTGGCGAATGTAACGCCACTTTCAGGGACAAAAAAGCATTGGATAAGCACCGATATACCACACATTCTACCACCAAAGTTTACAAGTTAGAATTTGAATATTAGGTTTTTTTAATACAAATTATTTTAAATCAAGATAATTTAAATTGGTAAAAGTCATCTAAAATTAAGTATTTTCAAATTGCAAGATTAAAAAAATTATTGAAACCCCATATGTAATTTTAGAACGGCCCTTCATTAACATTTGAATGACTTTAATACCTATATCATAAATAATTATTTTTCCCCAAAATAATTTTTTAAACCCCCTTTTCTTAACAGATGCGAACGTTGTGATAAATATTTTTCAAGAAGTTACCACTTGAATCGACACAAACTTCAATCTGGATGCCATGGAGAAATACAAAACACATTTTCCTGTCAGGTAAAAGAAGTTTCTAAAATTATTCGAAATTCTTGAATTATGAATTAGGAATCAAGTAGTACAAAACTTTCTTTTTTTTTTTAGGTTTGTAAGAAAGTCTTCACTCGCAAGGACAATTTGCGAGAACATGTACGATCTCACATGGGTAAACCACAGAGACAAAAAAAACGGTGTTCGCACTGCCCCAAAGAATTTTATACGGCCCAGCAACTTGTCGTTCATGAGCGAATGCACACGGGAGAAAGACCGATCCAATGCGATTTGTGTACAAAAACTTTCAACTCAACCCTCGCTATGAAAAAACACCGACGAGTTCACACTGGAGAAAAACCGTATGAGTGCAAATTTGTGAGTCCGTAGTTTGTCACTCTTTTTTTGCTATATATTTCTTCTTTTCCTACTTTTATTTCAAAAAACCCTCTCCCAGTTTTATTGTAATTTTTAATTGTTTATAATGCTTTTTTACCTTTTAATATTTGTCATGATTCTTGATCTGATTTGATTACAAGCAAGCATTCCGGATATAAAAACAAAGTCGTAAGTATCTTTTAGAAAAAACTAAGATTTGTAGTAAATTTATCCACGCCCAAAAAGTTGTCTAAAATATTTATAGGAGTGTCTAAAATATTTATAGGAGTGTCTAATAATTTTCAGGTGATATCAGAGCCAAATTTACTATTTTCTTTTGATTTCAGGGTGGACAACAACAAAAAGTCAGTATAAGGAAAAACATTTCTATTCTGTAATAATAAACAAAAAATCCTAAGCCATCGTGCCGCCCACCTAAAAATTTTCTTTCCTCGGCCATGAGCTTTTTGTCTTAAGACCCCTTTCACATTAGAATAAGATCTGCAAGAGCAAAAGCTTTTAAACGTATACTTTTTCAAATAAAAACTGTGATTTGGTAAATTTTTAAACCTCGTGAAATGTGCACTTTAAAAATTCTCAAATTTTGACGAATTGAACATTTTGTAATTTCGAACGTTTTCAATTGTTCAGTTATTAGGTATTTTCACTTCAACCGCCAGCTAACTTCACTTCGTTGAGTGCTGAGGGGAAAACAATGGATCAAATGCATGGGATTCGGTCCAGTTTTGCCTTATTTCGCTAATATCGAATCCCATGTATTTGTCCATTGTTTTCCCCTCAGCCTCAGCACTCAACGAAGTGAAGTTAGCTGGCGGTTGAAGTGAAAATACCTAATGATTGGTTCATTTTTTAACAATTCGAATGATACATGTTTGAATTCATAATTTCAAAGCATTGTCTTTTAAAAGGAAGCAGTCAAAAATCGAGCATTTTGATCTAAAAGCCTTAAAATAGAAAAAGAGTTTATGGAAGCTTCTGCTTTGAAGCCTTATAAATTGTGCAATTTCAAATTAAGTATTTTCAATTCAACTACCAGCTAACTTCAGTTCGATGAATGCTGAGGGGGAAAACAATGGAACAAATGCATGGGACAGAACTTTATTTCTGTGATATCTTCGTAATGAATAATAATTATTATCATTTTATTATTTCATTGAATAGTTCTTACAAAATACAAACTTTTTTTCAAATACACTTATATAGAAAAAATTAGTTTTTACAAAAGATAAAAGCAAAATAGGGCAAAAAATGACCGAATTCCATGCAGCTGGTCCGTTGTTTTCTCCTCCGCACTCAACGAAGTGAAGTTAGCTGGTAGTTGAATTGAAAATACCTATTTTCAAATAAACTTATATAGAAAAAATTAGTTTTTACAAAAGATAAAAGCAAAATAGGGCAAAAAATGACCAAATTCCATGCAGCTGGTCCATTGTTTTCCCCTCAGCACTCAACGAAGTGAAGTTAACTGGTAGTTGAAGTGAAAATACCTAATTAGAAACAATTATAAAAGGATTAGTTTTATATTACAATTACTAGAGGGTGAATTGAACATCTGTTAATTAACCCTCTGCCTTGACTAGCGTATCCCCACTTTGTAATCTACACTAGGTGGGTAAACCTGGAAGTACCACCATGCCCAAACAATGTATAACCTATGCCAGAATTAAGGGCTCATTTAAGGCAGGTTTAAAGTAATAATTGCGGTTCGGAGATACAAAAATCTGACGTTTTTCTGCTGTGCGCGCCTTTTTATCAACTACGTTTTGGGCGGAGTAATTTCCCTACTCTAGGCTCCCAGCCAATCAAATTGCTGACGTCCTAGAGTTTTATGTCCATTTTACCAATTAGAAAGTAGGTCATGTGGCTCCACCTACAAGATATAAGTCGCAAAATGAGTCATTCGATGATTGACATTTATAAGCCGTGATAGTCCAAAGTCCTTACTTATTGCGTTTTACATTCGTCTCGTTGGCGCCATAATGTCATAGAGGATACTAAATATAGTACAATGACTCATCTTTTGGTCTAAATTAGCGATGGCCTAACCTTGTATCTATTCTCAAGTATATTATTTATTTTGCTTCAAGACAGAGAGATGTATTGCTTTTGATTCAAAATTTCTTACTTTGTCCATCTTATAACATTTATATAACTTTATTCTGTCTTCATAATATTACATTAAACCGCAAACTAATTTGAATTCTTCCGCTAAACCCGCCATCTTTAGTGATGCGCGATAGAATTTTAGTTCCCAAATTTTGCACTCTATCACAGGACGTCGCTCGTCTCACCTCTGTGTTACGAGCCGAGCCTATAGGTGGATTTAGACTCTCATGATTGGCTGGTTCCTGTCGTTCTAATTCTTGGCATAAACAGGGAGAATTCAAATTATAAATTTAGAGAATAATGGCTCGATTGTAGAAGAAAATATATTTTAATGTAACCAAATGAAAGTTTGAACAAGAATACAAGTTAAAATAGAGATCTGATTCTTCCGACGAAGTGAATAAATCAGAAGTCCCAAACAGAATGATGCTCGAATGTCTTTTCGGAATAGCCCTCCTCCAACGCAATTTGGGCCTGCGCACGCATGCCCTGGGCCTCTGTTCTCCCTCCCATCATCCCTCCATTCGCGCGAGAACATGCAATGACGCCACAAACATCCCTTCAGCTCGAAACTCTAAAAACATTGCTGGGCGCAACGCGTTATAATTTCACTTTAGCTAGCAAGCAGTCGCACTTTTCCGAAAAGAATCTTCGTGAGCGAGCTATGGAGACGATCTTGATGGCGGTAAGCCTAAACACATGGCCGGTTTTTCATTACACGACGTAATTTCCAAATCTCGAACTCGACCTTCTGTTCAAGTGCCTACATAAAAAAACTGTCAGAAAAGAGAGTCCGTTTCTTAATTTATCGGAGGCTCTAGTCTAGACTCAAGATGTGACAATATTTGCCACGAAAGTAACAAGTTGCGACGTGCCCTTTTCTGGTTATAGAGTTTCGATCTGGAAAGTAAATATATGACGGAATTCGTGCATTTTTGCAACGTAAAATTGTAGGTTCTTTCTACAGTAATATGCCTGAAATAGTAATAAGTACATAACTAAATTATCGCTCACACGGCTTATTATTTCCATCAGAGATTGCTCAAATGTTATATTTAAGTATTTAAACTTTAAAAAATCTTTGATACACTAATTTTATAAACCTTTAGCTTTTGAATTACCCCTCGCCAGCAGGTGCTGCGCTCTTTGCGTGCAGAAACGAGCGAGATTTAGTCGGTCGTAACACTCTTGCGATATTGGCGCCATCGGGCTGTGAGGCTAAGTACTTATCGGACCACCCTCGTATAGGGAGACGAAATTTTATTGAAGCGGAATATAGTTGCTGCACTCTGTTTTCGGAAAGTTTTTTTTATATTATTATTTTCTTTGGGACGCAGTCCATGTAATTTCAGAGGGGGTTAGGAAAAGTCTATGAAGGTAGAAAAGTATCGAAATTCGGTAGTTGAAAATCGATAAGTACCAGAATATCTGGTTGAGCTTACTAGAACATCTGGTTAAGAATACCAGAATATCTGGTTATGTTGACCAGAACAGTTGAAATAACTTTTTTTTATTTTTACTACTTTTCTCCCTTAGATTAACTAAGAATTTAGTTAAATATCTGATTTCTTAGTTAACGCAACTGAGAAAAGTAGCTAAAAGTTATTCTAAGTTATTACGGTTATTCCAAATACTCATCTTAATTTACTAACATATTGAACAATACTACTCATCTGATATTTGAAACAGTTTTCTAAGCCCGTTGTATGAATACTAAAGGGAAAACATGAATTAAAACTTCATCCAATAATTTTGGTAAGGTGGGATATAAGATTTGAATTTGAAAACACAATAAATTATATTTATAATAAAATATAAAAAGAATTTCCTGAAAAAAATTTCAACAGTATATAAGTTTAAGCTTATCATTTGAGCGTTTAGCGAGTATTTTCAGTTTTGAGTATATAATTTAATTAAAATTAAATTGAATTATATTTCATTCATATTTGAAAACATGTAATGTAATAAAAAGTGAAGAACATAAACAATAATTTATTAAATTACTGTCATTTTTCAAAAATGATATTTTTCAGTGGAATAAATATAAATTAGAATTTTATGAAACGTTCAAGATGTGAATAGAATCGATATTTTACCACTTTTCTTCTGAAGAATTTTACACGTGTATAATGATAACAGAGACCAATTAGAGCAATCCTTTTTTACGTTCTTCACTTATCATTATATAAAACTTCAAAATTTTCTTCAAGAAATTCTTTTTACATTTCATTATTAATATTATTTATTATGTTAACGGAAATTAATTTTAAGGATCATACTTCACTTTTCATTCCAATTCAAATCTAAGATTAACTCGACTTTGCCAGGATGATTGCATGACCTTTTAATTCATATTTTCCCTTTAGTAGTCATAGAAAATGTTTGAAAAACTTTTTTGAAATATTAAATGAGTAAGATTGTTTTAAGCTCAATATTTTTTTGCATGATAATAATATTTTGTTTACTACGAAATTTCAAAAAGTGATCTAGTCCCATTGCTAACTATGCAAAAAACAGGTAGTGATGGGACAACTAGCGCCGCGCTGGAGATATTTGGAACTAATCAGTTTATGACATTTGGGGGTTCAAGTTAAAATCTGAAATATGTAGAGATGCACAGAGCTGGTTTCGACTAACACATTTAATAAAAAGGAAGTTTTATAAATATAAAGGTCGCATAATATGTATCGTCAAAAAGATGGGGGTTTACAAAAATAATGTAACATGTCAATTTGGAATTAAAATGATTGTTCCCGCTTATTGAACACGATGCCAAAAAATTGTTGTCGTCACGTCTCGTCATGTGAGTAAGGATAGAGTAGTCGTGAAATGAAGGAAGCCGGTAATTTGAATCAGACGACGATTGTCCGTCACCATAAGTGTTAAATTGTAATTTCGTTCAAGTGTTTTAATTAGCGTTTCTGTATGAGTTAATAATTTTACAGTGCTGATGGTTAGAAAAATTTACTAGTCTAGAAAGTTTTATATAGTAAAATATTCTCTTTAATTTATAGGGCGCAGGCAAGTATAGACAATGCTTCTTGCATTTTTTTTACTAGGTCCTAGGATCTTGTAAAAAAATAACTACCAGTGAAACAGTGCATGCGATGTAAAGTATTCTTGCAGAAGTCAAAAAGCATATGAGGACAGTGTACGGCTTATTTTATAGAAACAAAAGTAGTTCGAAACAGGTACAGGTAGGATGCATGCATATTTCAAGTTCAGGGAATATTCGCGCTTTTATGAACAAAAGTAAAAAAATATCGTTTTTGGGTTTCCGATGAGAAATCTTACTTCAATCTATGTCCATTCAGACCTTTTGCAATTTAAATTGTTTTTCTAGTACACTTCTGATTGAGATAGTGACTTGAAACTCCCTGAATTTTCCTAAAATTTCATTATCTATCATCTGATAAAACATGAAAAGGATACATGCCGTACAAGGATAATTACAAGGATATTTATTTAAATAGACCTCGGTTTGGTTGATATGGTCTGACCAGTATGTTTTACGTGGAAATGTATGAAATATAATGCATTTTGAAGATTTTACTGCGTGTTTTTAGTTTTTCTTGGTATTTTTCCACTCAAACCTACTTTCCACCCCTCCCTTCCCTTACTTTTCCCTGACTTACTTTCCCTCTCCTCAACTTCCTTACATTTATTCCCCACGTATTTTCTCACCCCCTTCACTTCTCTTTCTTCTCCCACTTCTACATCACAACCTCTAACATTCTTCACATCCATCACTTGTCTTACATTCTACCTCCTCACTTTCCTTACTTGTCCTCTCTCAACTTCCCCTCCCCTCACATCCCACACTTACACTTTCCATAATTACACTCCCTTACTTCTCCTACGTCTCTCCCCTTCCTATCTTTAATTCTCCCTGATCCACTTTCCCTCTCATCGCAGTAAAAACTCTGTAATAAATTTTGTTGTAGCTAATTTCAAAATGGGGTTCCATCTGGCTCGGACTTCGGGTGCGAAACTATACCTTCTATTGTTTTTGCCGCAAAACTGTAAAAACAATAGACAGCAGGTGACGTTTCGTACCTCAAGTCCGAGGGAAACGATACCTTGTGTAATGGCACTTATCTTACTTCTTACTTCTCTTACTTCTTCTCCCTCCTCTATATCCCAACCCCTCGCATTGTTCACATCCCTCACTTCTCCTACTTTCTACTCCCTCACTTTCCTTACTACTCCTTTTTCTACTTCCCCTCCCCTTAGATCCCTCCCTTACACTCACTTCTCCTACTTCTCAAATCCGCACATCCCACACTTTCAATCCCATCACTTCTCTCATTTCTCCATCCTCATTGAAAGAGCAATTTTTTTTTTTGGTTGAAAATTCGACTGGTTGGTTACAACTTTTTTTGATGTTGAAATTTTGATTGACATACAGAAATAAGAAATAATCTTTGAAAATTTTCATAAGAATGTTACGAAAATTATATTTATATAAACTTAACTATAAATAAACTTGAAACACAAATAGTTATTCGAAATTTTATTTTGTATTAAAAATGACTTTTTGCCTCAAATTATAATTTGATTGAAATTTTCCTCTTTTCTTGACTAAACTACTTAACTACTTGTTAATTTATTTATGTTGTTGAAAATTCATTTTCTTGAAGCTAAATTGGACCATTTTTTATTTGAAATAATTTTTTTATCGAAATAGCAATTATCACAATTTTCGTTAAGAATGAACCTTTTTGCCTGAAAATTAAACTATCAGGTTGAAAATGTTTTTTTGTTTTGTTTTATTCTTCAAATTTTGATTTGAAATCAAAATCTCAAGAATCTCAGAAAGCTTATATTTATATTTACTTTCACAATTTTATTTTAGTTATAAAATAGTTGTAATTGGCAATTGATTGTAAATAATTGCAAAATAAATTTAACGAAATTTATTTTATAAAGAAATATCCCATGATTTTAAAAGGACACATCAATTATAAAGGTAATTCTCTGTAGTATTTTAATAACTAATGAACTCATTTTCAGAATATTTTTCCTTGATTTTGCCCTAGGGTCAAACATCGTACAAAAAACTGTCGTGAAATTTCGAATAAAAACTATACTCTGTATACATCCATTTTAAAAATGAAAAATATTAATACTTTTTATGAATATTCGTAAATTGTATTTGAATATGATATACATTGATTTTTCTTTAAAAAATTACTGTAAATAGTTGGTAATTTTTTTTAAAGCTGCATTTTTAATGAAAAATGTAATAATTGCTATTTCCATAAAAATCCTAATTCTTAATTAAAAAATGTTAAAACCAACTTTAAATGAATGAATTTTCGACCGAAATAATAAAATTTCAAATCAAAGAAATTTTTCAGTGAAAAAAAGGGAAAATTTCAACAAAATTATAATTTAAGGGAAAAAATATTTTTGTATACAAAATGAAATTTTGGAATAACTATTTATGTTTAAGTTTATTCTTTTTTGAGTTTATATAAATATAATTTTCGTAAGATTCTTAAGAAATTTTTCAAAAATTTCTTAATATTTCCGTATGTAAATAAAAATTTCAACAACAACAAAAATTTTAACCAAACAGTCGAATTTTCAACTGAAAAAAAGATAAATTTTCGACCAAACAATCTGAAATTTCAACGAAAAGTGTAATAATTGCTATTTCAATGAAAAAATTCCAATTTTTAATTAAAAACAGTTAAAACCAACTTTAAAAGAATGAATTTTCAACCAAATAAATAACTCAATAAAAAATATCTTTTAGTGAAGAAAAAAGGAAAATTTCAACAAAATTATAATTTAAGGCGAAAAATGATTTTGTAAACAAAATGAAATTTTGGAATAACTATTTATGTTTTTATTTGCTTATTTTAAGGTTATATAAATATATTTTCATAGGATTCTTAACAAAATTTCACAAAATTTTTCAATATTTCAGATATGTCAAATCATATTCAAATAAAATTTAGGAATATTTATAAAAATTATTAATATTTTTCATTTGTAAAATTGATGTATACAGAGTACAGTTTTTATTTGAAATTTCACGACAGTTTTTTGTACCATGTTTGACCGCAGGGTAGAATCAATGAAAAATATTCTAGAAATATGCTCATTAGTTATTAAAATAATACAAAGAATTACCTTAAAAAATTGTATTGTCGTTTTAAAATCATGAGATGTCTCTATAAAATAAATTTTGTTAAATTTATTTTACAATTACTTACAATTAATTTCCAATTACAATTATTTTACAATTAAAATAAAATTGTAAAAACTTAATTTTGTAATGTTGAAATAATTATTTTCAGACATTAAAGGTTTTGTAAAGTTTTTATATATTAAGAAAGCATATGAGGTCAAGTTAATATCTTTTTTGCTTCTCTCTTAAAATCCCCAAAATTGTGATTATAGCTTAAAATAGCATGGAAAGAAAGGTATATATCAGAGGTAAGTATAGAGTAAAAATGTAGATTAATTTAGTTATTCAACAATAATAATAATTTATTATTATTTTAACTTTACAATTTTTAAAATCAATTGAAAAATAAAACATAAATAATGGAAAAAGAAACTGCAGAATCGGATAGTCTAAAACGTTGCACAATAATTCCTAAAAAAACATAATCATTAAATATCTCAAGACTTCATTACATGTTTTAAAGACTTTCTTCAAGGTGTCAATTTTTGCAAATAGAAATCAACTCAAACCTCCTAATAGCCACCGAAATCGACTCGTGAAGTCGGGGTCGGGCCTCGGGTGAGCTCGTCTTCGTGCTCGTGTATTTTCGGCTTTACACGAGGCTGGCCGACTCACCGACGCTACGCTTGCATGTATTCTCCCAGATGGGAATATGGTGGAGGCCGAAATATCCCACGTTCTGGAGACACTGAGTTGAACTAGAAGGGTCTCGGGTACGTGTCTCGGGTAATTATTTTTAATTTGAAATTTTTTTGGCTGTTTTAGTTCAAAGCATCTGAGATGGAGTTTGTTAAATGTACTAGGGGTGGTTTTTTGGGGGTTGCTGAATATTATAGTGGAAATGAGGATATGAAATGGAGTCTGGAAAAGATATTTGAGGTGATTGTTTTTAATTCGAACTTTTTTCTGGTAGTTTTAGTAGAATGCAGCTGGGATGAGGTTTGGTAAATGTACTAGGGGTTGCTGAATATTACAGTAGAAATGAGGATCTATACCAGAGTCTAGGAAAGGTATCTTGGCTAATTATATTTATAATTTGAAATGTTGCTGGTTGCTTTAGATGAAGGCACCTGAGACGGGGTTCGTTTAAAGTACTAGGGTTTGTTTTTTGAGCTGTTAAATATTATTGTAGGGATATCCATAACGGTTACCATCTTAGAAAGTTATCTGGGGTGATTTTTTTTTATTTTAAATTTGTTTGGTTGCTTTAGTCGAAGGCCGCTGAGATGGGGTTCGGTAAATGTACTAGGGGTGGGTTTGGGGATTGCTGAATATTACAGTGGGAAAAGGCGAATACATTGAAAATAAATCAAAGCTTATTCAAGAATTCTGTAAAGTTCAAGAGAATTGTACGAAATTCAAGATAATTTGACAGAATTCAAGAGTCTTCTACTCAATTGAGAAGAATTCTACAGAATTCGAATATAATTCTAAAGATTTCCAGATTATTCTACAGTACTCAAGGGAGTTATACTGAATTCAAAAGAATTATACATAGTTCAAGAGAATTAATCATAATTCAAGAGAATTATACATAATGCAAACGAATTCTACATAATTTAAGAGAATTCTATATAACTTAAGAGAATTCTACTGAATTTGTTACATCCTGAAAATTTCGTCGTAACACCGAATGGTAAACGTACCACAATAGGTAACTACTTATATGGTCAGCCGCAACTACTTAACTATACATGACCATTGATAAATGAGCGACGGTCGATGAGGAAGTAAGCGCGAGCTAACTAACAATGTTATACCATGAGCATACTGACCTACATAACCATCGGTAATACAGAGATGCTTTGGTAATTAAATTAACATATAAATACCTATTATACCCTCTTGGTGAAGGATAATTGAATTATGTACCATCATAGTATAGACTAATTATAATCGAATAATTACGCACATAGTAATAATCAATGTAGCAAAATAGTTGCAAATATATATTGCATGTGTTTACATCTAAAACCTAGAATTAAGAAACTGGTCATGAAAGAGCAAGAGCAGAGTAAAAGAACCAATCATTCATATACAATTAATATGCAAATCAAAAAATCAAAGAAAGGACTAAATTAACCTGAATCATCAGATAAATGATGGATGAGCAAGTACGTGCCATTCGTAACTTTAGCGATTCGTACGTGCCGTTCATAACGCTATTGAACTGTACGTGCCGTTCGTAACTATAGCGACTTGTACGTGCCATTCGTAACTTCGACGATTCGTGAGTGACTTTTGAAGAAGCTTTTTCCTCTATAAACCCCAGATTTACCCCTGATGGTTGTCTTTTGGTTTCAAGTAGTCATACTGTATACTCAAATTTACGAAGTACGAATCGCTCTGATTAAGTCTCGCACTTTTACCTCATTGCAAAATAGTTAACATGATCGCAAGTAGTGAACAAAAATCCCTTCGTCTGTGACTTTCGGTCGTAGTAGAGTTTCAAGAAAGAACTCAATTTTAAATTGCCTTCCGCTTACGCAGTCAAGACAATTCTAACTAACATCCAGTCGAATTCCGTTCATATTCAATGAGATAGGGAGATGCAATCGACAGGATCAACCTCTCTTGTCCTTTCAACCATAGAAAGGTATTTTTAAGTCTTTATTGTATTTACTACCTATTTTTATTTATAATACACCAACCTATAACTTAATCTACTCCTCAGTTATTTAAAACATTGTACTAACATAATCCCCTCAGGATTACTAGTGACGACGATCCCACAATTACATAAATTGTCAGGCTTTACCAACCTGACATAATCAGCACATTAACCTCCCCAATTACCAAACTATCCTCGTCTTTGCTCGGAACGTGAAAGCTGATTTGGTGTCAGCTGTGGGATTGTCACTTTTTGTTTAAATTCAGTGTATTTAATAAACCTAAAAAAAAATTTTAATTCAGTTATGTCATTAATAAACCTAAGACATAGCCTGAATTAACCTTGCATGTACTCTTTGTAGCAAGATTGTGCAAGTGAAGGTTTTAAAACAACGAAAATCCAAATTGTTATTTAATATTCCACGAATTCATGAATGTTCAAACGGTTTAATGAATTTAAACTTATATCTCATCATTTTACAACCTAAAATCTAATTTTGGATAATCCTTTTGTGACCATCAAGTGGAATTCGAACTTGAATTTATTGAATCAATTTTCGTTTTATATAAAAAAAAACTGGATATACATATACTCCGTTTCATTTTTGACTTTTGGTATCAATTCAATGCAATAGAATCTATTTAGTTTTCCTACTGATAAAGAACTATGAAAATAGCTTCGTTTCGTTGTTGATTTTCAAAGATCAAAAGAAAATTCGAAACTTATTTTAATTTTTAAAATTAAAATTACTTTTGTAATTAAAAGTTGTAATTTAGATAATTCTGAAATCAGTTCATACTCTGTATGAGGATTTAAAGTTTTTAGGGAATAGCTACAGAGATTTAACTTTGATCTTACTTTCTACGCTTTACCGTATTTGAAGAGAAAATGCCACTCTTAATTTATAGTGTAAAACGAAATTTTCCTAATTTCTGATTCATTGAGTTGTCAGCATTGTTTTATCCATTCCTTGGCAGCTCGAGCTATTATAACATAACTTTTTATAACACATAACATTACATTTTCTCGTTCTTCTATTTGACAATGTAATTTTAGAGCCGTTTTCCTGTTTTCGTTTCTTGTCGAAGCGTATACTCGCCTGACATTTTCCGGTTTTCCTTTGTTATTACTGATGGGTACACGTGTAAGGTCGGACGTTTTACTGCAATTGCAACGAACTCTACAGTTTCATCATTCTATGCCATTGGAACTTTCTTTAAAAGTCCAATTATATCGTAATTACTATTATTGCCTCCGAGGCCAGTGTAATGCGCGATGCATATCGGACGGATGCGCTTTGATAGGAATCGAGGGGACAACTGAAGGATAGGACTATGCAATTTGGTGAAAAGTGGCAACCCCAAAATTATATTACACAAATGAAAGGCTGAATACCCAATATCATCAATATTTCTATAATCATATTAACATATATGATTACCGAATAGACGGAAGAACAACAAGTAATTTCTCAAAGGACAAACAATCATCAAATCGGAGAATGAAATAGAGGAGTTAAAGCATGCTAAGGCACCACTGAAGTAGAATAAGTTGTCTATAACAAATTTACGTTTATTTCAACAAAATAACTAATTCGTAGAACTAAATGTTTATTAATTTTGTATCCATAACCTGCATTCTCTTTTGATACTCTTTGTTACAGATGATTTGTTTCTACAAATCAGTTGATGCATTTCCTTGGCTGGACGAAGTATTGTGTTTGCATAAATATGTATTTCTTTAGTTAAGGGAGGTATTTCAATTGATTGAAATAAATTGAGTGAAATAAACATTAAATATGGTAAATGAAGTCATCATCAAATTTATAGTGACGACCATATTAGCTTAACCTTTTGAATTTTTCTTAAGTCTAATCACGCTTTTCTAAAAAGTAAATAAAGAAAAGAGAATATAATTTCTTCAAATTGAAATCATCATTTTAGCCTTTCATACTATCATTATATTAATAATTTTTCATACACATTTGCACACGTGTGTGGGAGAAAAAGGATGCTAAACAAAAATAAGTTCTACTTTCCAAATAAGGTATTATACGAATGAAATACCAAACAAATTATTACAGCAATAACAAATGCTTGTAATTAGACTTTGAAATGTTCAAAAATATATATGATCGAGTGGAATTGATTCCGAAATTTTCCAGTCAAGATACTTTGTTAGACTGTATGCTGAAGTGACCATTCCATTATGGATGCTTCTTAAATTAAATATAATTAACCCCACCACATGAAACATATAAACCACTTTGAGGATACATTTGGATGGCAATAGAAGAGGATCTGCCGATTCAAAGTTTCTACCGACCAACTGACTCATTCCCTCAAAATTCCTACCATTTTCAAATTCTACCTTTACAAATTATTATCAATCACTAACTCCATGCAGTATGGATAAAGGTCTCAATAACATTTCAGAATCTTTGAAAGTAAATTATTGTTGTTAAGCAAGCACATAACAAGTTATGAAATTACTGATGGATACTCAATATATTATTCTTCTAACCCAAACATAATCAAGAGTTTTAACCACTATGTTTCGGTGAAACATAAGAAAATCCAAATTTCTATCCTGTGTGCTCGTGATAAGAAAAGGCGTGAGTGAGTGTTTTAACCAATTCATCAGGAAAACAATAAATTAATAATGAGCAACATTTCACGAGTTAAGGAAATTCATTAGGTAGGTTAAGAAAAGAAATAGCTCTCCGTCACTCAGCTCTATAAAATGATATTTTTCGGGCGAGGTGACATTAGAATTACTATAATTAGTACCCATAACTAGCAATTTAAGTGAAGCACTAATATATTTTCAATTGTGTTGAAGGAACGCTCGTAACGAGATAACAACGATCAAACAAAATGGCAAGTGAGAAACATATTAAGACAAATAAAACCTCAACTGCATACATGAAGTCACCATACAGTTATGGGCGTCCGCACGAGAAGTGTAACCCGAACACAATAAGAACATAGAATTAGATCCAAAAGGAAGAAAATACCGCCTGATGTATGTGTGCAATCGACTTATCAGGTTTTAATTCGAAATGTTATGATTTAACGCGGGCACAGAACATAAATGTTAGGTTCCTTGTTATCTCCCTTAGTTGAAACATTTTATATTTAACACTTTGTGTGTGTATATATATAATTGAAAACTAAACATTAACAATCACCACAGGGTCCCACTGGAAGCAACTGCCATCTAAAAAATGACATCAGCTCTCAGTAGGACCGCGGTAAATCCCACTGATGGCCACGTCTCACAACCGTGAGATGGGTGGTCACAGGACACGACGAAATCTGGACAGGCCAGCGAAACCCTCGTGTGTTTTGAGGACACGAAGCGACCCACGGATGAAAGCTTTCCGCATCCATCTCGCAAGTGCCGTGGCACATTTTTGGCACGCGGGTATGCCTTTAAGGTTACGAACCAGTGATAGTTTCGCAACTCCGAGAGCACCTATCACAAGGACAATTACTTGTACCGAATATTTTGGGTACAGTCGTTGCAGCTCTCTTCGAAGGTCTTGATACCTTTCCTCCTTTCCTTTCTCCTTGGCAGTTGTGTTGTATTCGGAAGGAGCCGAGAATTCGATCACGAATATAGTTCGTTTCTCGAAGTCTTGGAGAACAATGTCAGGCGAAATTTTCCAATTCGGTAACATTATAAAGTGTACGAGAATTTCCTTATACAGGATTTTTTCAATTCGTGAATTTTATTATTCGGGAATTTTCCGATTTTGGAATTTTATTTTCCCGAAATTTTATTATTCGGGAATTTTCAGATTCGGGAATTTCGCAGTGTCAGGAATTTTATTTTTCGGGATTTTTCAGTCGTCCCTTCGATATATTAAATTTTTTCCAAAATATATGCAAATGACTCAATACAAAAATATAATGCTTTTTACGTTTAAAAAATTTCTAAATTGAGCAAAATTATATTATTTCTTATTATTGTTTATTAGAAAAAATGTAAATATATGAAATTCGCCAAAATTTTTAAACCAAAAAGATTTTTTTTAAATTTTGAAATCAAAGTAAGAACAGAAGCTATTGACGAATTGGAAATTTTTTTTACTTTTTTCTTGTGCCAACTTAGCAATCTGTATTAATAAAAATTCAATGATTAAAAAATTAATTAAATCGTTAGAACAAACAAAGTCTCAGAAATTATTTTTGTAGAAGGAAAAAAAATTTTTTTCTAGATATATTATATTTGAAAAAGGAAAAAAACGTTTTCAGAAATATATATCTAAAAGATTTTTTCCTCATTTGATATTTTTCAAAATCAGTAGGCATTTTGAATTTTAAATACTAGTGATCTTCATGTAAAATATAAAAAAAAAAAACATTTTTGACACTTGAAAACTCTAATTGGATACTTTTTCTTTGTTAAAAATTACACCAAAATTATTTTTGAAATATAGATTTTCAAACTAAAAAAAGTGTTTATGTTTGTATTTTACATGTAGTTCACTAGTAAGTAAAATAAAAAATTCTCAATAATTTAAAAAAATTTCAAATCGAGAATATCTTTTTTCGGGTTTTCCCGGCAATTTCGGCAAAATTTTGGCTCACTGATTTTGGAATATATCAAAAACTTGTGTTTGACTTTTTTAGTATTTTTTCAATTTTTCTCGAGAAGCGTTGTTTTAATGAAGAAAATTAAAACAGCAAAAACGATATATTTTAAAGAGATGTACAACTTTTATTAACAATTTTTTTAAATTTTAGGTCCAAAAAATAAAAAATGATGCCTAATTTTTTTCAATCGATTTGCATATTAATTATGTTTATTTGCCATTCTAAAAATATTTTAAGAGAAAAATTTAAATAATCGATTCATCCCTTTTTGAAAAAATCGATTTTTTGAATTAATTAATTTCAATTAGAATGAGGTAATAGTTTATCAATGTTAACAAACATAATTGTTTAAAAAACTTATCATTATTCTTAATAATATTGTCTTTGTATAATGTTAGAAATTGCGGTTTTTTCTGACATTTTTAACTTTTTTCCCCCTTTTCACTTGAAATAAGTTAACATTTAATTAAATTAGGCAAAAATAATTGTTTAAACAAATTATTATTATTTATAGCTATCTTCTTCTATATTAATACTAGATAGCTGCGTTTTTTCTGAAATTCTTAATTTTTTGTCCACTTTTTGATTGGAGCGAAGTAATAATTAATTAAAGTTGGAAAAAATTGTTTAAACAGTTTATTATTATAGTTATTAATATTCTCCTTACTTGATAGTAGAAAGTGGCCTTTTTTCTGAAATTTTTAACTTTTTATCAATTTTTCATTTGAATCGTCTTAATGATTAATTACGTTTAGCAAAAATAATTGTTTGAACAAATATTATTTATAACAATCTTCATCTATATTAATGCCAGATACTTGCGGTTTTATTCTGACATTTTTAAATTTTCGTCCACTTTTCGCTTAGCGTCAAAAAATAATGCAAGATAACAAAAATAGTTGTTTAAACAATTTATCATTGTTTATAACTATCTCTCTCTATATAAGTGCTGAAAAGTTTCTTTTTTCAATTTTTTACTTTGATTTTCCTTTTCAGATATAAACAAATAATAAATAAACATTCTTTTTTGTAAACATATTTTCATGAAATAAAACAGATATTTGAAATATTCTTCAAATTTTCTATATGGATCATATAAAATTTAATTTTTCCTTAAAGCAGTTACTGAGACCTTTTTTGTTTAAATTAATATTTCATATTTGTTTCTAACTCGCATTAATTATTAACTCACTAAGCAAAAAGTTGACAAAAAGTTGAAAAATTCAGAAAAAGCCGTAACTTTTGAGCAATTATCTAAGAAAAAATAACTAAAAACAATAATAAATTGTAAAAACAATTATGTTTCTCAACTTGCATTATTTATTATTAATTTACTAAGTAAGTGAAAAGTCGACGAAAAGTGGAAAATTTCACCAAAAAAAACACAACTGTCTAGCATTACTATATACTATTATTCAATGATAATATTATTTAAAATAATAATAAATGTTTTGAACAATTAATTTTGTTGACTTTAAATCATTATTTACCTCACTCTAATTAAAAATTGGGCGAAAATTGGAACATTTAAAAAGACTGCAATTTTCTACCATTATTCATAAAGAAAATTATTAACAATAATAATAAATTGTTTATACAATCATTTTTGTTAACATTAATTTAGTATCGCCTCTCTCTCCTTGAAAATTGGACAAAGTGGTAAATTTTTGAAAAAACTGCCACTTTCTAACTCTATTCCAAGAGAAAATTGTTAAAAATAATAATAAATTGCCTAAACAATTTATGTTAACATCTTATTATCAGTATAAAGTAGTATTTTGTGTATTAGAAACAATTAAAAAAAAACTCAAAAAACTTAATTAGCGCCAAAAACTCGCAAAACCCATTTTTTTCACTTATGGGGTTTCTTTAGTACCCTATAAAAGAAACTTATGGGGGTGGTATTTAAAAACTAATATTTTATTTCTATTCTATGGCTAATTGTGAAGAAAAATGTAGAGTTTCAACTCGATTCACCTAATATTGACGAGTCTTTTTTTCTTATGGGAAAAACGTGTTAAAAACTTCATGGGGCTTGCTCCACCTATAAATATCTTTTTTTTTTTCAAAAAAAAAAAAAAAAATTTTGAAATTTTCATTTTTAAAGTAGTATATTATGCTCAACTAAAGTTTAATTCGATTGGAAAAAGTTGCATGAATTCGTTCGAAATGTTTGTTGTCACATTTGGGAAATTTATTCGAGCACGTGGAACGATAGGTATTTTTCTCAGGGAACCTAAGATTCCAGTCGTGTCGTGCCACTGTGCTTCCTTTATGCGTGGCATGTTGCGCCAGCCAGCCACTTGAGCAGGAAAAGGGAAAAGGGAAAAGGGAAAAAGGGAAAAGGGAAAAGGGAAAAAAGGAAAAAAGGAAAAAGGGCGAACAGAGGCTGTCGCCATACGGTTGCCGCATAACAATCACCGTAAAATGATCACCATAAATACGTACTCTTTATTTTTGTTGGCAATCTGTTAGAGCTTTAACAATGCGACACTTTTCTTTCACCTAACAGGATGATGCATGGAATATTGAAGTAGTATGATCATGTTGATGTTTCCAACGTCTAGTCTGACGAATATTTGTTTTCGATTTTTTTTCTCCACTAAATATACCTCCTTCTTCCCCTATCACTCCATGTTTTTCCTCTCCTCATCTATCCTATCCTATCCCATTTTATCCGAACCTATTCTATCATCACCTCCCTCCCCCTCCCCAACTTTCCCTTCGATCTACATCCCTCACATCTTCTTCCTTCTCCTTCATTGCGTCCCTTATTTCTACTCACTTCCTCATCACACCACTTCCCAACACTATTAAGCCTCACTCGAGTCACTCCCCTGATTCGCTCTTTATCATTTCCCTAGTTCCTATATACCACCTTCCGATTTTCCCTTTCTTCTCCTACTCCTCCCTCTCATCCCTTATCTCTTCTTCATTATGCCCTCTGCTTTTCATCTCATCCGTACTTCACATCCCTCGCTTAGTTCCCTCCTTTACTAGTCTCTGCATCCCCTCCTCAACTTTCCTTTTACACCTCTACTGTTCCTTCAGTTTTCGTCCCTCACTTCTTTCCCTTCATTGTTGCCCTCCCCTATTTTCTGTCAACTCTCATCTACTCAGTTCTATACCCCACCACTCTTTAGCACTAGCTCCCAGCCATCAAGGCGCTCCTCTACTTCTAACATTTACAACTTCTCCTACTTTTCATACTCTTCCAGATTTTCCCTTTCCTCTCCTCCCATACTTCAAATTCTTGGTTCACTTTCTGCTTTGACTTCTCCATAATTCTCATATACAACTTTCTCTTTTCACACCTGCTTTCCCTGCTATCTCCACCCATCACTTATTCTCCCCTCTCTTCCCTCCCCACTTTCTCATACTTTCCACATTTCAAATTCCTCGTTCACTTCCTACCTCTGCTTCGCCCTACTTCCCCAACTTTCTTTTTGCATTCCTGCTTTCCTTGCTATTCCCAACCATCACTTATTCTTCCCTCACTTCCTTTCCCACTCTTCCTTTCCAACTTGTCATACTTCAAATTCCTCGTTTACTTCCTCCCTCTATTTCTCCCTACTTCCCATACCCAACTTTCTCTTTTCTCTTCTACTTACCCTGCTATCTCCACTCACCACTTATTCTCCCCTCCCCACTTTCCCTCTTATACTTCTCATACTTCAAATTCCTCGTTCACTTCCTTCCTCAAATTTCCCTACTTCACATACCCAACTTTCTCTTTCCACTCCTGCTTTCCCTGCTTTCCCACCTATCACTTATTCTTCCCTCTCTTCCCTCCCCACTTTCCCTCTCATACTTCCTATACTTCAAATTCCTTGTTCACTTCCTTCTTCTACTTCTCCCTACTTCCCCACATTTCTCTTTACACATAACTTTCCCTGCCATCTCCAACCACCACTTATTCTTCCTCCTCTTCCTTCCCTACTTTCTCATAATCCCCATATTTGAAATTCCTCGTTTACTTCCTTCCTCTACTTCTCCCTACTTCCCATACCCAACTTTCTCTTTCCACTTCTACTTTTTCTGTTATCTCGACCCATCACTTATTCTTCCCTCTCTTCCCTCCCCACTTTCCCTCTCATACTTCCCATACTTCCCATGTTTCAAATTCCTCGTTCACTTCCTTCCTCCACTTCTCCCTAATTCCCTAACTTTCTCTTTCCACTCCAGCTTCACCTGCTATCTCCACGCATCACTTATTCTTCCTTCTCTTTCGTCCTCAGTTTCTCATACTTCCCATACCCAACTTTCTCTTTTTATTTCTACTTTTTCTGCTATTTCCACACATTATTTTTTCTTCCCTCCTCACTTGATCATATTTCCCATACTTCAAATTCCTCGTTCACTTCCTTCCTCTATTTCTCCCTACTTCCCATACCCAACTTTCTCTTCTCACTTCTACTTACCCTGCTATCTCTACCCACCACTTATTCTTCACTCCCTACTTTCCCTCTTATACTTCCCATACTTCAAATTCCTCGTTCACTTCCTTCCTCTACTTCTCCCTACCTCCTTAACTTTCTCTTTCCACTTCAACTTCACCTTCTATCTCCACCCACCACTTATTCTTTTTTCCCATCCCGCCCCACTTTCTTGTACTTCCCATACCCAACTTTCTTTTTCCACTCCTACTTCACCTCCTATCTCCACTCATCACTTATTCTGCCTTCTCTTCTCTCCCCAATTCCTCATACTTCCCATACCCAACCTTCTCTTTTCACTCCTACTTTTCCTTCTATCTCCACTCATCACTTATTCTTCCCTCTCTTCCCTTTTCACTTTCTCATACTTCTCATACTTCAAATTCCTCGCTTACTGCCTTCCTTTACTTCTCCCCATTTCCTCAACTTTCTCTTTCCACTCCTAGTTTCCTTGTTATCTCCACACGTCACTTATTCTCCCCTCTCTTCACTCCCCAATCTTCCTCTCCAATTTCCTATACTTCAAATTCCTCGTTCTCTTCCTTCCTCTTTTTCTCCCTACTTCCCATACTCAACTTTCTCATACTTCCCATACTTCAAATTCTTCATTCACTTCCTTCCTGTACTTCTCCCTACTTTCTCAACTTTCTCTTTCCAGTTCTACTTTCCTTGCTATCTCCACCCATAACTTATTCTTCCCTCTCTTTGCTTCCCACTTTTGCTCTCCAACTTCCCATACTTTAAATTCCTCGTGCACTTCAGTCCTCTACTTCTCCGTACTTCCCCAACTTTCTCTTTCTACTCCTACTTTACCTGCTGTCGCCACCCATCACTTATTCTTCCTTTTCTTCCCTCCCAACTTTCCTATACTTCCCATACCCAACTTCCTCTTTCCACTCCAACTTCACCTGCTATCTCCACGCATAATTGATTCTTCCTTCTCTTCCCTCCCCACTTTCTCATATTTTCCATACCCAACTTTCCCTTTTTACTCCTACTTTTGCTGCTATCTCCTACTATCACTCATTCTTACCTCCTTTTTCTCCCTACTTTTTTATACTACCCATACTTTAAATTTCTCGATAACTTCCTTTCTCTACTTCTCCCCACTTCCCCAACCTTCTCTTTCCACTCCTACTTTCCTTGCGATCTCCTCTCATCACTTATTCTTCCCTCTCTTCACTCCCCACTTTTCCTCACCAACTTTCCATACTTCAAATTACTCGTTCACTTCCTTCCTCTATTTCTCTCTACTTCCTATACCCAACTTTCTCTTTCCACTCCCACTTTACCTGCTATCTCCACCCATCACTTTTTCATCCTTCTCTTCCCTCCCCACTTTCTCATACTTCCCAAACATAACTTCCTCTTTCCTCTCCTACTTTTCCTGCTTTCTCCACTCATCACCTATTCTTGCTTCTCTCCCCTTCCCACTTTCTCATACTTCTCATACCAAGCTTCTTCTTTTCACTCCTACTTTACCTGCTATATTCACCCATCACATATTCTTCCTTCTCTTCCTTCCCCACTTTCTCAAACTTCCATGCCCAACTTTCTCTTTTCATTCCTACGTTTCCTGCTATCTCTACCTATCACTTATTTTTTCCTTTCTTTCTTTCCACATTCTCATACTTCCCATACTTCAAATTCCTTGTTCACTACTACTTCCAACATTAAGACCTTCTCCTACTTTCCATACTCTCTCAGATTTTCCCTTTCCTCCACTTCTCCCTTTTCTCTTGCACTTCTTCCTTCTCCTTCCCTACTTTCCTTTTCATACTTCCCATACTTCACATTCCTTGTTCGCTTTCTTCCTCTACTTTTCCCTACTTCCCCAACTTTCTCTTTTCACTCCTACTTTTCCTGCTATCTCTCCCCGTCACTTATTCTTACTTCTCTTCCCTCCCCACTTTCTCATACCTCCCATACTTCAAATTCCTCGTCCACTACCTTCCTCTACTTCTCCCTACTTCCTCCACTTTCTCTTTCCACTCCTACTGTCCTTGCTATCTCCACCCATCACTCATTCTTTCCTTTCTTTCCTCTCTTCACTCCCCACTTTTCCTCTCCAACTTCCGATACTTCAAATTCCTCGCTCACTTTCTTCCTCTTTTTCTCCCTACTTCCCATACTCAACTTTCTCTTTCCACTCCTACTTTCCCTGCTCTCCCCACCCATCACTTATTCTTCCTTCTCTTCCCTCCCCACTTTCTCAAACATCTATACTTAACTTTCTCTTTTCATTCCTACGTCTCCTGCTATCTCTACCTATCACTTATTCTTCCCTCGCTTCCTTCCCCACTTTCTCAAACTTCCATACCCAACTTTTTCTTTTCATTCCTACGTTTCCTGCTATCTCTACCCATCACTTATTCTTTCCTCTCTTCCCTTCCCACTTTCTCATACTTCCTATACTTCAAATTCCTCGTTCACTACTACATCCAACATTAAGACCTTCTTCTACTTTCCCTACTCTCTCAAATTTCCCTTTCCTCCACTTCTCCCTTTTCTCCCACACTTCTTCCTTCTCCTGCCCTACTTTCCTTTTCATACTTTCCATACTTTACATTCCTTGTTCGCTTCCTTCCTCTACATTTCCCTACTTCCCCAACTTTCTCTTTTTACTCCTACTTTCCCTGCTATCTCTCCCCATCAGTTATTCGTACTTCTCGTCCCTTCCCACTTTCTCATACTTTCCATACTTCAAATACTTTATTCACTTCCTTCCTCTACTTCTCTCTACTTCCTCAACTTTCTCTTTTCACTCCTACTTTCCCTTCTATCTTCACTCATCACTTATTCTTTCCTCTCCTCCCCTCACTTCCTCCTTCCGAAAAAGAAGTATGGAAGCTTCTTATAAATACTATTCAACAAGTTAAGATATTTCTAAAAAGTTTATTTTTATATTAACTAGTGAAAGTGCTTCTGCAAGAATAAAAATTAGAGACTCAATTTTCCAATTTTTTGTTCGCGATATAAGTAAAACAATTCTGATAACAATTTTTAATTTTGTAAATAAATTTGATAACCAAATTCAAATCTTCAACTTTCAACCAGCAGATTTCGTTCTTTCAACGAAAATCAATTTTATATTACTTGGGAAAATCCTCCCCCTGTGATGTTTTATAAACAATTTCATAAACAAATTCACAATTTCATTGTTAACAAATATAATGTAGGTTTTTATTACGCTATCATCTGTCGGCGACTCAGAAAGGATCTTATTTATTAGCAGACTTTCTCAGATGACATTTATTATTTAATAAAATCAATTTTATAAACAAATACTGATTTTCGTCAATTACAAATTTCGTCAGTTACTTATGTTATTTAATCAATGAGCCATATTTTTTTTGTTATAAACAATTTTGCTAAAAAATTCGCGATTACAGTATTTGTATTTTTTTATCAAATTTATTTTAAAAAATAACAAGTGTTGTCACTTGACAATGCTAATAAATAAGGTTCTTTTTGATTCGATTTCGCAACAAAAAACATCAATTTATTGAAAAGTACTTTAATTGTAAATTTGTTAATATTTTTTTTTCATAAAATTGACAATTATTATAATTAATAAAAAATCGTACATATTATTTATTGCCGAGAAATTTTTGATCAATTTTTTTAACGGAACAAAGTGTTTAGAAGCCAAAATAACTTTGATATTGAATTAATTAAATTATTAAATTAATTTATTAAATTGGCTTATAACATTCACAATTACTTTAGATTTTTGAAGAACAGTAACTATGCATTGTTTTTACGTATATTTTGAAAAAATAACGTCTCCAATGGAAGTAGCACTTTCTCTTATTAATTTGTTGATACAAAAATTAACAATTTTTTCTAATGTTATTATTATTTATATTATTATTATTTTATTATTTGTCAAAAGTATCCATAATGATTTCATGATATTTTCATCAATATTAGTAGCTGCAAAAAATGAGATCGTTTATAAAGAAAAGAAAAATGTCAACTTCGTTGTTATATAAAAAAATTTTTTTTTTTAAAATAGAGAAATTGTAGGCTCTAGAATAATTTTTCTAGAAAAACTTTTTTTCTTCACTTTCTTTATTTTCTCAATGCCTTGATTTTTACTTCATTAAATTTTTATACAAATATTTTCATGCAAGGAAAATAATAATTTCATCTTGTTTTACTTTTTTCCGTACGAATTTGACGTTCCTTGTGTCAGTTACAAAATACAATAATTTTTTTTTCTTGAAAATAATTCAAAAATTTTTCATTGAATAATTTATAATGATGGTAGTATACAAATTGTTGGGTTTTTTCAATAAATTGTGCATACAAGTTTTTTTGTGTGAAGATATTTAAAACAGTTCAAGGAAGTGTTTCTAAAACCATTTTGCAATATATTCAATGCATTAAAAAAAAATTTTAATTCGTAAGACTACTAAGAAACTTCAACCCATTAGTGATTTTAGTAACAATTTTTGTTTTTATTTTTCTAACCAATTTATATGAACCAACTTGTAATATCTAGGTCGATCAATAAGTTGGCTTCAGATAAAAAAGCTAAATGAAAAACAAAAAGCCAGTGAAAACCTGACAACGATAATTAATCTTTGGCACTTTCAGGTACTAAAGTCCCGTCCACATGAGAAGAATATGCACGATCTTATCAGAAAAGGTGAACACTGAAAATGGTGATTACAAGTTCGACCGGAAGTCAGCTTTTCCCCGAGACAGGATCGAAATTACGTCGATCCAGGAGATTGTCCTCCACTCGAGGACTCCAGAGAGTCCCTAAAAACATTAAGGATTCCAATCCTCCTTGTGTGAACCCGGATCTTAATCAGAAATTAGGACTGTGTCCAATAGTAAGCAAAAAAGTGGAGGAAGAAGATGAATCGAATAGAAGAGATCAAATAAACTGGGAACTGAACGAGAAGATAAGTTTGAGTAGTGGCTCTAGTCCTGGTATTGAAATTCGTCCTGATGTTGCAAAAGGCATTGAGTTCAGTGAGAGTCGCAAAAAAACGGATTTTCAAACCAAGTTCAAGACTAAGGAGTTTAAGGAAGCAGCTAAAATCAAAGGACCTAGAGTAGGTCGTAAAGATCTGGAACTTATGAACGTGTCCGGATTTCCTGCGACGGAGAATGTCATAAAGAGCGATTCCAAGTACGAGGTTGCATTCATTGATCCTTCAATTTTGAAATCTAAGGAGAGAGGTGGGTACTTCTTCTTTATTCATGATAATAAACCATCGTCTTTGATAATATTACCACCATATACATAATTTATATTGGTTTATCCTTTCCTATTACTTCTTTTTCACATTCACTCTTTTATCCTTTTTTATTCATTCCTCTAGCATCCTTCAATTATTTCATTTATTTCTTACCTAATCCTTCCTTAAAGTCTTCACCACATTTTTCCAGCTTTCTTTATCTTTGATTTCTCCTTTTTTTCCAATAGATCCCTTTCCTCTCTTTTCCAATCTAAATCTTACCATTATTGTCCATCTTCTTTCTTTCTATCCCTTTTTTATATAGATCGATACTCCTTCACTTATCATCTTATACCATTTATTATATTTTCATTTCTCAATCATTCCCAATTTTCTATTAATTTTTCCCAGTCCCCCATCATCACCTTTCTTCTACCTCTTGTAAACACTTTTTTTCTAACCCTCCTTTTCCCTCCATTAGCTTCCCCTTAAACTTCCATACCCTCTTTACCTTCTTTTTTTTATTTCACCTTCTCTTACCTTCTCCAATCTTATTTTAACCTTCTTTTTTAGTATTAGTATTTGTTTTAGCCTGCCGCTCTTTTGTCCTTCCTCTTATCTGAACTCTATGATCTTCATTTTGCAAGGTATATCCCACATATTCAAACTCCTTCACTTCTTTTAACTCAGAGGACAAACTTGTCTCATTCCAATCATCAACCAGAAACTATCTCATACTTCACCATTCCTTTTTCGAACCCTCTTTAATTAGGTGAACCTATGTTTTTTCCTCCAGCTTTTTTTTTAATCCCTCCGATGAAACAGGTACTAACTTATATGAAGAAGGCATTAGCCTCATTCCTCTATAATTTTTAACGTCCTTCTCTTCGCCTTTTTTTACTACCAGTACCACTAACCCTTCTTTCCATAACACTGCCCACCGTCTCCTCTATATACATACCGTTCCCTTTCCTCCTCCTGAGTGTTATTTCACTTTCTCAACACTCTCTATATTTTCCTTAAAAGTAACCGTCCCATCTCTTCCAGGCTATTTAAAAATTTCTTTTCCTTCTTATTCAGTATATTTTCTTTGGATCTTCTGCCTCACTCTCCTCCCCATTCCCATCCTCCTCTATCTCCTGTTATCATATCAAAATTTTGTATCATAAGCCTTACCCTGCTTTATTTTGTTTCATCAGTTCTCTTATCTCCTCTGACTTCTTTTCATCTCTGATTACATACACCCTTACTATCATTCTTTTCTCTCCTTCCATAGTTACCTCTTCTACTAGTAATCCTCCTTTTTTCTCCTATGATCTCTTTCCTATCTCTTCCTGTTATTCATTTCTTCCTGATTCTTATCACCGTTCCTCCCACTGCTCTGTACTTCTATTCTTCCTCTTTGCATTTGTACCTACCATTTCTAACCTCTTGGAAACCTTTCTCTTACTCTCTTTCATCCCTTTTTATCTACATACGCTTTCATCATTACCACCACCTCCTATCGTGCCGAATCTTTCATAAGCCTATTCTTTCTTTCCACTAACTCTTCTTTCTTTTTTCCGCTTATGCTATTTTCCTTAACCTATACTTCTTCCCTTCTTTTCATCTTTTTATCACAAATCCTCTATCATTTCCGAGCTTCCATATAAGGGCCTTTTCTTTGTCATCACTTCCCTCTTATGTTCCCCTTTCTTTATTATCACCAGTGCCATTTATTCTCTTCTTCCTCCTTCCTTTCCTACACTTCTCACTTTCTCCTCTACCTTCTTCTCTATCCTTTTCAGCACTTCCACTCCCTTTTTCAGTTCCTCCTACATTAATTTTCCTTGAATACTATATTTTTTCTTTCCTTCCTCAATTTTCTTCCTATTCTACTCTTCATTTTTCTCAAACATTGCTCATCATTCCCACTCTTTCTGCCTTAAATCTCTCGGTCTGAGCTTCATATCTTCTCTATCCTACTTTCTGACACTCCTGCCTTTTTATTAGAGTCTTCGAACTTTTCCAGTCTTTATTCTAAAGTTTGAATAATTTTTTCAGAATTTTCACGACCTCTTCCTATTTCTCATCTCTTTTTTACGTTTAGTCATTTCGCTCCTAATTTTTGGGTTTATTTCCTCTTCCTTTTCCACCTGCCTATTTTCCTTCATCTTTACGTATGTGTCCATATATATTAGTGTGGTCTAAAATTTCTTGGCGAATGAAAATGCTCTCACCCCCTCCCAAATTTTGTTTGAGTCCAAAAAACAAATAAATACGTATTTATATATATATATATATATATATATGCACACACACACATATATATATATATAGATAGGATAACAATGATTATGATAAGCGGTGACGTTAAGAATATGAGATCAGATGAAATGAAGGAATTTCATTCAGGCAGTTATCACCCAATCTTCGCACACCTTTTTATGAAAGTTGTTGCAAATTGCGATTCACTGCAGACTTTGTATCATTAATTCAATGACAAAATTGTAAGATTAAGCATAATAATTCTTGTATCCTCAAGTTGAATCAAAATTAAATTAAAACATAAAAACATCGTTGTATTTTGTTTTTTGAATTTTCATTTGAATTGCTATTTTTGAACATTTAACGTCAATACAAATAACGAACTTTTACGTAAGAGATGATGATTTTATTATTAAAAACCTATGAAAGAGCCCTAATTACTATTATGTACCGGCGGTACAAGCTGTGAGATTAATTTGATTAATTTGTTCAATTTTGTGAGATCGTGATTACCATCTCATTAATTAAAAATGTTTTCTTTTTCGGCTGCCCTGTTACCGTTGAATCTCAATGATAGGAAGTGTTTCCTTATGAATCGCTGACGCACTGACTATAGTTTTTATTCTAATGTATTCAAATTATAAGAAAATGGAATAGAAAACACATAGTAAAATTCCAAAGGATTTAAGAAAACATAAGCGATTTCATATTCGACTGAACCTAATTTATAGCTACTGCCACACTTTATTCGTCAGGGGAAGGAAGGAGTGGGCAAGGATTAGATTTCTCGTTTTTGGGAGAGGATGTAGCTTGTCCAGTTCACACCTTGACCTGGACCGTTGCACTTGGTTGACAACTGCACTGGAACCGATCTGCCATTTCTATTCTGGGCTGAGGAAGCTGATTCGTCGAATCTAAACATCCTTGTCGGTGGGAAATGATCTCTGCTGGTTTCGAATTTGAATGGCTACACGTCTGTACGCCGTTACGTCACTTGAATGCGCGCTCTGTCTTTCGTCGATTAAAGATCCAAAAGTGTCACACGTCCGTCCATAAAAACACCTGTGTGACTCAATTAAATTTGTCAAATTAGGTCCGATGATGCCATCATTTGATGCCGTCCCAGTTTGTTGGAATTTTGTAGAAACGCATGTCCGTTGCAGCAGTTTGAAAGGCGACGTCTGTTGATACCTGATAAAAAGTAAGGGGTAGGGTCGAACTACCGTTTGGAAAGGTCGTTCCTGGAAAATTTCTAGATTTAGTTAATAATGAAGTGGCGGCGCAGCTCAGTACCGCGTCGAGAGCAGAGGGGCATGAGAAACCGTGTTTTTTCGGATTCCGTAACTTCTCCTCGGTGCAAATAGTAGTAAAGAACTGTGAGGAGAACTTTGTGTGTGTCGACTCGAAGGTACGAAATCGTGGGTGAGGTAGAGCATTTTTCCAAGCATTTTGATAATTTTAATTGTATGTTCATTTTTTAGGCGAGAATTTGGAAAGAAACCTAGGAATCGTTGACTTAAAAAAAATGCTGACTGAAATTAAGTGACTCAAAGACACCTTTGATTCCTTTCATTCAATATTTTTAAATTACAATTTGAATTTGATTGACTAATAATTATTAATGGTTTCGAATTCAGTTGATTTATTTCAGTAGTTTATAACTGTCAATTATCATCAGTTGCTAATTTTGAAAATTTTTCGCATTGGTAAAAAATTGTTAATTAGCCAGCGGTAATTCAAATAATATAATGAAAGGTTAATTATTATAGGTCAGATTAGCTGTCCAAATGAATCGGTTGCTTACATAGAAAGGACGCTGAGAGATAAGAAAATGCATCTACCAGGAAGGTACGTAACGAACCCACCCTGAAAATTTTTGTTATTGTCCTTGATGACGGAGTAAAAATGAACAGTCCTTTACCATCCTAGTTAGATAGAGTGATGCTATCTTTGGCTTAAACGCTTTTTGTACAGACATATACGGGCTTAGTAGTGTTTTTTGAATTATTTATTCAAACAAAAGCCTTAGTCATTATATCAGAAAATAATATAATTCATATTGAATCCTAGCTGCTTCTGTGTAGTAGTTTAAACTTAATATAGAGAATATGGTACATTTGTGTAAAATTTTTTAAAATGTTTTACTTTCACTAATCACAATTCACAAACACTTATCACTTCACATGGGCTGAAGCGTTTGCACCAGTAGCTGCACCTGTGACAGGGGCATCTCCGATACTTTTAATATATTGGCTGCTTCTTCAGGAGCCCGCTGGATGATTTCCTTGTAAAGGATCTGACTTGAATTCGCGTTAGTGGCTCTTGGAGATATTTTTAGATTCTAACTCATATTCATGGTGTTGTCCGAGGTCAGCTTTTTCGAATTTTTGAGTAATTCGTTGGCTCATCAATAAACTCTGTAGAATGTGGGCTGACTGAAAGACTGGTTAAAATTTAGGACTCAGTTTTCAATATACAGCCTGGACCTAACTGGACCATTTCCAATTTTGATAAATGAATTTTTATCAATATTTGCATTAGGCAAATTAATTCTGTTGACTGAGCACTGTCGAGAGAGTAAATCCATCCCGCTAAAGTCTTCAACTTGATCTAATATGAGTCGCTCTGGTATGAAATTTTGATATCGCAGATTTAAACGTGTCTTGTGTTGGGTGGAGTGGTAGCCTACTTTCTCAAGTTTTACTGGATTGTGTCACGTGGATGATAAGATCTCCTTTGCAAACATGATATTTCTGAAAGTACTTAGATTCCAAGAATTGACATTCAGTCGTTAGGATGTGGGTTCTTTGAGATTCATCTACGGCGATATATCTAAAATTAAAATTTATATACGCCTTGATGCAATTGTGCTTCCGTCCATGCTAGGCGCCTTCAAACCGCTCGGAGGTTGGTAACTGTCGCCTAGATTTAGAACTGGCCTTGCCTTCTTTCTCGGATCCAGCTGATATCCTGCTTGAGGTTTGGTACTTTTGTGCAGTTTCTTGGTAGATGAGTTCGCAGGTGACTTGGGCAGAGTGGTCGGTTTCGTTTTACTAGATTTGAACTGGCTAGACTGGACTTAGAGTACGTCACCGTCGGATTGCTCATTGAGCACTAGATTTTGAGACAGGGCCTCGACCCAGCAATTTAATTTACCTATCTTGTATTCGAAAATAAAATCTTAGTTTTTCAATTTTATTCGCCACTTAAGAAGTCTGGTGCTTGGGACCTCAACATAGAGCATTCGATGAACGGACTGATGGCCACATGCTGAAATGAATTTCCTTCCGTAACGGTAGGGCCGGAAATTTTGCACTCCGTATAGTACCCAAAGGCTTCCTCCTTATCGTATGTAGCTTATTTCACAAGCGTACATTGCCTTTGAATAATAGGCGATAGGAATGCGCATACCGTCCATTTCTTGTGATGGAATGGCGCCCACAGCGTACTCTGAGGCATTTGTGGTCAGTTTAAATTCTGTTTCGTAATCCAAATATTGAAGGAAAGGCTCTTGACAAAGGTAATTTCGGATTTTATCAAAACTTTATTGATGCTCTTTTTCCCATCTTCATTCAATATTTTTCTTGATGAGATCATTCAGAGGCTTAAATAACTTGGCGTAGTCTTGAATGAGTCGCCTATAATAACCAGATAGTCCTAAGAATTGACAGACGGCTCTTACCTTGCAGGGAGTGGGGAAATTTTGTATCGCTCTTATATTTCATGGTTTAGGTTTGATTCCATTCTGTCCAATTATGTGACCTAGATATGCCGCTTCTTTTCGCAAGATGTCACATTTATCTAGGTGCAACTTCAGGTTTGCTTGCCGTAAGCGTGTGAAATGGCGTTTCGCCATCGTGTGGTGTTTCTCAAGCGTTTCTGAGAACAGCACTACGTCGTCAAGATATATGCAGGCCTCCATGCACTGCATTCCTTTCAATACTTTGTCCATTAGACGTGGAAAAGTTGACTGGGCATTTTTGAAGCTCATTGGCATTCGGAGCTACTCAGCATAATCCTGAGGCGTAGAGAAGGCAGATTTTCTCGATCGTGGTGGTGCGTTTTAACTTAGTGATATCCGCTTGCCACATCAAAGACAGAGAAGTATTTTGTTTGCCTAGGTTGTCCAGTATTTCTGTCATATTTGGCAAGGGGTATATATCCCCTATGGCTTTTTCGTTTAGCGCCCTACAATCGATGACAACCCGGTATTATTTTCATTCTGAAGCAACGGGTTTTCTAGGAATTAACATTAGTCGATTATTATAGGGTGTTCTTGATGGTCCGGTGATTCCGCTCTTGAGTTGTTTTGCGACTACTTGCGTACATCTTCGACTGAATTTTGAGACCGTCGATATTTTTTTCGCTGTATGCCTATATTTTCAGTCATGGTATCATCATGCCCATTGCGCTACGTATTCTTTTTATTCATAAATTGAATGTGAGAGGTATAAGCTGTTAAATACGCACTCCGTGCGGGTTTGCTCATTCTTATCTACATCTTCATCGGACTCGGTTGGCTCTGAATCGGGAGATATTTCCCCTTGAATATTACAGTATTCAAAGAGGATGATTCCTTGGGGGGAGGGACTAGCTGGACTACCTCTTCAGTAGTGCTGATTATTAATACATGGCACTTCCCATTTTTATTTGTGACTGCAGATTCACCGAAATATATTCCGCCTAGAGTCTTGATACGGCCTAGGTACCCCTATTGTACTTCGGGATTTGATTCATGTAGCGCGATTGCTTGTCGAGTTCGTGATTTAATCCTTAATACGCGAACAAACGGTTTAATTTCCGATTTTATTCGGCCCAGAATTCCATCTGTAGAGATAGAGAAATTATTTCTTACCACGTAGAATTCCGTCGGGGCCCCACAAAACCAAAATTTCGAGTGCGCCTAGGTTTATCATTCCGAGCTCGGTTATTCCATACATTATAGTAAGTTTGTTCAGTGGAATAACGAGATACTCTTGTAAATCTTGGAATTTTATCATATAGACCCCTGATCCTGCATCGAACAGGGAGGATGCCTTCGGATTGCGAAATACCGTGGCAATCACCATGGCAACTAGAAAATCTTCTAGTTGGTTCCTGGTTCGGAACTACCTGTGGAGTTCACCAGATCCTTCATAGTTCGTGGACGCTCCTAAGACTTGGAGCTCGTCGGGGCGTCCTACTGATGAGCCAGATACGGCATGTGATAGTAATATGGGTATGTAAAATGATACTCTGGGTATGGGAAAGGTGGGCAGGGGTAGCCAGGACGGTATCCGGGGATTTACTGGAACATTTCGAAAGGGTGTACCGAATTTTACGTCGCATTCTTCATACCAGGTTTCTTGAGCATTAATTTCTGCCCGGGGTGGAAAGACTTTTCCTTACAGTGAGGCCACGGGCAAGGAGATCTGGCTCCTTTCGCCTTATGTTTTATTTAACACATACAAGGAGGGTTGTTGTGCCACCCTATAGGTGGGAACCGATATCTCTGAACTGGAGTCATACTTCTTCACTTCTTCGACATATTAAGCATACTTGTATGCTTCCGCTAAGTCCTTCAACCCACTCGTATCCACAAAGGTCACCATTTCGTCCAGAGGTCCGCGAATAAAAGCCGTCAAGGCTATGTCTTAACTGGCTTAATCATTAGTTCGCTTTACTCAACTTGTACCTGCATTCTGTCATAACAATCACTAACCGTTTCTTTCTTTGTTTTCGTAAGTTTCATGATTTCCTCAAAATGCCATGGAAATATCTTCGCAGGTACAAAACGTTTATTTAGATGTTCAACTAATTCACCTACAATATTCAATTTCTTACCCCGTACACTTTCCCTCGCCACGCTTGCTAGTTTACCGGGCACTATCTTGATAAAAGGAGCTCGATTATCTGACGGTATGTAGACAGCTCCGTTAAGGAGATCCTGAAAAAACTCTTTTAAGGGGATGTTGTTTCCGTCACAATAAGGGTTGTGACCTGTAGCTTCTTGTAGTGTGATTTGTTCGGAAAATGACAAAATTCCTCGCCTTGCATCGAGGTTCAACAGTGTGTCACCCGGGTTGAATTTAGAATCGAGACCGAGTACATTGGTTCTGTTGCCATCTGTGTTGTCGCCCGAGTCCTTCAGTATGATTTTATAGCGATGATACCTTCATTTAATAATCAATATTCTAATTCACGGAATTTTAGACTCTTAGATTCTTATTGCCTGCATAATTTAAATCTTTCTTTAGCCTAATATTTAAATGTTTTTTAGTCACGTAGCAGATTCGAGATATCCTAGAATAAATATTACAAAATTCAATAATGTGTTTTGACTAATCAACATTGATCCACTTCGCCAACAAGTCCTGCCAAAAGGTTTGTGAACTTTTTCAGATCCTTAATTAGCTCGTGCACAACGAAAGGAACCTCCCTCAAAAAATCCCAGGTGGATCGTGATAAATGCTTTTCAAGAACTAGCAATGCTTGCCATATTTCCGAAATGACGATGAACAATTCGCTTTAGGCAATAAGTTGTTTTATCCTCTCATAAAAACAATCGAGATCATGCGTGATATAAACTAGGGTTTGAATTGAGTGGTCTGCACGTCGGGGAATTACTAATACTACCGCTTCAGCCCTAGCAAACAAATAATCGAACATCGCATGAAATTCATTGTCCTTTTTCACTTCTTTGGAGTATAACATGGGCTTCAAGGGCGAAGTGTTGACAAAACGTTGTTCGATTTCAGCTTGTTTTGGTTTTGATTTTGATTGTGACTTTTTACCTGCGGGTCTTGCAGATTTTTTTGAGGGTACCTTAAAAACAATAATTTGTCCAGCCATTGGTTATTTATTGACAAAAACAGACCCGTCTCATTATTTAATATTTCTTAGAATCTTCAAGATAATTTTAAAACCATTGGATCTCGTCATCCAAACTTTCAAAATGGTTATTTGGATCTACTGAAGTCCACAAAATGGGAATAAGTTCGCACTCTAGCTTAGCATTAGGTATTCAAGTTTTCCTAAGACTGATATTAGGCAATTGCGTTATTCTAATTAAAGAATTGTTATTATGCCGCGTAAGACCCCTTTCAGTAAAAATATGTAGGCCGATTGGGGCTTTACTATTAGTCACTAAATTTTACTATTGAAGGATTACAGGCCTTCAAATAATAGTAGAATTTATTTGTGAGTGAGATAAGGCACTTATATCAATTCAGTAGTTCACTATTTATCGCACGCGATTCCAATAGTGGGAAATAAGTGCCGCAAGAAAATTAAATACTGAAATCAATTGTCTCGAGTTGAATTCATATAATATAATTGACCCTGCTTGTTCAATTGGATAAATAAGGGGCTATGATGTCCTGCGAGCCAGATGCCCAGGAAAAGCAGGTGCTTAAAAAAGGCTTAGATTTTGATTTGATTAACGCAGCACGCAAAGTCTCATTAACTCATAGTTGCCATTTATTTAAAAAATAATAGCATGAATTTCGCTTATACAGTGAACCAAAAGCAAGGGCTAAAAACACCTTTCACTGTGTAATCCTATCTCATCATTGCCGCCGTCAGCTTGTGGGATTAAAATATTTTTTATTCAAGGATATTTCATTTTTCTTCTCCTTCGATATATTTTCGTCACGTACAATTTTAGAATTCATAGATATATTTTAAAGTATATTTTTACAATATAATGTTAATTTAAAAAAAGTAAACAGTATTATTTGTTGACGCAAGGCATGCTGTGATAAAATTTTGAGTTACAAAGAATACCCGCCAATTTACACTTGCATCTCTTTGTATTACAGCCTTGTTTGCAGTTACACCTCGTAAATCCTTGACCTCCTGTATAAGATTGGATGTTAGCAAGTTGCCGTAAGCATTTTATTTCCTCTGATACCTCTATTATCTCGACGAATTCTCCATTGCACGGTGTAAATTGATTCCTGGTAAATTTGGTGTCTATCGTTCCGTCAGCATTGCCTAAATTGTAGAATCCTGCTTCATCTACGTCAATAATCACCACTAAAACATTTGTAAAGTCTCCTCGACCTCTGTCAACGTCAGGTATCGGCACTCTGACAGTACCTCCAACTTTACATATTGGAAATTGAGAGTTTGATCTATTTTTCATTTTTTTAGCTTGCGAAGTCAAACATTCCTTGGTATTCATTCTGTTTTGAATAATATCAGCCTTTTCCTTACAAATTTGACAAATTTCGTTTTCGAGGGAGCCATTACACTTATCACATACACTTTTTCTTGTTCCCTGTGTACTGACTGCGTCAACTACATCGCATTCTCGTTCTTTAGCGAGTTTGGCTCCATCGCAATTGAGCTATTGTGCTCCACTATTACTTGTAATTCCTTTTCGCTTTGAATATTTAAATAAACTTCTTTTGGTAGTGATGTTGTGCATAATCCTAATTTTGCATCGGAACCAAACATCGCTTGAAATTAAGATCGTTGTATACCAGCATGATTCGCTCTTTACAAAATACATCCAAATTAATATATTTATATTGAACTGAAAAAAATGTTATATTATCCATTATCTTATATTGAAATAATAACTCATTTCCCATCATTTGAACAAATCGTAGTCGCTCTGACCATTGGCTGCAGGATTCATTAGTCATCCAAGTCATGAGCATGTTTTGTATATCTTGATTTGCCCTTTCTACGCTTCCTTGCGACTGACTATGCCTTGGCTTTCCGTGAACAATCTGTAGTCCAAGCCATATAGTGCGTAATTTTTCTATGATGCAATTTACGAATTCAATGGTCGTAATTGAACAAATTTTGTTAGATGGTCGTGGCACATCATAATGAATTTGTATGGTCCATCTATACTTGACTGCATATCTATAAGATCCACTTGACATCTACTATTCATCTCTAAAAAAACCATAGGTCTCACGACCAGACCTTTCTTTGTGGATTTTTTTTTTGACATGAAGCACAAAACTTCAAATACAACAGTATAACTTCTTGTGTGCAGTTAAACCTAGTATTATCCAATTTTGGACTTTAGCCATAACATATATAACGAAATGCAATCCAATATGTGAATTTTTTCGAAAGTTATCGTGCTGACATACTAAAAATCTATAGAACCAGAAACACACATATACACGCATTCACAGACGCACAGACCGACACATTTGCAAATACCTGTTTTTGGGTTCAGAAGGTCTCAAAACGTGGACATTCACAGGGAGGGGGTGAGGTAACACTTTACACAAATCCAATACCTTCTGTGATGAGAATGCGATAATTTATAATTGGAAAATGTACGCAGTAAGATAAGAGATTTGAGGTTGAACATATTCAAACTAAACTCTGGAGGATGAAACAATTTTTAATTTTTGGACTTTGAAATCTATAATAATTACACTAAATTCTTAAGGAGGCATACAAATACTTCTGCCGTAGTTTTAGTTAACCTACAATTAAGCTAGCTTTTTATTATCCAAATATCAAAAGTTGCCATTTACATTTCACAAAAACTCTGAAGATTATCCACCTTGCCCTCAATATTTGACTTGGCTAATGTATAATTATGTAGTCCATGTGTCAAAAACCCCGGTTGAAATCTAAATTTCTTAAAAGTTTACATGAAAATAAGTTTTCAGTTTATCATTTATTACGACTGTTTTTGTACAATTATTTTTTTAATAATATCAACGTGAGACCTGAACAGGTGCTAACAAATTTTCAGCCTTATGTGAAAAAGAATACCTGAAGAAGAACAAATATATTGCAAAATATTTCAGGATGACCACTACAATTCTACAAATAAAATTCCTGGTCATTTTCCGGTTTTCTTCTGGTTCAAAAAAATATATTTACCGATGAATTCTCTACACCTAGATCAGAAAAATTAGAAGCCTTAGGGCAAACATGACGCAACCAGAAGGTGATACTAAAGACTTGTAAACAGGCCACGTCACTTCAAAGTGAAAAAAACAACATTATTTGCACTCTTAGTGCACTTCACCTTCATTTATTCACGTTAATAATAATACCGCAGAAAAATGACGAAATGCGATTGAATATGTCAGTAAACCCTGTTACAGAAGTCTTTCAATTTCGAGTAATTCAAACTAAAAATTAAAACATTTGAAATTTGTCAATTTGAGAATCCAAATGGTCATTTATAACTTATAAGGAAGGAGCATTATCTAATTTATATAGTTTTTATCATGCGATGTTCAAAATAAGACAATGTTGCAATATCACATATGGGATAAAATTTTCCAAGTGTCCCCGCATAAAATTTTGTTGTCGCCTATCTTATTCAAACTTTGCCAGATATTGTAGTGCTAGTGAACCTCTTTAAATTTTGTGAAGGGGGTGCACCTAGTACAACGGGTTGTCAAGATACAGGGGTTCGAATTTTCGACGATTCACCCCGACTGCTAGCCTTAAATTGTATGTAACTCCTGATACAGTTATCAAATTTTACGTTTTTACGATGGTTTTCAAAAGGTATTTTTAGCAAGGTTTATAGTAAAATGATTAGCTGTACGATCAAAACATTATTTCACCTTGATTTTTCATTTCAAGAAACATTTTTGAGATTTTATCCCAATGCGGCATTTTGAATATTTTTTTAATTCGGCTAGAAAAAAATCTTCATTTTTTCCCTTGAAAAAAAAACCAAAACGAAAATTTGATGGAAAGTATTGGTTGAGTTGTAGAAGGTCGTAAGAGCGCGGGTGCCCCGCGCCAACTAACCATGGCCCAGTCATCTGGTAGTTTGGTTCCCGAAAAATTCCCATTTGGAATGTTTTTAATGAGAAAGTTTCGTTAAGGGGGCAATTTTAGCATATCAAAAATGCTAGAACAGATCAATTGCTGAATTTATTGATTGAACAAACTTACCTGTAAGTGAAGCTCGATCCTAATTCTATGAGCGTCTCCTTCGAATAGAACAAATGGTAGTCCCCTACTTCTGGTCAGTCCAGCCACGATTTTGAAAGTTGAATAAAGAAAATATGGCGCGCGTTCCTCTTCTGTTCTGCGATACGCAAGCCTGATCATTTATTGAAATCTTTGCCCTATTAACTAGGGATCTTATTAAAATTAGATTATGGGTATTTAAAATAGGGTGAGTTTGATCTATTTGGAGGAGACGCTCATACAATTAGGATCGAACTTCACTTACAGGTGAGTACGTTCAATCAATAAATTGTATTTCGCGTCTCCTCCTCAAGATCAAATGGTAGATGCTGAAAGCAACAAGAAATACGGCAACTTATTTTATTTCTTACAATGGAGAAACATTGAAGATGTTTCATACTTTTATACAAAAATAGGAAAGTTTTAGAAAAACTTATTGGATCAAGATAAATTAAGTATGGGAATTCAATATAGAATTAGCGAATTGTAGGCTATTTTCTACGATAGGACAATCGTAAAATCTAGCAAACGTGGTTGAATTCTTAGTCCAGCCAGCTGTCTTTCTAATCAAATCCAAATCAGCTCCAAGCTTCTCAGCAGTAGAAGTAGCTGCATGTCGCGTACTATGCGCATAAAAGTAAAATCGGTTGCGCTTTATTGCGACCCGACGTTTTTATCTGTTCTGTAATTCTAATTTCAATTGAAGTTGAAGTCTTTCTAATGTTACTGATTTTGATAGAAGCAAAAGTTTGCATTCTGTGACTTGTAGTGAGAGCTAGTAGCGTCACAAGCTTTTTGGATCTTTAAAATTCAAGTCGTCATTAGTCGGTTTGGAAGAAAAATAATTTAGAACAACTTGCGAATTCCAGGTGTAGTCGCATCTGGGGCGAGCTGGTCTTAATCTCGAAATTCCTTTCAAAAACCTTTGTATTCTCTCATCATTGGTGATTTGAGAATTTGCAATCAAGGATATCGCAGACCTAGTACAGTTGATTGTACTATGCGAAGAGCCTTTTCCGCACTCTTGAGTAAGAAACTTGAGAATTTCAGAAACTTCTGGCTTATAGGGATTTATTGAGTTGCGTAGAGAAAAGGTCCACTATTTCTTAAGAGCCACATCAGCCCACAATTCTTGCCGGACAACCTCCCTGCCACCAGGGTAAGGTGTTTCCAAAGTGGATGCGGTTCCTATTACAAGAAAGTAGGAGATTCATGTTTGGCTCAAAATAGATCGGTTCTTCGATAAGCATTGATTGAAAAACAGGGTACCAAGGCTGAGTAGGCCAGTCTGGAATAATTACAATACCCTCAGATTCCTCAGATTTTATATTGTTAAGGACCTTTAAAATAATTGCAAAAGGTGGAAAAGCATAGAAAAAATATTTTCCCCAAGATAACGTAAAAGCATCTGCTGCTACAGAACCGGGATCCCTTTTCCACGATACATAAGGTACACATTTATTATTTGTTCGGCTAGCAAATAAATCAATATTTGGTTTTCCAAATTTGTAGTTATTTTCCTAAAAGCAAAATCAGCTAATTCATATTCAGTTTCAGGCAATAATTTTCGAGATTCGAAGTCTGCCTCAAATTTTCTTTGGAGCTAATTTAAGAAGCAAATATAAAAATATTTCGTTCCTTACACCATTTCCAAATTTCTCTAGCTGTCTTATTTAAATGAACATGCTGAATTCCTCTCATTTTATTAATGTAACAGATAGCTGTTGTATTATCTCTTCTCAACAGAACATCACAAGAATTTAAATTTCTAGTAAAACAGTGAAGGCCAAAGAGAGCAGCTTTTAATTCTATTGCATTTATATTAAGTCGATGCTCATCTTGAGTCCAAAAACCGTGAACTTTCTCAGAACCGCAGACAGTACCCCAACCAGTAAGGGAAGCATCTGTGAAGATTTCGATAATAAATTTGATGTTTCTTAGAGATTTAAAACCCGACATTATATTATTTTCCCACCATAATAGGTTGTTCTTATCTAATCTTAACATGATTTGAGCATCAAAGTTGCCTTCGTTATGAAAAAGCGCACGATTCTTTTGTCTCTCGAAGTCTTCTTGAAAAATCGAAAATTCCCATTTTTATTGCACAAAAAGTATTGAAAAATCAAAAATTCAATTCCACGGTCAAACTGTGCAAGATACGACAAATAATAACTCAACAAAAACTGTGCACTTCCAAAAGGTCTACAAATTTGTTATTGGTCACTTTTTGATAGGATGTATAGTTTCTGTTTTATTCGCAAAAAATAACCAATAGACTTTTCATCTTGAAAAACGGCCTTTTCATATGTCGATTGCTGGCAGTGGCAGGCAGCATGCCTGCAGAAAGTCCACCAGGGTGAAAGAGATAGTGAATGACCCCGCTCTTTCACTCTTAAAAACTTTCTGCAGGCAGGCTGACTGCCATTGTCGGAAAGTGAGGCGTGAAAACGCCATAATGCGAGCCTTAGGGACCCTAGAATAGTAGAGGTTATTCATGTCAAAGTTAATAGAAAAGTAGAGCATATGAATGTTAAATTCCCCACGCGTGAAGTTGTTCGATATTCAAGATGAAAAGGTCTATGGTACAGTCCCATATGGGCAGAAAACATCCGCGTAAAACAGACACTCATGAGAGTGAAAGAGATGAACAGATATAATTGTCTCTTTCACTCTCATGAGGTTCCGCTTTACGATGACGTATTCTGACCACATGAGAGGGTCCCTTTAGGTGATTTCACAATCAGTCTCTGTTCAGAAACGGTTCACGTTTCGTCTGCTATCGCGAATGTTGGTTATGTAAAATGCATTACTGTCATATATAAAAGGCTGCGGCTATACCTACGCGAAGCCTTGAAATTTTTGCAAGTTTCATTGGACGAGCTTGAAAAGGGGTGGGTTTTCCACCAAGCACAGACCGTCGCCAGTTTTCGGCCATTTTTATTTCGCGTAAGTTTAGGCACTTCGTATATAAAAATCATCATTAATGAATTTTTAAAACGAAGTATGAATGAATATTGGTTATTGAATTCATTATCGGAAATACGAAAGATCCTTTATTTAGTTACATGCTGTTTTGAAGTAATGACGAAGTAAATTATTCTAAAATGTCGCTTGAAAAGCTATGTGGTACATGTTATGTACACTGTAAAAAATAAAAAAATTATACCTGTTAGAATGGTAAAATTGCCAACGAAAAATTAGTGCAATTTTATTACTCTGATTATGAGGTGAATGCCACTTACAGGAAGTTCCAACCACGAAGTGGTTCCAACCAATCTTGTATATTTACCACTTTTAGACTGACACTATAGCAAGGCGTAGGAGAAGTATTGTTTTTGCTTGTGAATCTGTGACTTTCAGAGTAGGTAATAAATGGACCTGCTTTCAGAGTGCTGAACTTCTTGACGCTGGTAAAAGTACAGAAACTCTTAAAAATTTCTTTTTCCAACCTAATCTCGCGTCTTGAAACTTAATAATTGATAACGGGGCGTACTTACACAGCTCTTAACACAGTTTAAGCATAAGTAGTTGTAAAGTTTGAAAGTTGCGGAGAATAATGAAAAAGATAGTAAAATTACAGTTATTTGTCAAGGAGTATTACAGAACGGTATAAATTATGCAAAAATTTATTTACAAAATTGATAAAAAATATAGTTAAATAATGTATTTAAAAAAATAATTTTATTTATTTATATTTGTATATATGTCAATTTATTTTTTTTATAATTACGTAGTATACCATCATTCACATTTCTTATGTAGATACTGAAGTTACCACGTTGAATAAAGAGACGAATACTTTTGGTTAGAATGCCATCATCTACAAATTAATAATGTTCATAATGCATCGTAATTATACAGAATCTGTATGGAAACTTACGTAACCTAAAAGTTGAATTCCATACTAAAAGTGGATATTCATTATTGTCAGTGAAAATGATACTTTGGGAGTAGGTAATAATTGGACCTACTCCGAAAGTGGTAAAATTAACTGAAATTTTATTTACTGTGTAGGTTCTAGAACCTCAAAAAGTAAACAAATACAAAAAGTGTAAGTCCAGTATTTTTTTTACTTTCTCGTCATACAAAATAATTGTAAATATCGTAATAATTAAAATCGCGTTTATTTTGCAGATTGAAGACCGGAATTTGCGTTTTTAAAATAATATGACAGTGTAGAAAATCTAATTTTTCCATATACCATATCCCAGCAAAAAAAGAAAGTATTGATACGAATTGGATTGAAAAGACAAAGAAACCACCATTTCTCCGCTTTGCGACAATGAAGCATTGGACCAGTGTATCAATGCATGCAAATTCGTGAAGACAGTATTTCAATTTTGAATCTTTCTATATATACAAAAACGGTGCAAACGTTTGAAGTCAGATAATTCACTTCAATGCGTCTCAATTCGTTTAAACGAATCCGAAAACTGGATTCACGCACATTCAAAAAATGTTAGTTCGCTCCAATCCGTATCAATTCCTCCTTTTTTCCTGGGAGAGCTTCAAATCACGCTTCAAGTTTCAAAAGTATCTACTTAACATTTTTTAATCATTCTGTAATCGCAAAACAGCACTGCACTTCTTTATTTCACAGATATCACTTTTGTTTACTTTTTACAGTTCTAGACAACCTCAATGAAATAGCTATTCGTTGATATTTTAAAGGATAGTTTACTTTTCCATTACTTCAAAATAGAGCGTAACTAAAAGAAGGATCTTTCTTTTTTCCGAGAATAAATCCAATAACTGATTCTTTCATACTTTATTTATAAAATTCTTGAATAACGATTTTTATAAGGATATCAATGCATTTGGAATACCCAGTACTCGCGGTAGCAGACGATAAGTTAATATTTTCTGAAAAGGTACTGATTGTGAAGTAACCTACTTAGTTCATTTTTAAATCACTACCCGTTCTGAAAAGATTCACGTATCGTCTGCTATCGCGAATACTGGGTATGCAAAATGCATTGCTATCATTATAAAAATCATCATTAGTCAATATTTAAAACAAGGTATGGTAGAGTATCGGTTGCTGGATTTATTATGGGAAAGACGAAAAACATGCTGAGGAACATGCTGTCTGAAGTAATGACGAAGTAAAGAATATTGAAATACCGTCTAAAAATCTGTTTGGCAGAGGTTCTCTAGTACTTCATCAAGTAAACAAATACTAAAATGGCGAAACAAGTAAGTCCAGTATTTTTCTTGACTTTTTCGATAAAAAAAAGTAATTTTAAATATCAGTTGAAATAAAACCTCGTTTATTTTGCAGATTTCAGACCGGAATGTCGGTTTTACTAATAATTTTGTCACTGCGTTGAACATCTAATTGTATACACAATATACTATAGCTTCACATCATACATACTGTAAGCTTTAATAGTATTTACTTAACATTTTTGATCGTCGAACAGCACACTTTATATCACAGATTTTACGATTTTGAAGCTTATGCTGGCCTCCACGTAATCATATCTGTGTTAATTATCTTCCAAATAAATTAAGTTAAATTTTTTAATCCTCAAATTATGAAAATTATATGCATGGATATAACAGTCACAACTTTTCAATAAAAAGGATGGAAATAAAAAGGAATGAAAAGTCCAGATCCTAACCGTAAATTTTCACACGCAAATGTTCAGCACATTTGCTCAGCTTTTGTCTTCATCCGCATTCATACGTACATAGAATACTAACCCTCATGCACGGAACGTGCTAGGAACGTTCCTGGAACATTCCGCGGACACCTTCGGATAGGGTTGTAAAGTTCCATGAAACTTGGACCAAATGAAAAGTTGCATGAAGCTTTGGAAACTTTTCAAAGTTTCAACATTAGGGCGGATAATTTAAAATATTACAAATACTATTCAGTATTAAATATAAACATTTAATAGTATCCTTTGTGTTTCAAAGCAAATCGTTTGAAACTAATTTAAATAAATAAATCACCTGTTAATTGTTAATAAGCTGTAATTTTTGAAATATTTTATTTAAAAAATTTGAAAATTGATTTCAATAAAATTAAAATAAATCTCGTATTTAATATATATTTAGTTTTTAGAATGTTTCATTTTTAAAACGATTTTAATAAAAATGTAAACACTTCGAATGGAAATGAATAAAATAAAATCCTGCTATTTCATTAAACTATCAGGTTTACTTTTATAAAGTTTTTTTTTTTTCAAAATGCTTCAATTTTTAGCAGTGCTATATCTCAATATTTTAAATAAATATTTGATATAGAAATACATATTTGCATAAGAAAGGTCAGCTATATCAGGATTAGGAGTACATGTTTCTGTACTCATTTCTTGTTTAACTACTGCCGGGTATTTTGCATAAATCTGTTATAAAAAGAATCATTCTCGTCGTATTTCTTAGATTCGTCCACGTGTAAAAATTGCATTCAACTTTTACAGCACGTGCCTCACTAACGTGCTGCGTCAAGTACTTGTGTACACAGTGCTTGTGACGAACCATCTTTCAAATCTTACCCGGTAACCCGGTAGTCCGGTACTCGTAAATCGCGCCTATACTCGTTCGTATTATCAAGGTTTCAAGCCTGGGGGTGACGACAGCATAGGAACTTCCGGTACAAAATCTGACTTCCGGCCCAGTTCGATCTGGGGTCCTTTCTAGGGGCTTTAAAAATATTCAGTTTGCGAAAATGTAGTGAACGTTGAAATCGATAGTATGGTAGCACTGAAAACTGTCAGTTGAAAACATCATGGTTGAAAACGTTGCAGATTGACACTGTTTTTTACCCAAATTCATAGACTTCCCAAAAAACATAATCGTGAGATCTTAACACTAGAAGTACCGGTATTGTCTGATGATTCTTGAATGATTTCTAAATAATTTTTTTTTTAAGTGCGCATCCAATATTTTCGAAAAAATGGTAAAATACTCACATTTATAAATAATTTGAAGTCGAAGAACGCCATCTCACTGCAAGCAACCGCTGCGCAGATTTACCACTTTAAAAATAGAAAGGGGTCAATTGACACCGCGCGGTACGTCTAGTGTAATCTAGTAATCATGCAGTGATTTGTGTCGAATAAATACCCATGCTCAGAATCTTCGTTTATTGTTTTATGAAATTATTTTCATCAAATTTAATTTACCAATAATGTTGTCAATAATTTGTAATGCGAATTATTGATGTTGTGTACTTCAATTTTTGTATGTTATGATATCAGTAAACGGTACTACAAATTATTGACAACATTATTAAGTCAGGGTGCCCACCAGTTCCGTTTTTCTCTTTTCCCTGTGTTTTCCCTGTCTTTTACTGGGTTTCCCTGTCTCTTTTAAAGCCCATTTTTCGCAATGTTAATAGTAAATCGGGATATTTTGAGTGATGAAAACAAAATTTCGGTTATTGTTTTAGGAACGAAATGCATCTGGTGGAATAATAATACAGAACAGCGATTTTAAAAGTTTTAATCGAAGGGCTCGGAGCTTACTTAAGTTCAGAAAATTATTGCTGCGGGCTGAAGATGGAGCTAAGAAACAAGTCTAAGTGCAACGGTTGTCGATTTTCCCTGTGACTTCCTCATAAAAAAAACCCTGTGTTTAACCTGTTTTTTCAGAATGTGGGCACACTGTAAGTCCAATATTCCAAACTTGAATATCCGGCCCGCATGGTCGCTTGCGATTTTAGTTCCCCCAGTTCTCGCATGAGCACACACGTCGCTCCGTAGGCGGCCATATTGGAAATATTTGTTTCCAATTTTTATCACGAGTCTTCACCCCATGGTTTCAAGTTTCAGCACGATTATTCCATTGAATAACGCCATTATACTACCCAACCTCAACTTGACATTAGTGCGCAAGCGCATACGTGTTTGTGAAACTTTCAAACGTTTCAGAAACTTTGGTCCCATGAAACGTTTCATTGTTTCATGAAACGTTTTATTGTTTCATGAAACTTTCAATGTTTCAATGAAACGTTTCATAGACTTACAACCCTAGTCACTATGAAGGCAAAATTCTTTCTAATAATATTTAATTTTTTTATAGTTATTAATTATAAAATTCAATGTTATTAGAAAGTTATATAAACCATTTTCAAAACAATATGGCATTTTTTTCAATTTTGTGGATGTTTGGAAATCTTGGAAATATTAAAAAATTTTTGAGATTTTTTTGAAACTTTGGAAATGTTGAAAAATTGAAAACTTTAAGTTTCGTTTATTTTCCGGAAATGTACAAGAATATAAAGTATTCAAAATGTTTCAAAAATCCACCTTGTTTCGAAAAATTTTCAAAATATCCAAAATTTCCAAAATTACGATTGCTAATTTGATTTTTTGTGCAAAATTCATTTTTGAAATACAACCAATTTATTTTTATTTTTATATGATATCGCGCATTTCTTTTGTCGGTACAAGTATTTATACAAAACCTTGTTCAAAAAATTATTTATCTCCTCCATGTTTCCAGGCCATCCTGAATGTATTGAATATTATGAAAATAGATTAATGAAGTTCGTTAAATTATCATCAATATTACAAAAAATGTAGTGGTCTACTCAAATAAAGATTTCTTTGAAAATGATAGTGTTTCAAAATTCGCGGGGACCATTCCTCAAGGAATGCGCGCGCATGCCGGCAAATGTCCAGTGTGCGAATTTCACCGAGCTCGCAAGTCGCGTTGTTTTCACTTATTTCTATATTTTCGCATCATTTTATGCTGCGTGGTTTTCTGGTCGTTATGCAATAGTATGTGCAAATACAAACTCCGGGAACCGCCGCTCTTTCGACGGTAAAAATCTTATTTGCTTCAGTGCCGGATTTTAGATCTATGCACGAAAAACGAATTAAAAGTCAAGGTAACCATTTTCCTTCGTCACATACAGGTCGCATGGCGTGAAAATCTAACCTCATTGCCAGTTGGCATTTAAATAACAATCAGGGAATCGAGAGAAACACCTATTTCATTTCGTTACTGCGGTTGAACTAAATTACGTTTCACAAAATTTATTTCTCTTATCTCAAGTTTTGGACTAAATTAATAACTGGAATTGAATGAAACTGATTGGATTAAAATGTTTTTATTGCAATCTGTCGAAGTAGCGAAATGTATCAAAAGTTTCCCTCGGTTCCCTGAACTTAAAATAGTATTAATTATTAATTATTATTTTATTATTATTATTATTATTATTTTAATATCTTATATTTGTCGCAGATATGCGTCGAATGTGCAAGCGATATGCGTAACATATTATGCGTCAGATCTGCTAGCGATATGCATAGCATATCATGCGTCAGATTCTGCTAGACATATGCCAGGCAATTGATGACGCATATGTCTCATCAGGTGAGAGTACAATCTGCGCGTCGATCCGCAGAGGTGCGTGCGCATACGCCATCAGTGTGCTAACAGAATGTTATCTGGGTAAATATACTCCAAAATATTAATTGCCGCTGAGAGTTGCAAAGAGTATTATTTATCGATAGCAAACTCATATTAGGAAAAAGTGATATCTGCAGAAATAAATTAAAGAACCGGAATTACCGTAACTAGCAATTTAAATAACTTAAGTTGCAAAATAGTTCAGAAATATTACCATTGTCAATAGGAATGGGCGGTGAACGGAGAAAGACTTGAATATTTTGAAATAAAAGAGTTTCGTGAATCTTTGGAAAAATTCCCATTTAAAATAAGAAATTCATTGCAGAATGTGGAGACATATGGGTTCAGAGTTTCCAAAGTTACTCGGGCTTCAGTGTGCGTCACGATTCTTTTGCCAGAGTCGGCGAAAGAAATTTTGGAGCCTCGTACATGCATAATCTTGAAGATCCTTGTAATTCGTCCTCTCCCACTTTTTCCCTAAAACTGTCGGTGCAACTAAATAAGAAATTAATCATTAAGAACTGAACAAAACAACTACATAAAACAGTAAAAAAAAAGTTTTTTAAACTAAGATAGTTTAAATAATAAATACACAAAACAAAGCTACCGTCAACTGTGGTAATTATGGATCCAAGACGGACCAATGTAATCGATTTTATGTAAAAATTTACATTGAGAATTTGAAAACCTGCACTGAACTTGACATTCATTCAAAGAATTTCGATTATTAATGACCAGTTATCGATGATGAGGCTGAACTATTTGACGTGCTATATATTTATTAGTCGTTTTTGCTTCTTTCATTAAAATTTTTATTACACTTAGACCTCATGCCAAAGTAATTAACAAATGAGTGTCAACCACAGTAAAGAACAAAGGTTGAAATTGGTCGTGGGTAATTATTTATTTTGTTTTTCCATGACAACACATGTATAATAAAAGGCCTATAGTTTTCTAAATAATTTTTTTATATCTGTTTCTTTATAAGAAATGTTGAACAAATATTCGGAGCTATTTTGTGATAGCGTAGCTTTAAATTCGGAAGAGTACCATTTGTGTCATTCAGAACTGATGATGACATTTAGTTCCGATGGCTCAGTAAGCCACAACAATCCACATCAAAGGAATGACAATTCCGAAATCGAGACTTTTCTTGATATAAATATTATTAGATTTAACCGAACACTTTCTTCCGTATTGGATCCGCCATTTTCAATGTTCCAATTTATATTATAAATTTAAAATCAGAAACTTAAAAAAAAATCCCAAGCAGCACTTCTTAATCAAATTTGTTTCTTTTTACAAGTTCGGTCTGCCATATTGGACCCACCATTTACAATTTTTCAATTTAGGCTTTGGACTTAAAATCGGCGACATGAAAAACCCCCAAAAACCCCAATAAAATCGCTTGCATTTTTACGATGTTGTTCCGCCATATTGAATCTGTCGTTCTGAATTTATATTTTCGACATTGGATTCGAAATGAGCAGCCCGAAGAATCCCCGTACTGTAATTTTCAGTCATATTGGTTCAGTTTTCCAATTTTTGTCCGCCATATTTAATCTTCCATTTTGACTTTTGACATTTTGACTTCGGATTATCATTCAGCGAGCCCAAAACCCTTAAGTACGACTAATAGTCAAATTTACTCAGGTGGAAATCATTCATGCCAATCTATTGAAACAGGATGTTGGGAGCTCCTGTCCACCGATAGGTGCGTCTTCAAAGGCGTAGAAACCTACCAGCGTTACCTGTCGATGGTCTAGATTGACTACCGGAAAGCTTCCCATTTAACCTCCAATAGACTTATCATCTGTTTTTTGGAATGCTTTAAAGTTCATCCACACATGATGAGATGCATAAGGAAATTGATGCCCCTTTGGAAAACCAGATTTACTATCTCATATGGGGAACATCGTATGAAAAGTAACCTTTTTTACCCTTTTATCTCACATTATTTCCACTATCGCTCGCACTCCGCGATTCCTATAAGGTAATGATTCTGCGGCAAGCCGCGATATCGAAGTCATAAGGTCACTCATGTATTTTACATGGGATTTTTTAAGATCTACGCTAGAAATGCAGAGCAACTAAATCTAGCTCTAAAGATCCCTCGACATCGGGTCATGAAGGGTTATGCACATGAACAAAATCTTGCACCTGGAGTTTTCTGTTCCGCGACTTTACCTCTCACGCAGGCCCCCAAGCCTCCATGCATTTCACGTGGCAATGTTTTTAAATAAAAAAATACATTCTCAATCCCTACCGTGGCGCCACATTCACCTCAACACAGGCAAACCCCTTATCAGTAATTATCGTTATATGTTTGCGACTGTCATTTGCTGTCCCTTATCTTTATATATTTATATTGTGATTACTAATTAGATTCTGTTAATAAATATATTGTGTCATCGACAGTAGCTGTTTATGTCATACGCCTTGTTTTCTTTGCCAGCCGGCCTCTTCTCCTCCAGAAGTTATTTAACTAAATATATTATTATACTTTCATATGCATAATACTTTCGATGTTTAAAATGATCATACCAAAATAATACGTCCTTCAATAAAATGATTGTAAAAATATGAATCACCTTTCTACAGTTACTGCCGATGACTCCAAATTTTTCTTTATAAAATAAATATAATCATAATTGAAATATGTAACCCAAAATAACAAAAAAATGACAGACACTACCAAACGTATAATGATCAGCACTGATGAGGGTTTTGGCTGTGTTGAGGCGAATGTGGCGCTGCGGTTGGGATTGAGAAGGTACTTTTCTATTAAAAAAGTTTGAGACGTGCCTGTTATCACGCCGAGAAAGCTCTTGAAATACTTGGCCTCGACTTCAATATCAGGGCTGAGCTAAATGCATCAAACATTAATCGTCTCAAGTACTCACTTCTGAAGGACCGAATGAAATAAGCACAGAAAGCAAACTTCCATCAATATCTACTTGACAAGAGGATGCACGGCATCTTCCGCAGTCATGTGAAGGATCAGTTGATGTCGTTTGGGATAACGTTTGCTCTCCTTAAATCACCCAGATTGAAGTCGGACACAAAGGGTTTAATATTGGCGTGCCAAGACTTGGATTTCCACTTCAGCATATCATCACCACACGATGATAGCTGAAGAGCATGTCGAGCACATCCCGAGCACCTAGGACATATACTATTTGGTTGTCCATCATACGCGGGAACGATGTACATGCAAACGCACAATGGGCCACCCTTTCGACATTAGCCCTTATACCGCATCGCCAAATGCTCCAAGGGAAGTAGAGTCAATTGTCGAGAATGAGAAGTGCCTAATGAGGGAGTTGCAAGGGTTATACCCAGAATATTCTGTTAAGCATGTCGTCCTGATCATCGGTACTCTCGGAGGTGCGAAGCCTTCACTGGTTAATAGTCTGAAAAGCATCCCTGCGTGACAACGAAATGCCGAGACACTTGCGGGGAAAACACAGAAAACGGTCGTCTTTGGATCGCTCCGTGTCCTTGAGGTGCACTAGTCTTTTGGTAGACCGCCGCATTGAGTCCATCGCAGACTGTCACCACCTATCTCACGATCGTGAAACGTGGTTACAGCTGAAACGTTACCCCGATTTCGCCGGTAGCGTGTGCCATTTTCTGGAATGAAACATGCTGGCGATGAAATCCCGTGGTTGAATCTATGACAAAATTTGAACTATATATTGTAACCGCTGACTTTTGGCTTAGACAACTAAAGAGTTTAATTATTTAATTTTTGTTAATAATTCAAATATGCAATGAGTAAAAAGGGGTTTCTCATGGAGAAAGAATAAGATTCCGGTTGAAATGAGAGTTCTTTTATCAATTTAAGCCTGCACTATGCTATTTTTACAAACAGGTCTCTAACTCCTAGCCAATCTCATTTTAACTATAACGTAAATCGACGATATATTTAATCGCACCTCATGTAGGAGGAATTTCTTTACATAAAAACACACTATAAAATCTCGTAAGTCTCTGGAAAGAAAACTTTGACATAAAATTGGCTCACTAAAATCTAAATAATCTCCACATCGTGTATTCTAAATATCTGCATAGAATTATTATTCTCCTGATCACATATAAATTTTTAATAAAAAGGTAAGATCATCAATCTATCAAATAAGAGCTCGTAAAGTAATTCTGTTCATTCAATTTTCAATATTTTCTTCGATTAGTCTTACTTCTCTATCAGGTTAAAGGATTCTCATTCTTTCCAAATATCAAGGGCTCTCTATAGCTAATTCTCTTTCTTTATTGATCTAATTTTCACGTTTCAAAACCAAATTTTTTTAGAGAGTCAAGTTACAACGCAAGAAGCTTTAAAACTTGGGATTTTCTCGTCAACCCGAAATCGCAAGTCATAGTAACAATTATTATTTTATTTATTGGCGCAATGGCACAGAAAAGGATGATCCTATGATATTCTAATTTCCTTGTTAAATACTACTGATTATTTTATAGACTGTCTATCAGGTAAGTGAGTCTCAATACGGCGAGGGTGCTAAACGCGCACGTTCGAATACTGTAATCTGGGCCGAGGAATGTTCGGGCCTCAGGTAGTACGCTTTTGTTCTCAAAGGAAGAGAGTGCGAAGGAGAGCGTCCCACAGCTGACTCGACTTTATATTTTCGAAGATAAATTCCTTCAAACGGATTTCTCAAATTTTGGACTCTTAGGTCCTCGCTCTAAACAGAGAAATATTTCGTCTCACTTTTTGTCTTTCACGAACAATCACTTTCGCAGCCAGGTGGAAGAGTTGGTTTCTCGTTCCACCTGAAGTGGCTTGAGACGTGAATAACCGATAGCAAATTATTGGATTTAATTTTATTGAGCACTTGTCACGGTAGACCCTGACATTCCCTCAAAAATGTAAATCGAATAAATGTGTTTAGACAGAAATATTTAAATTACGTCAATCGCCAAAATATAAATCAATTATTTTAAAAATTTACAGTGGATTTCTACCAGAAGAAGGCGCGATATTCTTTTTATATGAGATACTATGAGAGACTCAAAATACTCAAAGATTCTATCAGGAATCACGCAAATCGCTTTTTCAAACAAAGCTGCTTCTGTGAACTGTTCGGGGAGATAGATCTCCATTTGGAAGAGTTTCTGAATAGTTAGTTTTCAAGACAAGTATTCAGTCGCTCTCCATTCTTGGTAGATCTTATGAGGCAAGAAGGAAGATAGATTTTCTAGTCTTTCCTCAAGGTGACTACCCTTGCGATCTGCGCTTTTCAGCCGATAGATCTAGAATTCCATTTTTCGGCTCGGGAACGCTTTTTATTTCCCTGTTCCACTTTTCTCTCCCACACTTACGTCATAGCGTTCGAGTGGGGGTCTCGGAGTTTGCGTTTTAGAGTCCCTCCTGTGCGATGCTACCATTTGTTAGAATCGCGCAGGAGATCTTCCTTTTGTATATATATATATGCGACAAAAAAATCTTCTGTACCTGAATTAAGCCCTGATAATTTGAGGAAAGCAAAAGTTTGCTCCTTCGAAAAGGACTGTTTTTCTACATTCCTGTGAAAATTTCCGTGCATTTTCTTGTCGAATAGCTCTTGATGGAATTTTTCAAATGAACGTGTTATTTCAATAAGTAACACGAGAATTCTAGATCAATCTAAAATATCTATATCTTAAACCTATATACCTACTTACCCTATACCTATATACCCATCCACACATCACTACTTTCCAACCGAGCGATTCACGCCTACCTCGAAAGGGAAACGGCTTAATGATATAATAATAATAATGATGTCAGAGTGGGCAAAGCGAGTACTTTTTCCACTAGTGGGAACTTCGACCACTGTGAGGTCATTAGTTAAGGATTCGGCAACTTCGTCGTCTGGAGACGAACCTCCGAAGTCGCATTTCCATCGAGGGTGCTGGACAAAATAATTTACAATCACGAATTCCAATTCAACAATATTTCATCACAAAACTTCGGAAACATAGAAATTAAAATTCGTTACAATGGTTGAATTTAAAGACACGAAAGTTTAAATTGTAATTATTGGAATTCGTACCATTTCAAATTATAATTTCTACATTTCTAAAACGAAGCGAGTAAAATTGAAAAATAACTAATTTAGAGCATTTAAAATATAACAAATTAAAATTTTCAATATTTCGATTTGTTCAGCTTAGATTTTAGACTTAAAAAATTTGGAATATTTTTGCAAATTGAAACTTTATGTTAAACAATTTTAATTTAGAAGCATTTTTTATTCCCAAGTTTCTAACTTAAAGCACTTAACAGGGTGGCTGCAGGTCAGTGAAACCCTGGAAATCAGGAAAAAGTCAGGAAATGTGGATGGTCAGGGAATGTCAGAATTAAAAAAAAATGGAAAAAGGCAGGGAATTTCTTTGAAAAGCTCTTTGAGTAACTGTCCAGAATAATCACGGCTGCCACACAGTCACTTTTAGTCGCTTTTTTCAAATCACTTTTGAGTCATTTTTTCAAGGTCAAGTCCCTATAGTCACATTTCAAAATGGAAAGAGCACTTTATTAACATTTATTTTAATAAATTAACGCATGGGTTAGCCACTATTGAATATACCTGTTTCGGAATAAATTTTTTTTTTTTTTTTAAACCTTTCAGGGTAATTAAAAATATTACATGGAATTTTGAATTTATTTAAATAATTTGAAGGAATTTTAAAGGATTCTAAGACATTTTTCAAAACTCCAAGGAATTTTCCAGAGCTTTGAAAAGTTTCAATGGATATCACAAGATTTGAAATAATGTATGGCATTTTAAAAGATTCCAAGCAATTTTTCATAGAATTCTATCATTCGAACGGATTCCAAAGAGCTTTAAAGATTTTAAAGGATTGTAAATATTTTAGAGTATTTGTAAAAATTCCAAGAAATTTTTGAGGCCTTTAAAAAATTTCAAGGGATTTGAACAGATTTAAAAGTATTTCAAACAATTGTAGGTTAATTTAATAGGATTTCAAATGATTTGAAATATTTTAGGGAATTTTAGAAGATTCCAAGGAAGTTTTAATTTCCTTGAATAATTTGAAGAGATTTCAAAGGATTTGAAATATTTGAGGTTATTTAAAAAGATTAAAAGGGATTTTAAATAGATTTTGAATAATTTGAAGCGATTTCAAAAGATTTGAAAGATTTTAGGATATTTGTATAACTTACAAGAAATTTTCAAAAGCTTTAAAAAGTTTTAAGGCATTTCAAAACATTTCAAAGGATCTGAAATTATTTAGGGTATTTTAAAAGATTCCAAGGCATGTTCAAGAGTTTGAAAAAGTTTTAAGGGATTTCAAAGGATTATGAATGTTTTAGAATAATTGTAATAAAAATTCAAAGAAATTTTCAAGATCTTACAAAAATTTCAAGGAAGTGCACAATATTTTAAAGAATTATAAATATTTCAGGATATTTTAATAGATTCCAAGGAATTTCCAATTGATTTCAGTAATTTGACGAGATTTCAAAGGATTTGAAATATTTCAGGGTATTTTAAAAGATTTGAAGTCATTTTCATGAGCTTTAAAATATTTCAAGGGATTTCAAGGGATTTGAAATATTTTAGGGTAATTTTAAAGATTCTAAGGAATTTGTAATAGCTTGAAAAAGATTCAACGGATTTCAAAAGGTTTCGAAGGATTATAAATATTGTAAGGTATTTGTCAAAATCCCAAGAAATTTTCAAGAGCTTTAAGGAAATTTTAAGGAATTTTAAAAGATTTGAAATATATTAGAAGATTTTAAAAGATTCCAAGGAATTGTCAATTGATTTCAGTCATTTATTGGGATTTCAAAGGATCTGAAATATTTTAGGGTTTTCAATAGATTCCAAGGAATTTTTATGAACTTTAAAATTTACTTGAATAATTTGAAGGTGATTTCAAAGGATTTGAAATATTTTAAAAGATTCCAAGGCATTTTCAAGAAATTCAACAAATGTGAAGGGATTTCAAAAGATTTGGAATATTTTAGTGAATTTCAAAAGATTTCCAGATATTTTTAATTTACTTGAATAATTTGAAGTGATTTTACAAGATTTGAAATATTTTAGGGCATCTTAAATGATTTCAAGGAATTTTTAACATATTTCAATAATTTATAGCGATTCCAAAAGATTTGAGGGCATTTTTAAAACTTCCAAGCAATTTTCAAGAGCATTAAGAAGTTTCAAAGGATTTACAAAGATTTCAAAGGATTTGAAACATTTTATGGTATTTTTAGAAATTCCAAGGATTTGAGATATTTTAGGCCGTTTTAAAAGATTCCAATGCGTTTTCAAAAGCTTGAAAATGTTTCAAGGAATTTCAATTGATCATAAATATTTTAGGGTATTTTTAAACATTCCAAGAAAATTTCTAGAGGTTTAAAAATTTTTAAGGGCTTCCAAAGTATTTTAAAAGGCTTAGAAACCCTTTTAAATGATTAGAAATATTTTAGGCTATTGTAAAAGATTCCAAGTAATTTTCAATTGATTTCAATAATTTGAAGGGATTCCAAAAGATTTGTAAGATTTTAGGGTATTTTTATAACTTCCAACGATTTGAAATATTTCATGACATTGTTAAGGAGACAAGTAGGCATTTTACCGCCTAAAATTTGAAAAACCTTTAGTCGTTGGTTTAACCTTTCAATGTGCACTCTGGCACTTGCTGTACTGCCAGTATTTAAAGCTTCGCTTTGTGAAAACTGTTGTTTATCTCGAAGAAAGGGTGGTCTCACAACTTTTATTCCGTGCTCCACACACAAATCGTCAATCAAAAATCCTTTGTCTACTATTATTTTTTCGGTTGGTTCCAATGTCTGTATTATACCACTTTGCTCCAAAATTGTCTTATCATTCGACCGTCCTCCATAGACAGGGCTGACATATGCCAGTAGACCTGCAGGAGTGCAAGCTGTAAGATATTTGACTGTACACTTACTTTTATAAAAGGAATACGTTAACAGTTGGCAACATAGAAATTGTGGCTTTTGGATTTTTATTTCGGTACAGTCGAAGATAAGAGCGACGTCTACATATTCTTGGAAGCAAAACGGAATGTTCTTCAATATTTCATCCCTCGTAGGAACATAAATTGCAGATTTCAAAGCGTTGTCTAACATATCGAGCATATTACAAATCACATTTGAAATATGCCGTTCAGAGCATGACTTAAATAAAATATTTAAAAACGCATAACTAAGGTTTTGTTTTAGTCTCATGAATGTTAATATGATTCTATCACGGACAGTTATTTTACCCTGGTAAAACGTGAGTCGTGGAGCCACCCTTTTGACAATTTCAATGAACATGCTTAAACATTTTAAATTCGGAATCCCGGTGGCAGTGCTGAGCTCCTGATCAGTTGTAATAAAAGCACGAAAATTATAATCAACTAAGTCGACGCTTTTTAGTTGAACTCCTACATCAACTAAATCGGGTACTTTTAAGCTATAGGAACTTTCTTCAACTTCTACCGGAACCTCTGCCAAATTCTCCCTTTGAGCCAAAATATTTAAATCACTTTCTGAAGTGTCAATGAAATTATTGAAAGCTTCAGATTTGCCTGTTTCAACTGCAAATAAACAGGATTCTGTTTCCATAAGAGTTTGAAGATCACTTTCAGTCACTGCAACGATTTAGCGAATTATTCTCCTTTCTTCTCTTAATCTCCTTGTGTAAATCTCCTCTTCTACGTTTTTAGCGGACGTTTCAATAGTTGATTTTGGCAAATTGCAAGAAGGGAGAGCATTTGGTTTTAAGTACCTCTTTCTTACTGGGTCATCTACAAACAAAAATTCGAATTAGTCGTTTTGTTTCCATATAAAATAAATATAACGAAAATATTCAATTTGATAATAATTTAGTATTGTAACCTCTCTTCTTTTAACGACTTACATTTAAATAATATGTTCTTTTTAATTTTTAAAAAACAGGTAAGCCGATCAAAATCGAAAGTTTTTTTTACAAATCTTTTCGATATAAATATTTGTTTGAACTGATTGCGCGTGGCATATTTTATAATCTATAATACGATACATTGATTTTTTGAGGTTAGAAAAAATTGAATTGTGTTAAATATACTGATTTCTAAATGAACTATATCTTCAAATATATAAAGAATTATATTTTATTTTATTTGTGAAAATCAATTCAACTTACTTGCTGGTAACATGTAATCGTCACTTTTGAAATGCAGGGAACAAACACACATGTTTGAGGTTACTCTTTCCCCCATTTTGAGCACATTTTCCCAGTGCTTTCTCCGATCAATCGTTTCTTCAAATCCGCTTTTATTAATCACTTCAACAAAACTTTTTTTTACGATAAACAGAGCAAAATCTTTTACTTTTTGTTTTCCCAGGGCTGAATTTCATTCCCAGATCGTCTACTTTAACTTTATCAGACATTTTCTTATTAAATCAAATTTTAATCAGAATAAAATTTACTTTCAGTGCATTAGTAATGCGGCCGTTTAAAAGTGACCCCGATGTTTTAATGCTACATTTAGCCATCAGAGAGCGTATCGCTGTATTTCAGATCCCAACAAGAAAAAGAATAGAATCCTTGATCGGCACCAAAACAAAATTAGACCTTTTATTCTAATAAAATAAATGTCCATGATTTAACAATAAAGCCAGAATACCCGCTTTGAATTAGTAAATCCGAGGTAACTAATTCCAGGCCCCAGTGTACAATTTCATGATACTTTCTGTAGCTTAAAAGCAAACATCTTCAAAATGTATAACTGATTTGAGGTTCAATGTGCACGGCGGGCTTGAATCTCAGACAGGGTTGACAAAAATGCCCAAGAAAACGGGCAATGGGGATTTTTTCCTGGGCCACAAAAGGTGTAAAATCCGTTGAGTTTGAAATCCAATCTCAGGGTGGCCGCAGGATAAGGGATTTTAATTTCCCGGTTTTCCCGGGTACATTTCGAAAGTTTTCCCGGTTTTTTTAGTAACAGTTCTGATGTGTTTTCGGGATTTTCCTGCAAAATTCTTCATAATTTTGAGCAAATAAACTAATTTGGAAAAATTTAATCGTTTTAAACAAGGACAAAATGAAGATTTTTCGAAGAATCCGTGCAACAAAATTCGAAGGTGTTTCGTAAAATTTTATTCTTTCAATGTGTTGTGGCTTTCAGTACGTGAGTACACATACACGTAATTACTCTATATAACTACACTGAAAAAGGCAAATTATCATAACAAAACAGTTTAACTTATTTATTGAGTCTCACCGTAGAAAATGAAAAAGTACATGTTTGTACTCAAAATAATAATATCTGCAATCTGCCAAATTAAGAAAAATATCTCAAGTTTTAAGAAAAATTCCAGAATATCAAAACATTGCATATTATCACTTAATGTTTATCAAGTATAGGTCGATGCAAATCGGTTTAAAATGAATTTATCCACTTTATTTATTTAAATACTTTACAAAATAAAGATATTTTTGGTTCTAGGTATAAGGGTTTTAATGAAAATTCAATGACTGCCTTCTTTCACATTTCGACTAATATGATTTATAAACTCAAACCTTTCAGCCTAATGAGAATCGAGAATTATGTGTGGTCATAAAGCAAATCGATTGAAAGTGTGCGCTGCTTGTTGCATGGAAATTAAGTTCAGCAAGAAATAATCAGAATTCAATATCACCGATAGAATTGAAAAGCTCGTAAAAAAATTCATCAATCCAAATTTTTGTTCAACTGATTCAAAGTTTCCATTAAGGATATACACCTCTTACCGGCGAGCTGATTTCGATTGCGAAAAGAATATTTTCACCAGACCTGTACCAACTATGCAGAACTATGAAGACATGATTCTAAAAGTACAAAGTAGAGGCAACGTATGCAACTGTTACATTTGTCATGCAGATCGCTGTACCAGTCACACTCCAGTCAAGAAAGGAAAAGGGCACGTGCGTCAAAAATCAAATCGAATGAATGCCTCGAACGGCCTGTATGCCAAGTCAGATGATATCTACGTCCCTGGTGCATCAAAGAAAAAATCAGATAAGACTCCAGAAAAAATCCACATTCTTACGAAGTTCTTTCAACAAATAGGCAGAGTAATCAAACATTCTTGTATTAGTCCTAATGGTTCGTCGAAGACTGCTCAGAATATGGAAAAATTACTGGAAAAATTACCTAAAAACCAGCAAGATCAAGTAGTAACATCTGCGTTAAAAAGGAAGTTCTAGTCTCCGAATAATATCGATGATATCAGTAAGGAGAATAAGGAGCTCACAAGTTTAAGTACAGGCGGTTCCAGATCAAGAGTTGTTTTGAATCCACTGAATGAGAAAAAGTGGAATTTACCACCGTCAGAACAGCCAATATATATTTACATATTATTTATTATTATATGTTTTTTATTATTATACTTATTATATATTATTATTATTTATATATTATTTTTGCCAATTTTCTTTGGCATTTTTGTCAAACCTGTCTGAGATTCAAGCCCGCCGTGTATGAACGCAAATTGCTACAAAATTAAAAAATACTATATTTTTTAACAATTCTAACCCTTGTGTCAACTTTGAAGCTTTCGCAAGGTTCCTGTCATTAATTTAACCTTGAATCTCGTCAAAGAAAAGTAATGAATTGTCCGACGTGTAAGATCGTCACGCCTGTGATTTAAAGGCATTGCTATTCGTGATATATTCAATGTCTGGGTCCCTTAGTATGAAAGTGAAAGTATTGTTCATTATGGACTCTTTACTATTTTTGTCACACACTTTTTTCAATTTGTGGGAAAATAAATAGCTAACAGGCTTAGCTTCAACGCGAAGCAAGAATAAATCTTTCTATACTTGCCTCAGAAAATTCTTATCTTCATGTCTTTAAAATATATGGATAATGGAATTATGGGATTGAATTGAATCTTCGATGATGATTTTTAAATAAAGAAAATTTGCATACAAGTAAAAGATATTGTTTTATTGCATAAGAATGGTTCCGAGGATATTTTAGCAACTTATTTTTTAAAAACGTAACAATATAAAGATTTTATTCTCTATGTATTAATACGTAAAGACCAAGGAATGCTAATATAGCATATTTGAATTTTGGATACTCATTCATATATATTGTGACCATGCCTACATATGGTAGGAAACCTCGTGCTCTTCCAACCACATCTTTATGGTTTAACCAGTGTTGGCCAGGTGCATATAGGCCTCTGTCGTCCACTGAATTATTATCGCCTTTGGTTAGAAACTTCACGGTATTGTTTTCTTCGCTTCTGGAAATATAAAATTAAACCATTAATTTAAAGCCTTTGGTGAAAAAGGATACCAAAGCCTGCGGGCCTTCTCCCTGAATATATCATAAACATGAAAAATAAGGGCAGTAGTAGTTAATAATCAGATCTGGGCAGAATCCATTTTTCCCGAGTGCTAAGTTTTGATACGATTGAGAAAGGGTGACTCAGGAATTTCGCCTTTCATTATTCTACCTATTGATATCGTACCAATTTTTAGGATAATCCAGGGTTACCTCCTTTACGAATTATTATTACTCAAACTTATATCAATTATTCCTATCAGTATTCTAAAATAACCTACCAAATTTCAGATCGATTCGCTAACCTGCTCAGAAAATTATTTATACACAAAGAAAAGTTATTTAACAGGCATTAGTCTCTTATGGGCAAATTAAGTTTCTTCACGATCCACTAAAAATAACAAAATTACTTGACGAAGAGTTTTCTTTAGAATTTCGAGAGTGGTCTGTCTAGAGATTAAGGAAAATTGAAGCAAAATAACAAGATTATTAGTTAATTGTTTTAAAAATATCATGAGCATGAAAAAAATTAATAATCGAACAATTAAATGTATGAAACGTGACAACACGAACAATCAGCACACATCAGCTAATTCAGGATCATACTTTTAGAAAACGTCTTACCTGGTCTAGGACCGTGCACAGTACATATTTACAAATAATTTTAAAGGGAAGCAACTATTTCATCTCTGATATTAAATTGATAATCTACTAATGTAAATAATAATGCACTTGCGATTAAGGTTTTAAATTTTTATTTTCAAAACACATATCCACATTGGAAATTCAATGTCGCATCTTTTTCTATTCATAAAAAAACTTTTAAAAACGGTTTTTTTAGTTTTCTAAATATTTGCACAAAATGGTTTTTTTTTTACTATTTGAAATATTTTGCCATTTCTCACTTCAACTCTCGATAACTTTTTTTTTATATTCTTGAATAAAATTTAAATGCAATATGGACTGTCATGTTCTGCGGCCGAAGACGATAGCCAAAGTTCTAAATGTTTATTTAAAAAAAAGTTAATAAACTTTTTTTAGACGTTTCATAATTCGCGCACAAATAACTTCTAGCGTTTTGGGAGTCGAGCGAATTTTGAGTAAGGGAAAACTGTCACCCACAAAGTTGTTCAGGAAGGCTTAAAGAAGTTTTCTGTAAAGTTTTAGCTCAGTTGAAATAGTAGTTAACAAAATGATGTTTTAATTTCCCGGCGCAATCGACGTTCTCCCGGGCGACCGATAAGCCACTGTTCCAGCGTTACGTGGCAGCCCGTCAGATATTTTAAAAATAAAATCCAATAAATATGGAAAATCATGGTTTTCAATCAATCTTTTTTATGTCTGATGCAAATTCTTGAATTTCTGATCTCTGATAATTTTGCCGTTCTCGGCAAGAACAACTTAAATTGGTAATATGGATACTGTGCAAACGTAAAATAAAAAATAATTTTATTATTCTAAGCCGTTATGAGCAAACAGGACATTTTTCAAATATTTGTTTACCAAATAGTATCACCTCTTTATAAAATGCCGCAAAAAAATAAAGTTTAATCATTCACATAGGCCTTTATAAACAATTACGCCAAGAGAGTTATAAATAAGTTATTTTTGCGAAAAGACTTATAAGAGTCTATTATTATTGAATGTTCTTTAGAAAATTAAACAATTTGCGTGTAGGTGATATAGGTAAGTAATAATTAATTTATTTATTAATAACATTTAAGAACATTTTTCTATTTTTGGTAGAGGTGTGAATATAAAAAAGGGTATTTTCTTATTTTCTTAAATAAACAATGTGTTAATTAACAAAGAGTTTCTTTATTATTATTTTTTATTATTAGTTAATACCAAATAAACACTTTTTTATTTGCTCAATAACGTAAAAATAACTTTTTTCAATATTTAACAAAATATTCGACTGTTTATTTAAAATAAGCAATTATAAATCAAATATGCGAAACCAAACAATTTTAAACTTATTTATGTGAAATATTAATACATATTGGGCATTGAAGTGGCAGCACCGTCGAAGCGCACGTCTCTAGGAACATGTAGTGTTACTAACAATCTCATTGGAAATCCAATGGGAAAATTCCCAATGGCGTTACACCTGGGCTTCGCCTTAGCTCCAATTCGACTCCGGCTCAACGCCAACTTCATACTCGGCCGTAAAAGTGCCACTTAGGGTTCTCGTATAACAAATAACTAATTTTCTTTGCATTATTTTAAAGAATGTATCATGTAGGAGCTTTTTAAATGAAAATTTCTTTTTTAGATTTTTAATTTTTTGGTTAGTGTTGAATTAAAACATTCTTTTAAAATCTTATTTTATGTATAATTTTTTAAGACCACATGAAACCTGGAGTTTTTTTTCGAAATTATGAATAATTTTTTTTAATTACTTTTTATTCCTCAAAATTTTTACAAAGAAATACAGTACTTCATCAGAATTTAAAATTATCGCGCGTCACTTAAATAGCCAACTGTGGCCAAGAAAAGGAGCCTTGGCTCTTAATTGGCGGTTCTTCCTTTCGTCCATATAGACGATCGGAGCAGAAGACGTGGCGAGCACATACATGACAGTCACATTTCTTTAATACTAAAAAACTGGCGAGAAAGATTGCCATTTCTGTATGACGAATGTTGCAGAATTCAATAGTCGCAATATTTCTCAAATAGTTTACGCAAATGTTTCTAGCGTAACAACGCCGACGCTTCTATCTGATAATTACGAGAATATAGCAGAAGTTGAATCTGAAATCATTGCATCTATCAGTGAAGTGGAAAGTGAAGACTATTCAGAACAAGAGTACAAGAGATGTTACGAAACGGATGATTTAACAAGTTCTATAGATGATGAGGATGACACTCCATCTAACCATTCTATACTACAAACCTTCTCACAAGAACTTAATGATTTAATTAAGAATTTAGGGTTATCGAAAGATATAGTTGAGTTACTAGCCTCAAGATTGAAAAACAAGAACTTGCTATCTAGTAAAACTAAAGTCTCTTTCTACCGAAATAGAGATACATAGTTCAGAAAGTATTTCTCGCGGGATGCAGATCTAATTTATTGTATCGATGTAAAAGGCTTGATTAATAAACTAAAGACAAATTCGTACAGAGCTGAAAAATGGAGGCTATTTATAGATTCATCGAAACGTAATCTGAAGGCAGTGTTGCTCCATAATACGAACGGATATGCGCCAATACCAGTAGCGCACTCAACAGTATTGAAAGAAGAATATGTTAATATCGAAGCAGTTGTGAAGAAAATTAAGTATGATTCTTGGGCAACAATTGGGCTATACTAAATTCCCATGCTATTTATGTCTCTGGGATAGTAGATAGGAAAAATCATTATAAGCCGATTGATTGGACACCAAGATCGGAGTTGTTTCTAGGCTCACACAATGTGATAAACGAACCACTTGTCGAACCTGAAAAAATCCTTCTGCCGCCCCTTCATATGAAGCTTGGATTGATGAAACAATTCGTTCAAAGCACTAGACAAAGACGGTCAATGATTTGGTTATTTAGGTCATAAATTCCCGGCTATTTCTGACAATAAACTGAAAGAAGGTATTTTTGATTATCCACAAATTCGCACAATAATGAAAGATGACAAAATGGATGTAATGAATGATTTTGAAAAGGCAGCATGGGTCAGTTTCAAGAAAGTTGTACAACACTTTCTAGGTAATAACAGAAGTGAAACTATGGTTGAAAACTTCAGGAAACTAGGTTCTTTTGTGAATCTCAAATTGCATTTTCTTCATGCACATTTGGATTACTTTCGAAGCAACTGCGGAAATTTCAGTGAGGAGCTGGGAGACCGATTCCATCAGGATATCAAGACAGAGGAGCGTTGGTATCAAGGACGATAGGATGAGTATATGATGGCAGACTTCTGCTGAATGCTGAAAAGTGATTGTAAGAGAAAAGGTAGAAGGAGAAGAAAACCACTCCATAGATCTTAGTGATAAGCGTGTGCGCAAGACCAGAAAAAATATAATAAAATTATAATTCTAGTATGGAAACCTAGGTAATGTCGAAAAACTCAGGTCAGATGTGCTTTTAGCGTGTCTATCAACAAGAAAAAATGTTGAAGTAGGTCCCCTCCTCTCAAATCCTGCTGGAGCAACTTGAGCTAATGAAGGATAAGTCAGATACGATTAACTCTTACTAAGAACTGGCTACATTATATGTAAGATCAATGTAATAAGGGTGACGTTATACCCGCGAGAATTGCGTTCATAGGACATTTATTGTATCTAGGGGAAAAGCCTGACCTGCTGAGGAAGCAACAAGTTCAGATTCGTATTCAGTAGGGGAGCGGTGCCGAATGCGGCGCGGCGACTAATGTGGCACGTTCGAGTTTTCGAATATTAACGCATTTTCTGCTTGTGGAGGTAGTTTCATCACATGTATATATGTTTTCAACGTTAAATTATCAAAAAATTGGGATAATTAAATTAATTGCCTGATTTTGAAAAAGTTAGTTATTGTTCTTTCGCTTGTATTGTCAGAGTAGCTAAAAACAAGTAAAAAATTACATAAGTTTCGTGTAAACTCATAACATTTTTTGGAAATATACTGTTCCGAGTTTCTTGAATGCTCTAAAGTTGAACATTTTGAGTAAAATTAATAAACTTTCATGTAAAAAATCTGTATTAAATACTATTCACATGCGACTAATATAGCGCATTCGGGACTAAAATCGGCAGGTAACTTGGCGCACAAAGTGCCGGTTTCAGTTAGAAGGTACGAAATATTTACTCAGAGTAATAATATTTCGTTTTGAATATGCATAAAGAACTTTTATTCTAATAATTATCCTGCATTTTAGAGTTATTTTAGAATAATTGTTTTTTGGACACTTTTTACCAGTTTTCGGGTTAGGTTTGTTCTGACAGAATAAATATTTAGAAGATTTAGAGTAATGATATTATTTTAATGTGGAATCATTATAACTGTTTCGGAAAAGAATAAAAAATGTACTTATTGTTGATATAATTTTGATTTATTGTTTATAAGACGTCTGTAAGCTTATCTTAAAATAAAAAATTTGTAGCACTCCTAACCTCTATTGTTCTAGATAGGAGTTTATAAACGAAAGAGTGAAAATGGTCAATGGACAGTTTCCCCATTGATAATTATTTAAATATATCCTTCATTATGTTATTTTTCATATTGGTTTCAAGGAATCAAGAGATTTCAAAGAATTGAGAGAATTCAAGGAATTAGCAGAATTCGAGGAATTCGGAGAATTCAAGGAATTAGCAGAATTCGAGGAATTCGGAGAATTCAAAGTATTCAAGGAATTCGGAGATAACAAGGAATTCAGAGATTTCAAATAAGTCAGGAAATTTAAAACATTGAAAGAATTCAGTAAATTCAGAGAATTGAAGGAATTAAGAGAATTCAAAGAATCAAGAGATTTCAAGGAATTGAGAGAATTCGAGGAATTATGAGAATTCAAGGAATTCGGAGATAACAAGAAATTCGGAAATAACAAGGAATTCGGAAATAACAAGGAATACAGAGAATTCAGATAAATCCGGAAATTTGAAACATTGAAGGAATTCTGTAAATTCAGAGAGTTCAAGGAATTAAGAGAATTCAAGGAATCAAGAGATTTCAAAGAATTGAGAGAATTCAAGGAATTAGCAGAATTCGAGGAATTCGGAGAATTCAAAGTATTCAAGGAATTCGGAGAGAACAAGGAATTAAGAGAATTGAGGCAATTCAGATAATTCAGAGAAGTCAGAAAATTTAAAACATTGAAGGAATTCAGTAAATTTAGAGAATTCAAGGAATTAAGAGAATGCAAAATATTCAATGAATTTAGAAAATTTCCAGATTTCAGGGAATTCAAAGGTTTTTAAAGCTTTGAGGGAATTCAAGAAATTCAGGGAATTTAGGAAGATCAAAGAATTCAGGAAATACTAGAAATTTCAGGAATTCAGAATGTTCAAGGAATTCAGAAAATCCCAAGCTTTCCGGGAATTTGGAGAATTTCAAAATATTTTCGGAAATCAGGAGATTAGAGGAATTCCAGGAGATCGAAGAATTCCAAATATTCAAGGCATTCAGGATATTCAAGGATTTCAGGGAGTTCAGAGCATTTTGGAATTTAAGTAAATTCAGAATATTCCAGGAATTCTGGGAAATTAGAATATTTCACGATTTCAGGGTATTTAGAGAATTCAAGGGATTCAGAAATTCAGAGATTTTCAAGAACTAAAAGAACTAAAAGAATTTGAGGGATTTCAGAACAGAAAGGAATTTCCAGGAATTCAGAGAATTCATAATATTTCAGAATTTCAGAGCATTAAGGAAATTTAGAGAATTTAAGGATTTCAGAATATTTCAAGAATTCGATAAATTCCAAGATTTCAGAGAATTCAGAGAATTTCAGGAATCTTAGATCATATAGGGAATTCAGAAAATTGAATGAATTCAAGAAGATCAAAATATTCAGAGAATGCAAGGAACTCAGGAAGTTCAGAGCATTCAAGGAATTTTAGGAATTTAGAATATCCAAGGAATCCGCAATATTCCAGGAATTCAAGAAAATCAGAATATTTGAAAAATTCAGTGAATTCAGAGAATTCGAGGGATTCAAAGATGTTTGGGAATTCAGAGATGACCAGGAATTCAGGAAATTTATAATATTAAATTAATTCAGATGATTCAAGGAAGATTTTAAAGCATGTATGGCAAGGGATTAGGCGAAGGGTTTCAGGAATTCAGAATATTCAATCCGGGTAAACCAGTTTAATTCAAAGTGATCTATTTTTCATATTTATCATATTTTTCAAGAATTTTCTTGAATTTTTTTATTTTAATATAACTATTCCTTTTTTTCAAAACTTATCTTTTTTAGTTGAAAATTCATGTATTTTGTTCAAAATTCGTCTTTTTCGGTCGAAAATTAATCTTCTTGGTTGAAAATTCACGTTTTTGATTCAAAATTTACTTTTCAGTCGATAACACAGGACCACAAAATCTAAACCCTTGTAACACGGACCAGACTAGGTGGGTCTTATGTTTTTGTGGTCGCTGAATTCGAATCCGTTGTCTTTTTGGTCCCATCAGGTCAGGGTCAAGATTAGTTCAAGGTCAAACCTATAAAATTCATCGCTCACTAAATAAGTTAGGGTACCTATAGGTTTTCGGGGTAGCTGAATTCGAATCCGTTGTCAAGGTCAGGTCAAGGTCAAACTTACAAAATTCATCGCTAACCAATTAAGTCAGGGTACCAATAGGTTTTCGGGGTCGCTGAATTCAAATCCGTTGTCCGTTTGGTCCCATCCAGTCAGGGTCAAGGTCAATTCAAGGACAAACCTACAAAATTCATGGCTTACCAAATAAGTCAGAGTACCTATAAGTTTTCGGGGTCTCTGAATTGAAATACATTGCCCATTTGGTCCCATGGGCGTCAGGGTCAAGGTCAGTTCAAGGTCGAACTTACAAAATTCATCGCTAACCAATTAAGACAGGGTACCTATATGTTTTAGGGTTTACTGAATTCAAATCCATTGTCCGTTCGGTTTGACCCTGAATTGACCTTGACCCTGACCTGATGAGCTCAAATGGACAACGGATTTGAATTCAACGACCCCGAAAACCTATAGGTACACTGACCTCATTGGTTACCGATGAATTTTTTAAGTTTGATCTTGAACTGATCTTGACCCTGACCTGATGGGACCAAACGTACAACGGATTCGAATTCAGCGACCCCGAAGACCTCAAAAAATCATGTATTTCGTTAAAAATTTGTCGTTTTTGGTCAAGAATTAATCTTCATGCTTGAAAATTTATATTTTTGTTTGAAAATGGAACTATTTTGGTGAAAAGTGGAACCATTTTGTTAAAAATTATTTTTTTTTTGTTCAAAATTTATTTCATTCACTAAAAATTTAACTATTCCATTTTTAGTTGCAAATTTATTTTTTTTAGTTCAAAATTAAACTATTTGGTTGACGATTCATGTATTTTGTTGAAAATTTATCTTTTTTGGTAAAAACTTAATCTTTTTGCCTAAAAATTCATCTTTTTGGTTCAAAATTATTTTTTTTTTTTGTTTGAAAATTGTTTTCTTGAACTGAAAATTTAAATCTTCTATTGTTGATTGCAAATCAATTTTTTAGTTAAAGATGCAGAATTTCATTCGAAATTTAAATCCTTGGTTGAAAATTATTCTATTTTGTTGAAAATTCATTCCTTTTTTTAATAAATATCTAAGTTTTTATTTGAAAATATAATTATTACATTTTATGTTGAAAATGTATCTTTTTTAGTTGAATATTTAACTATTTGTTTAAAAATCCCTTGTTTGTTGAAAATTTATCTTTTTCGGTAGAAAATTAATCTTCTCTGCTGAAAATTCAATTATTCAGTTGAAAATTGAACAATTTTGTGGAAAATACATTTTTTAGGTTAAAAGATTCAACTACTTTGGTCGATGGTTCGCCTATTTAATTGAAAATTCACTTTTTGATTGAAAATTGATCTGTTTTGTTGAATATTTGTCTTTTTTGATAGAAAAATAATCGTCTTGGATGAAGATTCTTTTTTTGTTGTTAAAAATTCAACTATTCGGTTGATAATTAATCTATTTTCTTGGAAATAAAACAGTTTTGTTAAAAAGTATCATATTGGTTGGAAAGTAAACTGTTTTTTTAAAGATTTAACTATTTAGATTTAAATTTTGTTTTGGTTGAAATCTGAAGTATTACATTTTAGTTGAAAATACATCTCTTTGGTTAAAATTTAACTGCTTTGTTGAAGATTCGTTGTGTTTTGGTTGAAAATGTACTTTTTAACTGAAAATTTAACTATTCTATTTGAAGGTTCATCATTTTAGTTGCAAATTCATCTCTTTGGTTAAAAATTCAACTAATTATTGAAAATTAATGTTTTAACTGTAAATTGAACTATTCAATTTTTAGTGGCAAATTGATCTTTTTTAGTTGACGATTTAACTATTTGTTTGGAAATTTATATTTTTTATTTGAAACCCCAACTACTTCGTGGAAAATTCGTTTTTTTCGGTAGATAATTAATCTTATTGTTTGTTAATTCATGTTTTTCATTGAAAATTGAATTTTATGTTATCCGGAGTAATTATTTTATACAGAGTTAATCCAGAGTCGAAGTTCAAAGTTAAAGTTATTGGTCTGAGGTCAGAAGTCAGCAGTCAGTGGTTAGAGGTCAAAGGTCAAGTGTCACAAGTGAAAGGTCAGTGGTTCAGGGCAAGAGATCAAAGTCCAAAGGTCATACGCGGGAGGGGGGCAAAAGGTAAAAGTAGATATTCTAGGCGAGAGGTGATAAGTCAAGGGTCAAAAGTCAAAGGTCAGTGAGTCAAGGTTAGAAATCAAAGTCCGAGGGTCACAAGCGGGGGGCAAAAGATGAAGTTTTAGGTGAGAGATCAGAAGTCAAGAGTGACAAGTCAAAGGTCAATGGATCAGGGTTAGAAATCAAAGGTCATAGGCGGGGAGGGGGCAAAAATAAAAGTTGAAATTCTAGGTGAAAAGTGAGAAGTCAAGAGTCACAAGTCAAAGGTCAGTGGATCAGGGTTAGAGATCAAAGTCCAAAGGTCACAGGCGGGGGTCAAAAGGTAAATGGTTAAGTTCTAGTTGAGAGATCAGATGTCAAGAGTGACAAGTCAAAGGTCAGTGAATCAGGGTTCGAGATCAAAGTCCGAAGGTCACAGGCAAGGAGGGAAAGGTAAAAGGTGAAGTTCTAGGTGAGAGGTGAAAGGTCAGACATGAAATTTGTCCTTGGAACGTACCGCAAGACCTGCAAATTCTAGTTGCTCCGTATGCAATCTCAGTAGAAGATTCGGAAGCCTGAAATTTGGTATGGTGGAAAGAACTTTGAACCAAGCGGAGAAAGGCAAGGTTCAATCGATTTCTCAGCTGGTCTAGCATCTGGACGTCGACATTCAACGACAGCAAATCTAATTCTTGATCAATGAGGTACTCTAGATCTCGGGAAACCTGACAAGAATGTTCTTTCGTGATTCGTTTCAGAGCAAGCAGTAAGTCAATTCGAGTTTCAATACTCGAAGGAGCTTCGGCTTTCACAAGGGACTCATACAACTCTCTGTATTCTTTAGCTTGCTGAACCTGCAGAGTCTGCACATAAATTACCCTTCCATCAGAGCCCTTCCATCTTGCCGGCTTGTCCAACTCTTTCAACAACTCAAACTCTCCTCTCTTCTGGATGTTTCTCTTCACTTTAGTCCTGACCAGGTCTATCGCTCGGAGAAATTTCACTTCCTTTGAGAGGATCAAGCCCTGGGCGACTAACTTCGAGGATCTGAAAAGGTCACGATTCGTACGTTCGGTCTCGATAATCCGCCAGCGATCCAACACGTTGTGCACCATATCGAAATTCGCTTTGGGGAATTCCAGCGAGTTCTTGTCTTGGGATGATCTGATTTCGTCTCCATGATTTGATTCCTGATCGAGTAGACGGAACAATCTGGTTATTCGACGCGTAATCATTTTCCGACGATAGGATCTGGAATTTAAATATTTTTTAAAGTTTGCATTTCTAAATAAAAATCTTTGTGGAGGGTAATTCATATCTTTTTATTTGACCTAATGTGAATTCGGAATTTACGCTAATCAGTAGGTATCCTATTTTATCTCAGGACGAGAATGAATAGTTCAAAGTATATTCAGACTTTATAGTATTTTTCTCTATTCTCTTCTTTCCCCATTTTTTGATGAATTTCTCCTGTTTTCAAGAAACTACCCCTTTTTTGCTGAAGTGTACACTGAAATAATAGAACCCAATGAGAAAATCCAATTGTTTTTTCTTGAAAATTATTTCTTTTTGTTTGAAAAGCCTAGAATTATATTTTTGGTTCAGAATTCATCTCTTTCCGTTAAAACTTATTTGTTTGACAGTTGAATTATTTTGTTGAAAATGTAACTATTTTGTTAAGAAGTCATCTTTTTCGGTCAAAAATGAAATTAGTTGGTTGAAGATTAAACTACTTTGTTGAAAATTAATCTTTTCTCTTAAAGATTCATCTCATTGGTTGAAAATTTAAAAATATGCTGGAACTTAGTTTGTTATTGAGAATTTATTCTCTGCTCTGAAAATAAACTATTTCATTTTTGGTTGCAAATTATTATATTTTAAATTGAAAATTAGTCTTTTCTATCAGTTGAAAATTCATTTTATGCTGAAAATGTAGAATTCCACTGTTTTTAATTTTAAATTAAAACATTTTTTGATTGAAATATTAACTATTACGTTTTTCATTGAGAATTTTGATTGAAGATCATCATTTTTCTTGAAAATTCAATTATTTGGTTGTAAATTAATTTTTTGTTGAGATTTTATATTTTATGGTTAAAATGGAACTGTTTTGTAAAAAAACTCGTCTTTGTGGCTTGAAAATTCGACAATTTAGTGAAAAATTATATTATTTCGTTAAAGATTCATTTTTAGCTAAAAATTAAATTTTTGGTTGAAGATTCAAATATTTTTTAAGAAAAATAAATTATTTGGTTGAAAAAAATATTTTATTTGAAAATCTTACTATTTTGTTGAAAATTCGTTTCATTTTTGGTTAAAAATTAATTTTCTCAAATTTTATTGTTGAAAATTCAAGTACTTGCTTAAAAATTCAAATATTTGGTTGAATGTTGAACTCTTTTCTTGCAAATTCATTTTTTAATATTCATCTCTTGGTTAAAAATTTAACTATATTGCTAAATATTTGTTTTTTATTGAGAATTGATTTTCTGGTCTGAAAATGAATGTTTTCCATTTTTTGTTGCAAATTGATATTTTAAATTGAAAATTGATCTTTTCTATTAGTTGAAAATTCTTCTTTTTTATCTAATTCAACTATTTTTAATTTTTAATTAAAACCTTTTCTGATTGAAATATTAACTTTTACATGTTTCGATGATAATTTTAATTTAAGAATCATCATTTTCGTTGAAAATTCAACTTGCTCTTAAATTAAGTTTTTTGTTGAAAATTCCTATTTTCGGGTTAAAATTGAACTGTTTTGTAGAAAATTCGTCCTTTTGGCTGGAAAATTCCAAAATTTGGTTGAAAATTTATGTATTTTATTGAACATTTGTCTATGAGTAGAAAATTAATCTTCCTTGAAAATTCAGCTTTTTGGTAAAAGATACAACTATTTTGTTAAAAGTTTAATTATTTCTTTAAAAAATCCACTGTTTTGTTAAAGTCATTATTTATAGTATAAAATTAAACTATTCTATTTGAAAAATCATCCTTTTTGTTAAAAATTCATCTCTCTTGGCTGAAAATGAATTAATGTTTAGTTAATTTAATCATTTATGACAGAAAAATCATCCTTCTTGGTTGAAAATTCATCTCTCTTGGCTGAAAATAAATTTGACTCTTGAAAATTCAACTTTTTTTTTAATTCATTTTTTATCTAAAATTTAACAATTCCATTTTCGGTTGAAAACTTTTTTTTTTTGTTGAAAATTTAAGAATTTGGTTGAAAGTTAATATATTTTAATGAAAATGAATCTTCATGATTCAAAATTCAGCTTTTTGGTGAAAAAAAAAACTTAACTATTTGGTTTAAAATTAACTTTTTCATTGAAAATTCATCATTTTAGTTGAAGACTCAACTATTTTGTTAAAAATCCGTCTTTTTTAGTTGATATTAACTGGTTCAAAATTAGTTGTTTTTTTTAAGTATTTTTTTGAAATGAAAATTTAAATATTTCATTTTTGATTACAAATTTCGTTTTTTAATTGAATATTTATGTATTTTGTTGAAAATTTCTCTTTGGGTATAAAACTAATCTTGGTTGAAAATTCAGCTTTCTGGTAAAAAATTCAATTATTCGGTTGAAAATTCGTGTATTTAGTTGGAAATTTGTCTCTTAGTAGAAAATTATTCTTCTTAGTTGAAAATTCAGCTTTTTAGTAAAAAATTCGGATGTTTGGTTAAAAATTAATGTATTTTGTTAATAATTAGTCTTTTATTTAAAGAATTAATCTTCTTGGTTGAAAATTCAGCTTTTTGGTAAAAAAACTTAACTATTTTGTTTAAAATTAAGTTTTTTGTTGAAAATTCATGATTTTGGTTAAAGATTCAACTATTTTGTTAAAAATACGTCTTTTTCAGTGGAATTTACCTAGTTCAAAATCATTTTTTTCCTAAGTAATTTTTTAAACTTAAGATTCAAATATTCCATTTTTATATAAAAATTTTATTTTTTTGATTGAAAATTCATGTATTTTGTTGAAAATATTACTATTTGTTTGCAAATTCATGTATTTTTTGAAAATTTGTCTTTTAGTAGCAAATTAATCTTCTTGGTTGAAAATTCGGGTTTTTGTTGATAATTCATATTTTTAGTTAGATATTCAACTATTTGGTTTAAAATTTATGTATTCTGTTGAAAATGTGTCTATTAGTAGAAAATTAATCTTCTTGTTTGAAAATTCAGCTTTTTGGTAAAAAATTATACTATTTTGTTATAAGTTTAATTATTCCTTTGAAAATTCCACTGTTTCGTTAAAGTCATTATTTATAGTCTAAAATTCAATTATTTTGTTGAAAATTCATCTTTCTTGGCTGAAAATGAATATCACTCTCGAATATTCAAATTTTCAGGTTGAATTCAACTATATTCTAAAAAATCGTCTTTTGGGCTAATAAATCTAACTATTTGCTTGAAAATGCAATTACTATGTGGATGCTCTCCTAATCGAAATTATTTTTAATTAATTTAATAATAAATTAAATCTTCGAATTGAAAAAATAATAATCATTAGCTTGGATTATTAACTAATAACATAAAAGGTTCTAAGAAATTTTTTTTAAAAAGCTGCTGGAAAAAGACTGAAAAAGACATTTTTATAAAATGATTAGCTAAATCATACCTGTAATATTTTTGTATTTTCACAGCACTCTCTACCTCTTTGCGTGACGGCTCCTTTATTCTCGAGGAAGTAATAGCCTCAGACTTTAAAAATTGATTTTACCAAACAGTTGAATTTTCCACGAAATTTTTGCGTCTTGTTCCAAACTATTCAGATTTTAAGCCAAAAACACGAACTTTCTACAAAACAGTTGAATTTTTAAACTAAAAATATGTATTTTCCACCAAATATTAGAATTTTCTACCCAAAAAGATGAATTTTCCAACAAAAAGATTACCTTCATACCAAAAAGACGAAATTTCAACAGCGTATATAAATTTTAAACCAAACAGTTAGGTTCTCAACTCAGAATGATCAAATTTAGTAAACAAAAATAAAATAGTTGAATTTTGATTGAAAAAATTAATTTTCAACCAAAATGAAACGAATTTCCAACCAAAAAAATCATTTTTAGGAAAGTAAATATAATTTTAACCAAGCAGTTCCACTTTTAATCAGGTAATTGCATTTTTAACTAAAATAGATCAAATTTCTACCAAAAGAGATGAATTTTCAACCCAGAAAGAGTTTTCAGTTAAGAGAAAAAAAATTCAAAGCAAATTGTGAAATGACCAAAACAAAAAGACGAATTTGTTCAAATTAATTTGTTATAAATTAGTTCAACTTTCAACCAAGTAGATGAATTTTCAGTTAAAAAGAATTAATTTTCAACCGAAAAAGTTTAATTTTCTCCAAAAAGATGAATTTTCAATTTAAAAAAACGATTTTAATTGAATTTTAATTGACAATTCATCCCTCTGGTTCAAAATTCATATATTTTGCTGAAACTTTGTTCTTATTTTTGTTGAGAAATAATTTTCTAGTCTTAAAATGTAACTATTTCATTTTTGTTTGAAAATTAATATTTTAAATTGAAAATTGATATTTTCTAGTTAAAAATTCATATATTTTATTAATAATTCGTCTTTTTTGTGGAAAATTAATCTTTTCGTCTGAAAATTCATCCATTTTGGATAAAAATGCAACTGTTTGGTTGAAAATGAAAATATATTTATAAAATACCATTTTTTTCATGATTCATCATTTTAATTCAAATACATTTTTTTGTAGAAAATTGAACTATTTTGTTACAAAAATTATTTTTGTTGTTGTTAAGAAATAATGTTTTTGTCTGAAATTTAACTATTCCACTTTTGGGTAAAAAATTCAATTACTTTGTTGAAAATTCATATTTTTTATTGAAAATTCAACCATTTTGTAAGAAAAATAAACTGTTAGGTTAAAAATGACCCTATTTATTTGAAAAATCTACCTGTTGTGTTGCAATTTTTTTTTCAATTCATTTTTATTTGCAATTTAACTATTCCATTTTTGGTTGAAACCATTTTTTTTTAGTTGAAAATTTAAGAATTTGGTTGAAAATTCGTGTATTCTTTTGAAAATTTGTCCTTTAGTAGAAAATTAATCTTCTTGGTTCAAAATTTAACTTTTTGGTAAAAAAAACTGAACTATTTTATTTAAAATTAACTTTTTTATTGAAAATTCATGATTTCAGTTTATTAAAAATTCAGATGTTTGGTTGAAATTCATGCATTTTGATGAAAATTTGTCTTTTTTGTAAAAAATTAATCTTCTTGGTTACAAATTCAGCTCTCTAGTAAAAAATTCAATTATTTTGTTGAAAATGAACTCTTGTTGCAAATTCATATTTTTTATTAAAAATTAAACTATATTGTGAAAATAATAAGCTGTTTGGTTAAAAAAATCACCCTATTTATTTTAAACATTTATTTTTTGTATTGGAAATTTTTTTTTTTAATTTTAAGTAATTTTTTCAACTCAGCATTTAAATATTCCACTTTTATTGAATTATTGAATGGTTTAAAAAAACTCAATTATTTTGTTTGAACTGAACTTTTTTATTGAAAATTCATGATTTTAGTTGAAGATTTTTTAAGTAACTTTTTCAACTCAGCATTTAAATATTCTACTTTTATTGAAAATTTTGTTTTTTACCTGAAAATTCATGTATTTTGTTGAAAATTTTTCTTTTGGTACAAAATAATCTTCTTGGTTGAAAATGCAGTTTTTTGGTAAAAAATTAAATTATTTTGTTGAAAATATAACTATTTGGTTGAAAATTCATGTACATATTTTTTTTTTAATTTATCTTTCAGTAGCAAATTATTCTTCTTGGTTGAAAATACAGCTTTTTTGTTGATAATTAATATTTTTAGTTAAAAATTCAACTATTTGGTTGAAAATTCATGTAAATATTTTTTTTTATTTATCTTTTAGTATCAAATTATTCTTCTTGGTTGAAAATACAGCATTTTTTTTGATAATTAATATTTTTAGTTGAAAATTCAACTATTTGGTTGAAAATTGATGTCATTTGTTAAAAATGCGTTTTTTTTTTACAAAATTAATCTCTTTGGTAGAAAATTCAAATATTTTGGTAAAAATCTAATTTTTTTTTTTAATTCGTTTTTCTTGATTGAAATATCAAATATTACATCTTTTTTAATTAAATTTTTTAAGTCGAAACTCAACTATTTGGGTAAAAGTTGAACTGTTTTCTTAAAAATTAATTTGTTGAAAATTCACAATTTGAGTGAATAATTCATCTCTTTGGTTGAAAATTAAACTACGTTGATAAAAGTTACTTTTTATTGTTAAAAATTAATTTTTTAAGTGGACATTCAATGACTCGGTCGAAAATTTAAATTTCTTGTAGAAAAATCGCCTGTTTGTCTTGAAAATCAACAACTTGTTATGAAATTCTGCTGTTTTGTAGAAAATTCTGTTTTATAGAAAATTAGTTTTATTATTGGAAATTATGCTTTTTTCAAAGTTGAAAAAAATGAAAAAAGAACCATTTCATTTTTTGTTAATAATTGATCTTTTTAGTTTGACAATTGAAATATTTGGTATTTAGTAGCAAATTAAGCTTCTTGGTTGAAAATACAGCTTTTTTGATAATTCATATTTTTAGTTTAAGATTCAACTACTTGGTTGAAAATTTATGTATTTTGTTGAAAATTTGTCTATTAGTAGAAAATTAATCTTCTTCCTTGAAAATTAAGCTTTTTGGTAAAAAATTAAACTGTTTTGTCAATGGCTAATGAAATGAATATGAAATGAATGATTATTACTCTCGAAAATTTAACTTTTCGGTTTGAGAATTCAACTATATTCTAAAAAATCGTATTTTAGGCTTAAAATTCAACTGCTTGGTTGAAAATTCAATTACTATGTGGATTCTCTCTTCAGCGAATTAATTTTTAACTAAATCTTCGAATTATTAAAATAATAATCATTAGCTTAAATCATTAACTAATAACATAAATGGTGCGAAGAAACTTTCTTCAAAAAGCTGCTGGAAAAAGACTGAAAAGGCATTTTTATAAAATGATAAGCCACATCATACCTGTAACATTTTTGTATTTTTAGAGCGCACTCCACCTCTTTTCGTGACGGCTTTAAAAATTGATCTTGCAGGTCTGGTATATGAGAAAATTGAGAAAATTGGGAAAATTGTGTGGCTCTGTCGCAAAATGTGGCGATACAGTGGCTGAAAATGTCGATGGTTTGCGTGCTTTTGACCATTTGGATATCCTTCCGATTGTTCGGCAATTTCGCATCCCTCGGGTCAGTTTGAGTTCGTGCATTATGATATTCTTGACTCGTAGAGAGGTTCTTCCAACCACCCAAGAAAGGCTTCTTCGATTCTGCACGATCCTCTATTTCCACTACCACTACCATTTTTTACTTCATCATATATATATCAGCCTAAAGTATTCAATGCAGATATCCCTTCCCAGATGGATTCAATCTTTTAGACAATCTGAAATTCCATTTTCTATAGATATAGAAAAATAACACTGAAAGTCGTTTCTTTTGTGTGGGTGATTCTGAAATTAACTCTGTAAATTACATATTTTTTGTCTAGAGTTTCATATCTATCCTTTCTCAATTTTACAATCATATTTTTCTTAAAAAGAACTCTATAAATAGTATGTAAACCCAATTTTCACAACATTGACTTCAAAATCTTCGAGATTTTACCAAAATATGGAAGAACAACAGTATTAAATGTATTATCATCTGCTCTGTCTACTTTGTTTTGACAATTGTTTTTGTTTTTAATGTAATTTATTCTGTTATGCGCATGTTTTTCAATTTATGTATTTTGTTGAGAATTCGTCTTATTTAGTAGAAAATAAATCTTTTTGTTCAAAATTTTAATTATTTAGTTAAAAATTCCACATTTTATTAAAAAATTGAAATTTTTTTTTAGAAAATTCGTTTTTTCTTAATTAAAAATTAAGTTTCTTAATGAAAATGTAACTTATACACTTTTATTTAAAAATTAATATTTTTCAGAATTGAAAATTCAACTATTTGGTTAAAAATGTATGTAATGTTTTGAAAGTTTGCATTTTTTGTTATGAAATTTATCTCTTCTGTCTTAAAAATGTATACATTTTTTAGTAGAAAATTAATTTTCTTCCTTGAAGATTTATCTTCTTGGTTGAAAATTCAATTAATTTCTTGAAAATGCAACTGTTTTCTAGAAATCTTGTCCTTTTTACTTGAAAATTATACATTTAGGGTGAATTTTTGTTTCTTTATTGACTCGACAATCGCTTTTCTTTTAAATTCAATTCTTATTGAAAATCCATCTTTTTCATTTGAAAATTCATCTCTTTTGGTACAAATATAATATTTTTTCGTTAAAAGTGAAATTTGTTTGTAAATATTTAATTCATTTTGGTTGAATATTTAAATATTTAGTTGAAATTGAACTATTTTGTTGACAAATTATTGATTTTATTGACAATTTAATTGCTTTGTCAACAAATCATCTTTAGTAGTGTAAAATTCAACTCTTTGTTAAAAATTCATCTTTTTGGTTAAAAAATTTATCATTTTTGGTAGAAATGTAACCTTTTTCTGTTAAAAATGTAACTGTTTCGTTAAAAATGAATCCAATTTGGTCGAGGTTTCAATCATTTTGTTAATAATTCGCTCGTTTTTTGTTGTTGTTAAAAATTCATTTTTTTTAAATTCCGTATTTTTTATTCTCAAAAAATCTTATTATTTATATTTTTCTATATTGTAAAAAAGGTTTTCAGGGAAATATATAATGATATCGGTTTGTATAACAATCTATAATCATACAATTATTTATTACCTGAGCAGATAATAATTGTAGGACTAGAGATATTTTAAATAAGAAATAATAATACATTTCGCTAAAAAAAAATTTTTATCATAGACATAATAGAAAAAGTAATTATTTCTTTGGTAAAATATTCTAAACATAAATTTGGGCTTAAATTAGATTTCAGGCACTTTACACACAATGAGAAAGAATCTGTAAAATTTTAGACATTTTTTATATTTTACAGGTGTTTGTTTAAAAATTTAATAATTTTTTTCAAAGATGTTACATTTTGATTGAAAATTCAACTGTTTTGTTGAAAATTGGTCTTCTTGGGTTGAAAATACAAGTATCTTCGTAGAAAATTCACCTCTTATTAAAAACTCATATTTTTATGCTGAAAAGTCCAACTGAACTCTTTTTCAGGTAAAAATTCAAATTTCTTTTTTTTTAATTTGTCTTTTCAATTAAAAAATTCATCTATTTTAGTAGAAATTTCCTCTTTATTTGATAAAGATGCAAGAAATCGTTTTTTTGTTGAAGATTCATATTTTGATTTGAAGATTAATCTCTTTGATTGAAATTAGACTATTTATTTTGAAAACTGATCTTCTTTAATAAAAAATTCAATTGCGTGCGTAAAAGTTGAATTCTTCTGTTCACATTTTTTTAAAATGAAACATTATTTCTTTGGTTGAAGATTTAGCTATTTTGTTGAAAATTAATTTTTCTTGTTGAAAATTCATCTTTTTTGGTTCAAATAAGAACTGCTATCACCCTTTCTTGTTGAGAGTTTATTTTTTAATGCTGAAAATTCTATTATTCAGTTGAAAATTCAATTGTTTGGTTGAAAATTTTATTATTTTGTAGAAAATTTAAGTATTTTCTTAAAAAGTCATCTTTTATCGTAGAAAAGTAACTTTTTGTTTAAAATCAATAAATTTGAAAATTTTAAATTTGTATATGAAATATTGTCTTATTCCGTTTATAAAAGAACCTATTTGAAAAATATTACAAAATTAAAATGCTGGTATTTGAATGTTATTGGTCAGGGAAAATAAAAAATTGGTCGAGGAAAAAGCATAGATTTTGAAAATGAAATGTTCATCTTGCAATGCGTGTATTATCTTAAATACAACAAATTTCCATTAGTTAAAAGTCCCATATCTTAATATTTCTGGAAACCATAAATTACTTACAGTAAGAGGGGGGGGGGGGTAAAAATATTTTGTTACGATTCGTTACAGGGGGAGGGGGGTTTTAGAGAGGAGCGATAATCCGTTATGTAATTTAAGTACAGCCCCTAAAAGAAGGAAAAGTTGTACACCAGGACAAGGTCGTGCAGATGAAAATTGTTTATAATAATGTGGCCCTCGTGGAGAGTTTTGCTTAGTGGATTGTGATTGGGGTAAAGGGTATGGATCTTCGAATAAAATTATTGGTCAGTATGTCTGTTTATGTGTGAATCGTGATGATGGCTTTGTAAAGCTCTCCACCTGAGGTGATTGCTAGAGAGATTGATCAGCGACTTGTGTCGGAGCGGTGTTGTGGGACGAGTATGATATAATAATAAATAATTGATGATCATTGGTAGAATGTGTACTTATATCTCGTTTTTTTTTAATTGTTATTAGGTGCACAAACAGTTGGTGAGAGATAATGCTGATCTCCGTTGTGAACTTCCGAAACTTGAGAAAAGATTAAGAGCAACAATGGAGAGAGTTAAGGCTCTAGAAACTGCTCTGCGAGATGCCAAAGAAGGTGCAATGCGTGACCGCAAACGTTACCAGTATGAGGTCGATAGAATTAAAGAGGCAGTGCGGCAGAAAAATCTCGCTCGTCGTGGACCTAGTGCACTTATTGCGAAGCCGATTCGAGCGGGTCAACACCACGTCACTGGGGTTAATGCAATTAAACCTGGCAATCGAGGTAAGAACATTTCAGTAACAATAGTTAGGGTGGCGACTTGACCGGGGAAAAATCGGGAATTTACTTCTGATTGCAGAAAAATTCAAGTTTTCATTATTTTGATAATTTTTTTCTATTTAGAAAAGTGATTTCTACTTTATCTATAATCGCAGATTTGTCTCAATTTTTCCAAAAAATGGATTTATCACGTTTTATTCGCTTACCCCTAATTTATCCTGATTTGGAACAGGGAATTTTAGAATATAGTTATCGTTTTTATTTTAGGATAAGGAGTTTACGTAAAGAAATATAATTTCGCTTAAAACCGGGAATTTTTGACATGGAACGGGAATTTTTTAAAAGATTTATAATTCGGATTTAGAAAAAAGGAATTTAAATAATCCCTCTTCCAAATATTAGATAAAGAAAGTACTTCAAGTAGTTTTTAGAGTAGAAATAGTATTTCAAAGAAATATTGCTGAATTATAATAGAAAATTGTGTTACATTGTTTGTTTCGAATTCATCTTTCTTTAGTTCAAAGTTCATCATTTTAATTGAAAATTAATATCTGGTTGAAAATGTAACTACTTTGTTGAAAATAAATTTTTTAACTAAAAATGTAACTGTCCCAGTAGAAAATTTAACTATTTTGCTGAAAATCCGTTTTTTTTGGTTCTGGTTAAAAATTCATATTTTTGGTAGGTATAAAATTCAACTATTCCAGTTAAAGATTAATTATTTTAGTTAAAACGTCATCAGTTTGGTTAAAAATTAATTTATTCAACTGAAAATTGAACTGTTCCATTTTTGGATGAAAATTGATCTTTTCTAGTTCAAAATTCAATAATTTGGATGAAAATGTGTGTTGTTAAATTGAAAATTCAACTATTTCGTTGGAAATTCACGTATCTTGTTAAAAAAAACCCGATTTTTTTGGTAGAAAATGATCTTTTTACCTTTGAAAGTTAATCTTTTTGTTTAAAAATTCTTCTTTTCTGTTATAAATTCAAGTATTCCAGTTAAGTATTTATCGTTTTAGTTGAAAATTAATCTCTGGCTAAAAGTATAACTACTTTGTTGAAAATCAATTTTTTTTAACTAAAAATTTAACTTCCAGTAGAAAATTTAACTATCTTGCTGAAAATCTTTTTTTTCGGTTAAGAATTATATTTTTAACAGACAATTTAACCATTCCATTTTTGGTTGAAAATGTATCTTTTTGGATGAAAATTCAACTATGTGGTTGAAAATTGATATTTTTTATTTAGTAATTGAAATATTTGTTTGAAAATTTATGTAATTTGTGAAAAAATCGCCTTTTTTTGTAGAAAATTAATCTTTATGGTTGAAAATTAATCTTTTTGGTATAAAATTCTACTATTTCATTTGAAGATTCATCAGTTTAGTTAAAAATTCATAAGTTTGGTTAAAAATTAATTTCTTCAGCTGAAAATTAAACTATCCATTTTTTGTTAAAAATTGATTTTTTCTAGTTCAAAATTTACCAATTTGGATGAAAATTTGTTTTTTTTTTTAATTGAAAATTCACGTATTTTATTGGCAAAATAGAGTAGAAGATTTTTTTACATTGTTCGCTGCGAATTCATCTTTTTTTAGTTAAAAATTCAACTGCTTGCTTAAAAGTTAAAAACTCTTTTGTTAAAAATTAATTTTTTTGGTTGAAGATTCATCATTTTAATTCAAAATTTATCTCTGGTTGAAAATGTAACTACTTTGTTGAAAATTAAATTATCTTTTTTTAGTGAAAATTCAACTATTTGGTTGAAAATTGATATCTTGCATTTCAAAATTGAACTATTTGTTTGAAAATTTATGTACTTTGTCAAAAATTCGTCTTTTTTGTAGAAAATTAATCTTTATGGTTGAAAATTCATTTTTTGGCATAAAATTCAACTATTCCAGTTTAATATTCATCATATTAGTTGAAAATTCATCAGTTTGGTTGAAAATTAATTTCTTTAACTGAAAATTTAATTGTTGCATTTTTAGTTGAAAATTGATCTTTTCTAGTTAAAAATCAACAATTTGGATGAAATTTTTTTAAATTGAAAATTCAACTATTTCGTTGAAAAATCAAGTATTATGTTAAAAAATCAATTTTTTTGGTAGAAAATGATTTTTTTCCTTGTAAGTTAATCTTCTTGATTAAAAATTCTTCATATCGGTCAAAAATTCAAGTATTCTAGTTGAATATTCATCATTTTAGTTGAAAATGCATCTTTTAGGTTGGAAATAAAATTACTTGGTTGAAAGTTAAACTATTTTGTTGAAAATTAATTTTTTTGGTTGAAGATTCATCATTTTAATAAAAAAATTCATTTCTTTGGTTGAAATATGAGCTGTTTGATTGAAAACTTGTTTTTTCTTTGGATAAAAAGGAATTTTTTGCCGAAAATTTAACGATTTTCTTGAAATTTTGTTTCTTTTTTGGTTGAAAATTATTATTGATTTGAACTAAAAATGTAACGATTATTCTAGTTAAATATTCCATAATTTTAGTAAAAAATTTATCTCTTTGGTTAAACATTCATTTTTTGACTGAAATATTAATTATTCAATTTTTGGTTGAAAAATGATATTTTTAGTTGAAAATTCATCTTTTTTGGTAGAAGTTAATCTTATTGGTTGAAAATTAATCTTTTTGATAAAAAATTCAATTATTCTAGTTAAAGATTTATCGTTTTAGTTGAAAATTCATCTTTCTGGTTTAAAATTCAACTATTCCAGTTAAAGATTTACAATATTAGTTCAAAATTTATCACTTTGTTTGAAGATATATCTATTTTTTTAAAAGTTAGTTTCTTTTTTGTTAAAAGTTACTTTTTTTGTGGAAAGTAATTTTTTTAACTGAAAATTTAACTTATTCCAATTGAATATTCCATAGTTTTAGTTGAAAATTCTTCTGTTTTGTTGAACAATCATTTTTTAACTTAAAATTTAATTGAAGATTCATCATTTTAGTTGAAAATTCATCACTTAGGTGGAAAATTTAACTATTTGATTTAAAATTCGTTATTTTTTGCTGAAAATAAATTTTTTCAACTAAAAGTTTAACTACATTTTTTGTTAAAAATTGATGTTTTTAGCGCAAAAATTAAATATTTGTTTCAAAATTCATTATTTGGCAATGTGTTGCTCTGTTGTGTGGAAAAATTGAAAAACTTGACCGGGAAAAACCGAAAAATAACCGGGAATTTTAAATCGTCCGCCGAATCGCCACCCTGATAATAATAATAATAATAATTTTTTTTATTCAAATTTTTAGATTTATTTATATTTATTTTATTTATATAAAAAAAATATTTTGCAAAACCAGTAGGGTTTCCCTTATTTTTCTACGGATTTCTTTCCAAAGGCCAACAAAAATGTTGCCAGTTCAGGGAATTTTTTCGAGGGCGTGCTTAAATTTTTTTTAAATTGCAATATAAAATTAAATAAGAAGGTTTTTTCATTTGTAAAAGTAGCTTTATATTACTGGATTAAATTCTTTAGTTGATAATTTGTTGTTTGTTTTTTTGGTTGGAAATTAATTTTTTTAACTGAAAATTTAACAATTCTAGAGGTTGAAAATTTATCTTTTTTATTTCAAAATTTAACTATTTGGTTGCAAATTAATTTTGTTGTTGAAAGGGTCGCCCTACTATGCAGAGCCCATATTCTGATAATTTTGATTTGTGTGTGTGTGTGTGTGTTTAATTTTTCTTTGAAATAAGTTTGATTCCTTTCCTGTATTAATATTATTTTGCTATTTACTTTTTCATGTTTCCCTGTAGAGGTGGATGTCATCACTCAACGATCGTGAGCATAACCTGAAATTCTTCACTTTTACAGAAAACGAGAGCAAGAATTGTTTTGCCGATGAAAATAAAATCAATTCAGACGTCAAGTTGATTTATAACGCGTACGCATAAATACCTACATAAAAAAACAACAACCTATTTAGTAAGATTGCAGACGTACATACCATTTACCCACAACGAGCACCGCGTCGGTTTTTGTTTATTAAAGAAGCACGTGATGATATATAGGTATATTGCGATAGATAAATTAAGTTATTATTCTAAGAATACTACTGCATGTCTTATCGAATTGTAAATAGTGGGTTTTTATAAATTATTATTATTATTATTATTATTATTTGCCGTAAATGCATTCGTGACAGAGCAAAAAATGTCTACTTTTACGCGATGGCGCTGATATTTTGTGATTGTGAACTACGACTATTTTGTGACTTGTACTATTGTACAAGTGACACTCGCATTTTTTCTTGTTGGCTTGGTTACTGCTTGTCATCAATTAATTAATCAATCAATCAATCAATCCAGTTCTGATTACAGCTGACTCGCGAAAAGTACCAGAAAAGACTTTCTGAAATGGTATGGCGATTCGACATGCAGTTTACGTAAAATTGTACGAATGATTGTGGCTTTTGAGTATTTGTAATTGTATGATAATATCATTCAATGGCTATCTATCGTTCTCGGCTATCTTCCGGAAATGGTTACAGACTTTGATCTCATTTGGAGGGCTCGCTTAATTGAAATTAAGTTTTGTAGCCTTTCCTCTGTGATTTGTAAGACTCAATCTTTGTCGCCGTTTCCAGAAGTTATCCGACCATAAGAGAGAACTGCCTTATTCCCGCTTTGCTCCCATCTCTCAGTGTATTTTATTAATTTATTAATTAGATTCTTTCATCCATCCACATCAGAGGCTTTAACTATAAATAAAATGCACAGAGCCAAATTAAAAAGCCTGTGACAATTCATAACTTTTTCTCTTTCTTTTCTCACGCCAATCAATGACATTATTTTAATGTTGCTTAATATTTAAATAAGAATGTATGTAATATATTATTAACTCTTTCGCTCCCTCTTTCTTTCACTCTTTCTAACTGTGAAATCTTTTATATTTAACATGAATTGACTAGTGTCAGATGATTTTTCCTAAGCCGAAAATTTCAATTCTATACATTCTAATCGCGCGTCAATTAGATTATTTATTTTAAATTAATTTGCAAACAGGCGCAACCTATTTTTATTTATTTATTCGTTGGAAACAAAATTTCTGGGCGAAAGAGTTAAATTTAAAAAGTCCAGAATTTATCGAGTTCCTAAAACAATTGTTTAGGGAAAGAAAATGTGAGATTGCTACCGCCAACAATAGGTTTATTGTAGTCTCGAAATATATTTAGTTAATTATATATTATTTATAAGAAATTGCGATCGAAGCCTAGAAGACAATTCAAATTCATTTATAGACTTTTTTTTTCTCATAATGCACTAACTTTCTTAATATTTTTAAGTCGACAAAAGTATTCGTTGTCCTTTGAGTTTGTTTCAAAGTCGGCTAATTGATTTCCTTAAAATTTGTGATATCAAGAGCGAGAAAATGCGAAAATAATAACGAGTGCAATTGACAAAGTATTTTATTGGCATTTGTGAATATGCGCATAAAAAACGCTTAGATTTAAGCGTAACGCCTTAAATGACACCTTCTGCCATTATGTAATGCTGTACGAACACTAAATGATAATGTTTCAAAGCCTAAACTTCTCGGAGTGCAATAAGTTGGAATAAGAAATTAATACATTTCATCAGATTTTATTATTAATAATCTTTTACATCAGTTGTGACGCTACCGTGGCCGTGCGGTCTCACAGACCGCATGGCATACTTGAAGGTTAAAACTAGTTGAACTGAAATTTCGATCAGCAGAATATCGATTAATTATTATGTTGATGAAATTGTGAAAATGCGTTTATTAGTTAAGGACTGTCTTGCATTTCTTTGAAACAATTATCTGCGAATGCACACAATCATTTCACAATGCTTTATATCGATATAGTTATAGGCTTTCAGGCATTACATTCTTCAGGGTACGTTTTGCTAATAATCTTAAGTGCTCTCATTGTCAGCGAAAGGTCGTCAAAACGTGTCCTCTCGAGAAAAATAAAGTAAAATGAAAAAAAATAAGCATGGTGCAAACTATAATCTATAAAATAAATGTCTCTTTTTCGGTGTCTATTTCAACGTAATTTGTTATACATATAGTGTTTCGCTTTGTCGTTTGTAGTTACTGTTTTTTCTGCTTCGGACGGGCATGAAAATATTCACAATATTGGAAAATATTTTCTTGGAAGAATTCCGTGCTCGTCGAAAGTCGAATCGAGCAGAAATTACAAGCCGTTGGTGAAACCGTGAAAGAGAGTTGCGATTATTTTCATAATATTTACTGCAAATTTATCTAAAAATTATACAATATATGCACACTCAAAACTGCTGTTAAAGAGGAGGTTGGCTGTTGCATTCTAACTTTTTATTATTATTTTTCAGCCAAAAATTGAAGAAAAAAAATGTACAGATCGTTAAAATGGTTGTAAATTACACGAATATGGTCAGAAATCATTTTCGAAACTTAGTTTTGAAAATTAATTAAAATTTTTTACTTGGGTTAAATTTTATCGGTCACTGTATTTTAGTATTAATTATAGCATTTATAGTAAAGCTCCGATCAACCTCATCTTAAACAATCTTAAACGAATAAGAAAAATGTCACAGCAGAATAAAAAAAAAAAGAATGCTAAACAACTCTACTGTGGTGGATCTTAGGTTGTACATGCAGGGTGTAGAGGCTGTAGCTATGGAATACTATGAAGTATGAACTGTATTACTTATTACTACCATTAAATTTTAAGATTAATTTAAACCATTATGATAATGATTATTATTATTATCTAGAAAAAATGATATACTTACATTAAAAACTAAGTAAAAACTAAAGAAAATCTAGTTTTTTAATTATATGCAGTAACCAAGTATTTCAAATACCTGTAATACTCTTGTCGAAATTAAATTAATCAGAGAGTGTCGCATAATCAGGGTGTCTACCTTACCCGGAAAACCTGGAATTTTCAGGGAATTTGTATGTACCTAGAAAAACCTGGAAATATCAGGGCATTTTTTTTTAATTGCAATGTAAAATTAAATAACAATGATTCTTTATTTTTAAAAGTAGCTTTATAATTGAAAATTGAATTATCTGGTTGAAAAGTCATGTATTTTCATAAAAAAATTTTAACATTTTTTGGTTGAAATATCAATTACCACATTTTTATTTCAGAATTCATTTTTTTGGAATGAAAATTTAATTACTTGGTTACAAGTTAAACTCGTTTGTTAAAAATTAATTTTTTTGGTTGAAGATTCATCATTGTAATTAAAAATGTATTTCTTTGGTTGAAAAATGAGCTGTTTGTTTGAAAACTTGTATTTTCTTTAGATGAAAATTATTGTTAATTTTTCAACTGAAGATATAACTATTTCAATTGATTATTCCATAATTTTAGTTGAAAATTCATCTTTTTGGTTGAACATTAATTTTTTAACTAAAAATTTAACTATTCAACTTTTCTTTGAAAAACTATATTTTTTAGTTGAAAATTAATCTTTTTTCTAGAAAATTCAATTATTTTAGTTAAATATTCATAATATTCATGATTTTAGTTGAAAATGCATTATTTTAGTTGAAAATTAATTTTTTAGCTGAAAATTTAGACATTCCTTTTTTTGGACTTACAATTTATTTTTTTTTTAGTTGAAAATATTTTTGATTGACAATTCAATGTTTCTAGTTAAATATTCATCATTTTAGTTGCAAATTTATTAGTTTAGTTGAAATTTTTTTTTACTGAAAATTTAGCCATTCCCTTTTTTTGGTCTTACAATTTATTATTTTATTTTTAGTTAAAAATTCATGTATTTTGTTGAAAAATCGTCGTTTTTGCTACAAAATTATCTTTTTGTTTGATAATTCATCATTTTGATTGAAAATTCAATTGTTCTAGTTCAAGATTTCTCATTTTAGTTGAAAATTCATCTTTTTCGTTTAAAATTCAACTATTTCTGTTGAAGATTCATCATTTCAGTTGAATATTGATTAGTTTAGTAGAAAACTAATTTTTAACTGAAAATTTAACCAGTCTTTTTGTAGGGTTCACAATTTATTTTTTTTTTTTTTCAGTTAAAAATTCATGTAATTTGTTGAAAAGTCGTCTTTTTCGGTAGAAATTAATCTTCTTGGTTGAAAATTCAACTATTCCAGTTAATGATTCATAATTTTAGTTAAAAATTCATCAGTTTGCTCGAAAATTAAATTTTTTAACTGAAGATTTAACTTTTCTATTCATGGTTGAAAATTGATATTTCTTAGTTTAAAATTCAGCTACTTTGTTGAATATTTGTATTTTTCAGTTGAAAATTCAACAATTTCGATGAAAATTCATGTATTTTGTAGAAAAATAGTCTTTTTTGGTTCAAAATTAATCTTTATGTGTGAAAATTAATCTTTTTAGTTAAATATTCATCAGTTTAGTTGAAAACTCATCGTTTTCGTTGAAAGTTAAGCTCCTTTGTTAAGAATTCATTTTTGATTTAAAATTCATCTACTTCAGTTGAAGATTCATGGATGTTAGAGATAAATTCAAGACATGATTAATTTTTTTTGTTTGTATTATTTAATTAACCGATGGTGCTAATATATTTATGAATATCTTTTAATATAATTTGTCAGAGCTTTTTAAATTAAAAATATTCATTAAATCCCTAGAAACGAAAACAAACATTATTTATGATACAAAATTATGCCAGGGAATTTTTTCCCGGATTTGAGTAGACACCCTGTCTAATTATATTCAAGGAATTAATGTAAAAAATAGACAAATTACAAAGGAACGATTTATTTTAGACCTTTGAAATTGGATAAAATCCGTAAAAATCCCTTGAAATCTTGTAATGTTTGAAATAGTAGTTAGAAATCCCTTGATATTCGTAAAATCCCCTAAAATCTTTGAAAAACTTGGGGGTCCTATAAAATCCCATAAATCTTGTGAAATTCTTTAAAACTTTTGAAAATCCCATAAAATTCATTGACGTGTATTGAAAACTTTAAAATCTCTTGAAATTGTTTGGAATCTTTTAAAATAACTTGAAATACTTAAAATCCTTTGACATGTGCTAAGTTCCTTCCCATTATTTGAAATTGTTGAAATCCGTAAAAATTCTTTGAAATCCCTTAAAATTTCTTTTAATCTTTGTTAATTAGAAAGTTCCATTAAAATATTGTAGATATTGGGTATTTAAATTTAAATATTGTGACTTTTGTGATTCTCGTTGTTCACCTCTTATGTCACGAGTTTATAATAAAATGAACGTTATTTAAATACGTAGATTAATCATTCTTATTTATGAAGTTTATTGTCCAATAGAACCCAAATTAAGTCCTTTTTCCGGTCTGCTGCCGAGCCTAGTGTCAACATTTTCTAATTGAAACCAAATTATTTCGCTTTTCTGCTCTTCGGCTTATATTACTCAAACGAGTTGAAAAAAAAATTATAAACGGGATTTTCGAATGTCGGATGACAAACAAATTTTATATTTTTAAAATACAACCAAATTTGGAAAAAACTGACCGTGAAACTCTACTGCCGAGCCTAGTGTCTACATTTTTTTATTGAAACTAAATTATTTCGCTTTTCTGCTCTTCGGCTTATATTACTCAAATGAGTCTGAAAAAATTATAAACGGGATTTTCGATTGTGGAAAGACAACAAATTTTAGATTTTTAAAATAAAACCAAATTTGGATAAAACTGACCGTGAAACTCTGCTGCCGAGCCTAGTGTCTAAATTTTTTAGTTGAAACTAAATTATTTCGCTTTTATGCTCTTCGGCTTATATTACTCAAATGAGTATGAAAAAATTATAAACGGGATTTTCGATTGTGGAAAGACAACAAATTTTAGATTTTTAAAATAAAACCAAATTTGGGTAAAAGTTACCGTGAAACTCTGCTGCCGAGCCTAGTGTCTAAATTTTCTAATTGAAACCAAATTATTTCGCTTTTCTGTTCTTCGGCTTATATTACTCAAACGAGTTGAAAAAAAAATTATAAACGGGATTTTCGAATGTCGGATGACAAACAAATAGAAACATTTTATCTAAGCAAATTTTCGATAGATTGCAATATTTTCACGTGCTAATTGGTTTTCCAAGAATACTCTTGATTGTTTTAATGCACTTAAATTCTCCAAGAAAATATCTTGAGAGCGTTCTATTAATAAAAACACATAAAATCAGTGTATTTAAACAAATTTTAAAAACAATTTCAATTCATTTAAATATGTAAGAGTATTCTTAGGAAACAAAAAACAGTACCTCAAAATATTCCAAACTTTCGAAAAGTGGCAAAAACGAAATGAAATATGATAATAATCAGAAACCCAAAATTCTGGTAATTTAGCAAAACATAAAAGAAAGCAATGAAAATAAAAATTGTAATTTTGCATGAAGTCGTTTTGAAATATCACGAAAATGCATATTAATACCTCACTTTTTATGCCACAAACAAAAATTTTTTTAATTTGCAAAATTTTTGTTTTGCAAAAATTAACTGATTTTTGAAGAAATTTAATGAACTCTGTATATCTGTATAATCTGTATACGATTTGTTGTAATAATTAATTTGCATATTATAAAATATTTTTAAAGTACATTTTTTTATAAAGTGAAGTCGATAAACTTCGAGTTGAGATTAAGACGTAAAACACTAATACACGATTTATGTTTATAATGAGAAATCAGACTCGCAAGATACCGTGGAATTGATCAATGCTGGTGAAAAAGAAAATCGAAATTTATTAGATGAAACAGAAAATAATGAGTTTGAATTTTTTTTCATGAAAAGTCTGTTTAAGGGTTTTGAACTCAAGCTTCAACCTCAAAGTTTAAACTTCTCATTTTATGCATTTCTCTTATATTAACTCATTTTGTGCAATTATTATGCATAAATTAAATTCCTTGAGTATTTGTTTGAAAAAAAAAACAGTTTCTTGAAGAACATAATTCTTTTTAAGCTTTCGTGTGGAATTTTGTTGCTTAATTTCGTGTTTCTAAAAGTTTAAGTGGGTTTAAAATATGTACACATAGTCTTCCAGAGATTTTTGCGTCTAATAAACAAAAATAATCCAATTAAAAAAAAAAGAGAAAAGAACCTCGGAATGAACTGAACCTTTGATTGACGAAATGCATACACACGGTAAACGTAAAGGTCGAGTTTCAGGCGATGAATGGAGACTGGGTGTTCAGAATGCTAGAAGAGCGAATGATCTTGAGGTAGGAGAACTACGAGAAAATGGGGTCTTGAAAGGCGGTTTGGAAATCTGGTCAGGAGTAGGTAGTGAATCACATGCTAGTCAAGGGGTCGGTTTGATTATGAATAAAAAAGCAAGACAGTATCTCAAAGATCATTACTTTGTATTTCCCAGATTGTTGTGGGTTGGAATTAAGGTACGAATCAGAAGACCATTCATCATAGCGTGCTACGCCCCAGTTGATAGCGACCCGAGGGAAGTCAAAGACGATTATGACGAATAATTTTGCTAGAGGATATGAACGGATGGGTCGGCGTCTAAGGTCAATATACAGATACAAAAAGGGTGCTAGATAAATTCGGAGATCCAAGCAAAAATTATAACGAGGAAAAGTTAGTTATCTCATGTTCAGAAAAGGGCCTATTTATTACAAATACTTGATTTCAACATAAACTGATCTATACGTACACCTGGTGTAAAGAAAATTACCTCAGTATAATTAACTTCGTGCTTGCGAATTAAAGACTAAAGGAACCAGTTAAAGATACGAGAGTCATTAGGGGATCCGAATGCAATACTGACCATTTCTTTTTAGTATCCAAAAGAAACTTAGGGCAGGGATGGAGAAGAAAGAAAACAACAAAAACGAAACCTCTGCGCATAGATGAGGCAACTTGGGAGGTGCTCAGTAGCAATAAAGATATAGAGGGCGCGTGAACATTGTTACGGGATATCATTTTAAACTTCGATTGAAGTATAGGGCACGGCGGTTGTAGGAACAAAATCTGCTGGTGCATGGTGGAATGATAAAAGTAAGGCAGCCCAAAAAGAAAAAAAAATCGTACGAGAGAACGTTAAACATCACAGGTATCAGCGACGATGAGAGAAACTGTTTTGAATATGATTACAGATACAAAAAGAGAAAAGTTAAGCGACTAGTCAAGAAAAGTAAAGAGAGAATCAGAACAGAAGAAATTACAACATGTCTTTCAAGGAACCATTAAACTATTATTCAAACAGATGAAGGAAAGTAAAAGTACAGAGTTTGTCAGCATGAGAAACAGCAAAGGTGAAATGCTATATGATACAGACGGCATAGCAGCCGCTTTAAAAGACTCTTCTAGAGAATTATTAGGAGGCGAAGATATAGAGCAACAGAACTACGAGATAGAAAATAATGCATTAGAAAATTTTGGGAAGTCCTTAAAGAGTACGGAGTCCATGGATGGCTCCTACAAGCAATGAAAACAATATACACAGGTAGCAAAGCGAGTGTAAGAGTGAATGGGAAACTGAGTGACTGTTTCGATATTATCCCAGTAAAAAGAATTTCATTTAGGCGAACTGAGATGAATTCGCTAAAGCATCCGTAAATCTCGCTCTGCGGCAATTTCGAATTGGAGCAGGTTATAAATTCTTGCGAATTCGGAAATACGTAATTAAATCTTCAAATCTGCTAATCGCCCGAATTCGGCGAACAGTTTTCAGGGGACCTAATTTATTTGAATGTGTCAGCAAGAATTAATTTCAGTGTCAGCCAATTCATTTTAATTCGCGAGATTTAGAGTCAAGCTCCAATTCGCCTGAATTCGTCAGCGCGAATACAGTTAAAGGCTGGCCTATTGAGTCGAATTCGTAAGCTATAACCAACGCGCTAGGCATAAGGGATCCGTTGTAAATAAATATCAATGAGTCTCGAGGCACGCAATTTTTATAAACTTTTTCGAAATGACCTTGACCACGATCTGAAAAGAACTGAAACGCATTCGATTCGGGCTGGCTCAATTCGTTTGAACGAATCAGAAAACGGAATACGAGCGAATTCAAAAATGCTAATTTACCGCAATTCGCCCCAATTAGTTTCTTTTTACTGAGATGCAAGGCGTGAAACAAGGATGCGTACTGAAATACATTTTGAAACGTGTATTGATAAAGTCAGTCATAACAACCAAAGATGAAAACATAGATACATAAATTAATTTAATTCATTTTGATAATTAGAGCTATAATTGAAAGTATATATGTAGTGAATCACATGATAGTCAAGGGGTCGGTTTAATTATTATGAATGAAAAAGCAGGACAGCATCTCAAAGATCATGATTTTGTATCTCCCAGATTGTTGTGGGCTAGAATGCAGGTAGAAATCACGTATTAAAATGTATTTCAGTAACTTTTCTTTTTCTACATTACTGATCCAGTCAAAGATGTTCTAATTTATCATAATATGTGCGTTCTATTTTGGTCGATACTACTTTGCTATATTCTAATAGATCTAGATCAATGACAAACCAGTTTAAGTTCGTGGTGCCATCGCAGTGTTAAATCATGAAGTACAATTTATGTATCTGGAGAATCTTGCTTATCCTCTGTGAGTACAAACTCAATTTGTATCAAAACGACATGTACCTGTCCTGTTTTATAAAGGATTGCAGTATTGAGTTGTCTTTAATACTGTCCAAGTCGTTAACTTTTATAAATGTATTCGATGCAGGTAAGTTGTGATTTATTTTTTTAATAATGCTAATATTCTGGCAATTACTTTTTTATTATAATTTATAGTTAATAATTCAATAATATAACCTAAAAATACATAAGCAATTTATGTTATGTTTAGTTATAAATTAAAGTGATTGAAGAAAATTTAGTTATTAATTTTTATTACTCACATAATTTTCGCATAACTATTTATTTGTTTTGATTTTTGAACACTGAAATTCTTGCTTGAATTATATTCGCAAAGAATGAGAACATTAAAATAATTTTTAATTCATACATTTTTTTGAATTTCAAATTCCATTTATTTATGAAGTTTTAATTAATTTATCACCGTTTAATCTACTTCAAACAATTTAGGTTTAAGCAAAATCAGTTAATACTCAGTTAATCAGTTCACAACATAAAAAGCATAAAAAAATATCTTTATTGAAATATTCAAATAATTTTCAATTTGCCAAGATATTTGTTTGAGCTTTCATTTCTGATAATTTCATTGAATAATGAAATGTTTAAATAATTTTCTAAGAAATTAAAACATTTGCATATCATTTTGAATATCTACTTCAGATACTTATTTTAAAATAGCAAAAACATTTCAAAAAATTATATAAATGTAATGGCCAAAATACATTTATGAATAATCAAAATGTATTTCTTCTGTTATTTCAGATTCGAAAAAACCTAATTTGTGTTGAAAATATGCGAAATATAACGAAACTTTTATTTTACAAATTATAGCCAATATTTCATTACATAAACTTAACGTAAATAATAAATTTATGTTTTACTTCATATCTTTTTTTTAATTTAAATTACATTTCTGAAATGAAAATATTTTTTATTTCATTCAGATATTTGTTTTGAATTTCATTCATCCGAGTTTCATTGAATCATAAACCTTAAAAATAAATTTTTGAAAAATTAAAACATTTACTGTATATAATTCCGAATATGAAATTCAGATACTCATTCCAAAACAACAAAAACATTTTAAAAAAATTATATATAATTGTAATATAGATATGTAAAATTAAAACAAAAATTTGTAACAAAATTAACAGATAATATTCAATTAAATAATCTTAAAGTAAATAATCATTTTTTGCTTCATCCTGCATATATATTTAAATTTCAACTTTCAAACGAGAATTTGATTCTAATTTTAAAAAGTATGATATTTAATTTTTTTTCAGATTTATTTTAAATTATGATTCTTCTGAGTGTGTCGCTGGAGTGGATTTACCAGTATTTTAATGAATATCGATTTAACGTTTGAAGGTTATTTATTTTAGGGTAATCACTGTTTATTATTCAATATATTCAAATAATTATCAGTTAGGCGAAAACGATTTATCATGTTCCAATAATTTAATTAGACATTAATTTTATAATTACAGATTGAAATTTTAACTTATATATTGTGTTTAACTTCTGGAATACAAATAATATACTATATTCAATTCCATAATAACAAAGTAAATAATCAATGTATGTTTTACTTTATATATATGTTTTTTTCAAATTTTGAATTTCATTTATCAAATTTCAATATATTGATTACCTTTTAAAAGAAATGCAGAAAATTTGTTTCAATAGGAAAATAACAAAGTCATAATTTAAAAAAATTATACTTTAAAAAAATTGTACATTGCATAATTAATATATCAAAAATTTTTAATGAAAATCCATTTGTATAATAAATATTTATTCATATTAGAAAGACATAAATTTCAGTTTTATATAAGTTTTTTCAAGTTTATTTTAAATGAGCATTTGATTTTCATTTAAAATTTGAAAATTGTTATCATTTGATTGAAAAATTAAGTATTTTATTTGAAATTCAACAATATTGTTGAACGGCTATCCTTTGTAGTTTTAATTGACAAAAATTAACAATTTACGCAACATTATATCATATAAATAAATTATTGAAACGATTTGATGAAAATTAATTTGTATAATAAATGTTTATTTATGTTACAAATACTTATATTTCAGTTTGATATAATTTTTTTAGTTTGATTCAAAATAAGCATTTAATTTTAATCTTTATGATAAAAATTATTTAAATGTTTTAATGCAAATCAATTAGAATAATAAATGTTCACTTATTTGATAAATGACATAATTTTAGTTTTATATATCAATCGTATCTATCGTTTTTGATTAAAATAATAAAAAATTCAATTTTAGACAATATTAAATTAAAATTTTCATCATTGGTTTAAAAAATTAACTATTTTAATTAAAATTAAACCTTTGCTTCAGTGCAACTTTCCAATAAATTGTTTTCATTTTTTTTGTGAATATCAAAATATTCATTTACCCTGACAAATTTGTAATAAAGAATTTTACTTTAAATTTTATTTATTATTTAGGTAAGTATTTATTTCAGTAATTTCTATACTGATTTTAATAAAAACACGTAAAGTTGAAGATTTCCCAATTGATTTTTTCAAATTGTGTTATACTTTTTGTATATTTCGTTTTATGTGATCGTTAATCTAAATAACGAATATTTTCATAATAAAATATTTTTCACAAGCTTAAGAACAATAACAAAATAAAACAAATATTTAAAGAAATATCAATAATAATCTAATAGTACAATTAACGATTTTTATAACATTTTTTTAATATAGACTACCTGCAAAAAGTATGGGAATGACTGGTTTTTCTTAATTGGATAAAATCATTTATTTTTACTAATAAAACAAATTTCATTTTTTCGGATCCTAATACGGATCCTAATAAAAGGATTTCAATTTTGTAAACTTGACTAGTATAAACAAAAAATTGAACAAAAAATAGCGTGCAAAATTGAGTCACATATGTCTATTATTCATTTAAAAAAATTAAAAATGCAGTTACTTGGGAAAAATTTAAACTAATTATTTAAAATATATTTATTTTGTTGTGTGAACGTTTACCTCTTTGTTGAAAATTCAACTGTTTGGTTGAAAATGCATTTTTTTAAAGTCGAAATTAATTTTTTACTGAATAATGCAACTTTTTCATTCTATGTTGAAATTTAATCTCTTACAGTCAAGAAATTCGTCCTTTTTGGTAGACAGATAATCTTTTTGGTTCTTGTTTTTGGTTATAACTGCAAATGAGACGGTTTGATCTTCATTGAACAATTTCTCGTTAAGAATTTATTTTTTTGTTGAATCTTCAGCTTTTCGTGTTGAGAGCATAACTTTTTTTTGTTGAAGTTTTCAATGTTTTTATAAAACATTCATGTACTTACACAGGAAATTCATCCTTTTGGATTAAAATTCACCTTTTTTGTTAAAATTAAACTTTCTTCAAGAAAATTTCATTATTTCTTCAAAAATGCAACTATTTTTTGAGAAAGTCATCTTTCTTGGCCAGAAATTCAACTTTTTTGTTGAAATCTTGTTTTTTATTAGGAAAAATGTATCTTCTTCAGCTGAAAATTCAACTATTCACTTGAAAAATCTTGTATCTTGTTGAAAATTCGTCTTTTTGTAGGAAATTAATGTTTATGGTTAAAACTTCATTGTTTTTTTTTGTTCTTTTTTTTTATAATTCACTTTCGTATGTTGAAAATTCATTCATTTAGTTAAGAAATCAACTATTTTGTTTAAAGTTTCATTATTTTGCTTCCAATCCAATTACTTGTTTGAAAGTTGAACTACTTTGTTGTAAAATCATGTTTCTCGTTGAAGATTCATCCTTTTAGTAAAAATATTGTTTTCATTTGTTGAAAATAAATTTTGCAACTCAAAATTTTAACTGCTGGTGTGAAATTTAAACCACTTTGTTAAATTTTTTGTCGTTGAATGTTCATTTCTTTGGTACAAAACACATCTGTTTTGTTAAGGATTCATTCTTTATGTTAAAAATTAATTTAAACTTTTCTTATTTTATGTTGAAAATTGATGTTTTTTAGTTGAAAATTCTGCTTGATTTTCATAAAATAATTCTTTTTGGTTAAAATTTACTCTTCTGGTCAAGACTGCAACTGTTTGGTAAAAAAATAATTTTTTGTTTACAAATTTACCTTTTATGTTAAAAATTATCTTTGCTTAGTGAAAATGTCTGTATTTAGTTGAAAAGTTGAAAAGTTTCGTTAAAAATGAAACTATGTTCAAAAAACTTCAATTTTTCAATAGATAAATGCAACTGATTTTGATTGAAGTTAAATCTTTTTTGTTAGAAATTCGATCATTTTGTTGAAAGTTCATCTTTTAGGTTGAAAATTCAAAAATTTGGTGAAAAATGCAACTATTTCGTTCAGAATTCAATTAATTTGTTGAAAATTAAACTATTTTGTTAGAATGTCATCTATTTTTGCCGAAAACTCAACTGTTAATTTAAAAATTTGTGCTTTCGGATTGAAAATTCATTTTTTCTTTCAGAAACGAACATTTTTATTATTAAAATGAATAAGTTTACCATTTTTTAATTATTTCATTTCTTCAATAAAAGATCCTATGTTGCAAAAATATCAAAGCCAAAATTCTAGCTTTTGAATATTTCTCCTGGGAGAATATGAAAAATTTCAAATAATTTTTTTCTTACCTCAAAAAACATAGTTTTCTCAACATTGTTCCTAATACAAAACATGTTATAAAAAAACACGAGTAGTTTTGCTATTTCAACTTTTAACTTCCAACTTTCAATTAGGTAATTGAATTTCAAACTAAATTAATTTTCAACCGAAAAGAAATTATTTTTATTTAGACAATTTTATTTTTAACCACAAAATATAAAATTTCCACAAAACAAGATTAATTTTCAACCAAATATTAAATAGTGGACTTTTCAAGCGGAAGGAGTAAACTTTTAACAAAAAATATTTGGATTTTCTTATTCAGTTCTATTAATTCACAACCAAATGTTTTAATTTGTAATAAAAATATATATCTTCACCAAAACGAAAAGAAATGAATTTGTCAAAAAAAGTAAGTAATTCTAATTGTCAACAAAATAGTTGAATTCTCAACAACAAAAAAATCAATTTTTCACCAGAGTTGCATTTCTAATCAAAACGGATGAATTTTCTATCAAAATGGAAGAATTTTCAACAAATAACGTGAATTTTCCACTAAGTAGAGGAATTTTCAACGCATTTTCGATCAAAGATTTAAACTTTCAACTAATAATGTGAATTTTTTGACTAAAGTGACGAATCATCATCAAAAAATAGTGTTTTTTTTTACAAAGTAGTTCCACCTTCAACTAAAAACGGTAGATTCCTAATAAAAAATGTGATAATTGTTATCCCGACCAATGTATATGTAAAATTTAATGAAAAAAGTTAAATTTAAACAAGAAATTCGATTTTTCAACAAAATATTCAAAACCATACACAAAACAGATTCATTTTTGACCAAACAGTTTAATTCTTAACCAAAAAAAAATTATATATTTCTACCCCAATAGGTAAACTTAAACGCATAAAGACATATTTTCAACAAAATAGTTTATTTTTGTAACAAGGAGATCAATTTTAAACTGAAATTATAAATATTGAACAACAAAAAATGATTTTTACTAAAAGAGTTCAGAATTCATCCAAGCAGTCAAATTTTCAAATAAAAGATTGTTATTTTAACCAAGAATAATTTTTTATAAAAAAATACACCTTTTAAACAAAATATATAAATTGTAAATTAATAGTTTAATTTGTAACTGAAAAATGAGACATGATCAACCAAATATCAGAAGTTTCAGCCAAATGAGATAAATTACGTACCAAAAATACAATAGGAGACTTTCGACTTGTCGAGAATGAACGTTTAACACAAAATATTTGAACTTCTTATTGGTTTAAATCAGATTTGTTTACATATAATTTTTTTTCGGAATTTGAATTTTTTAACTCAAAAATGCAAATGAACACCATTAAAGCATTGTATAATACATCCAAAAATGGCCAGCTGAATTTAGTAGAATCTGTAACATTCACATATTAAACATCTTCTGCTTGCATGAATATTATTTGGTATCAGAATTTGTCGTCACGCTTGAGAATCATAAGGTGTGTTAAAGGAAATTAAATAATCTTAAGAAACAGTTGTTAATTTGACCAAAGTCTGTACACTGTTTCAATTTATTTTGTACTTATACAAAGTATAGAACAATAGAACAGCTATTCCTCGTCGGGGAAGGGTGGGACGATCACAGCAGTCCGTTGATCTGAAGGTAGCTTAATAAAGGCGCGCCTGATATATATTGCAAACCTGTGCCCATTACGTACCAGTATGTCTTTGAAACCAATGCCTCTTTTCAAATCTACTATTATCTTCAAACCGTCCTCCAATACTGAAATTATGGAAATTTGTTCTGAATTAGTAATTAGGTTGTTGGCTCATTGAATCGTAGTATTTTAGCATTTCACTAATGGAATATTTGATAAATCAGGATTTTTAATCACCGTAATTGAGATCTGCATCTACTGCATGTAACACATAGATGGTTGCATCATATCTTGCATAGAATTTTCCCGTTTCATGATTCATTATCAAATCATTGCGTCGATAACTTATAAAGTTTGGTGGACCCATTCTACCTGATATAGTAAGAAAAATATAGTTAATAACTATTTTCGAAATTGAAAAGTTCATTATCTTATAAATACCACATTATACTAAATTACGAGAAAACATACTAATAATTATTCAGGAAATTAAATGCAGTCCCTGTCCAATCTATCTCGATCTTGAAAGCTATACTTTCAGAAATCTCCAAGCTGTCTCACAAAATATTGTGCACGCAATCGGCTGTCAGTTTCATACTTTTTTGTTTTGCTGCGAAAACTGTTAACCTATTTCTCCAAATATAACTTTGAAAATTCTCGGTCTTGCAGTATTTTCAAAATTTCTAGTAATCGAACTGCTACAATATATTCTTTGAAAAAAAGGATATCAAAGATAATAGTTATGGATATGAAATCAGTGATTTTGTACAAGAGAGGGCGCTCAATGCATTTTCGAGACAGATTGAAGATTGCTGATGTCCCTTTTTAGAATATCTTGGAGATTTTACTCTATATACAGGTAACCTGTATATAAAAAACTTCATATAGGGGGAAAACTAGAAGATTTGGAAAAATTCTCTAATATTTGTTTTAGATTCTGTTTCAGTTTTTAAATTACCTTCTCCAGGTACCAGGTTATCCCAATTCGGAAATTGCTCTGAAAAAATAAATATATACAGGGATTTTTGGTTAATGAAATTTTCCAGCGAACACCAAAGTCAATGGACGAAATAAAAATTACCTCGCTCATTACTTTTTCTTTGGACAAGATCAAACAGAAAGAAGTTTTTCTGTGCCGAAAATTGTACCTCTTTCTCACATTTCAATACAATAAAAATTAATTTTTTATAGTGATTGTTTCGTTTAAAAATGTTTCAAAATTTACTGTCATAAATTTAATTTTTTTCTTGCATTTTCGTCTATAAAAATATCAACAATTTAATTTAAATACGCATTTTCACAAGCATTAGGAAATTAAAGATATTTTATATATTTTTCATAATGCAAATGAAAATTTTTCTTTCAAATTATATTCAGTGGTTTCCGAAGCCTCAAGAAGTTTAATACGTCATTTCCAAAAGAAAAAAGTCGTTTTTGTAAATTTTATACGGAATCGTAAATTTTCGGTTTATCGAAATGAAACTGAACATTTCTTTTTGAATTTGACTGTAGAATACAAGTGATTATTCACTTTTTGAATATCACACACATCCCTCACAGCAAGGGATATCGGTGGGATATCCCATTTAGCTCCTAAGATATCTCAGGTATATCCCAGGAGATCCCAGGGACATCACGAATGATATCCTACTGTGCGAAAATCTCGATATCCTCGGAATGTCCCAAAGATATCAAAGAATATGTTGAGGATATTCCATCAATGTCTCAATTTTTGTAGTCAGGGATATCTTAAATTCCATAATTCGGGACATACTAGGATATTCTTACGATGTCTCATGTTTAAAGTGCAGGATCTGCCAAGGATGTCCCCAAGATATCCTGATTATATAATTTTTTATAATCCTGGAAATTCATATATTTACCCTTTGCAAATAATGTATACTCTATGTGCTTCAAATAAACAAACTCGCATCATTATTTCACAAAAAATATTTGCCCGGAGCTACAAATGAAAATCGAAGATTGTATCTAGAACCGTCTTCATAACTTTGCAGTCTTGTATTTTTCAACACTTGTGACTTGTTGTTGACCATATAGGTCGTTTCACTATACTTGCAAAATTATATAAAGTGTCACAATTTTGAGATGATTATTTGTTTACTCCATGTTTGAATGCAGATAATACTGTATAGGTATATGTATTTATTATGCTTTTCTATATGGATATGTGTGGATTTACGTAACATGTACAACGTAGTATAATAGATAAACATAAAACTAATGCAAAATTTCTCAAAATCATGAACAAGCTAGAGAAATTTTACGTTAGTATATCAATTTCAATGAATTCACGCATACCAGCTAAGGTTTAAAAAGATCAGAAGTTTCGGCTTTTTCTACATCACAGTCAACTTAAACTCAAAAGTGCACCAAATGCATGAATGTATAGTTTAATGAGTTTAATCGGGTTTACAATGGAAATCGGATCATTAGTAATAAATAAATAATAAAAGTAATAAATAAGAATTTGTATTCAATAAAATGAAAAATAAAAGCAATCAGTTAATACAAAAATAGTCATCGCCCAACAGTGCATGGAAGGTTTGCTTTTCAAATAGTTATATAAATACAATTGAAGTAAGTAATGATAACAAGTTAATGTAAAACGTGAAGAAATAAATTAATGAATTGAACATTAAAAATTGCATCAAATTTTTCATGAGCTTTATCCATAGCTACATATATCTGGGGATACATATATCTAACCTCCAGCGAGCCTTTGTACATATACCTGTTACATATATGTAAAATATATATCAAACATTTCTTAAAAGCAATCAAATTCGTGTTATTATGTATTAATTTTTATTTCTCACATGGAAATCCACTAGTAATATATTAGAATATCAGCAGGATTCTTTGTTATAATATCGGGATATTCGTGGGACATTTTACTATAGTAATGGGATATCCTGTAGACATTATGAACGGGATATCGTTAGGATATCATGTCACGATATTCTCCCGAGCGGAAATCTCGATATCCCTGGAATATACCACGAATATCGCGGTAGATTTATGGTACATTTTTCAGGATATCACAAAATATTGACAAATGACAAAATTTTTTCAAACAACGTGATTGGCAATATAATTACAACAATACTAAAAGAAAAAAATTTCACAAAATGAAATTGAAATGAAAATTCAACTGTTTTCTTTTTAAATTTGTATTTTCAATGTAAAAATGAATCTATTTTAGTAGAAATTGCATTTTTCTTAGATAAAAATGCAACTTTTGGTGGAAAATTTAACAATTTTGTTAAAAAGTCAACCTTTTTGGTTGAAAAATCAACTGTTTGATGAAAATTCATCTTTTTGGGTTGAAAATTCAAGTATCTTCTTAGAAAATTTACTTCTTATTTAAAATTTATACTTGATGTTGAAAAGTCAAACTAAATTTTTTTTTTTTTAATGAAAATTCAACTATTTTTTGAAAATTTATGTTTTTAATTAAAAAATTCACCTATTTTGGTAAAAATTGCATCTTTCTTAGATAAAAATGCAACTTTTTGGTTAAAAATTCAAAAATGTTGTCAAAAAGTCCTCCTTTTTAGTCGAAAATTCAATTTTTTTGTTGAAAATTCAACTATTTCGTAGAAAATTTAATTTTTATTTAAAATTCATTTTTTGATGAAAAATCAAACTAAAAACTTTTTCGGATGAAAATTCAACTATTTTTTTTTATTGGTCTTTTTGATTTAAAAAATCATCTGTTTTAGTAGAAATTTTATCTTTCTTGGATAAAAATGCAACTGCTTGGTTGAAGATTCATATTTTTAGTTGAAAATTCATCCTTTTGGTTAAAAATTTAACTATTTTGTTGTAAATGACTATTTTTGATGAAAATTCATATTTTTTTATTGAAACTTCAATTTTCGTACAGTAAATTTGTCTTTTGGCTTGAAGGTTCAACAATTTAGATAAACTGTTTTTTTTCTTTCATAACTGAAAAATATTTATTTGTTACAAATACGTCTTTTTGGTTAAAATATCAACTATTACACTTTTTTGTTGAGAATTCATCTTTTAAGTTAAAAAAATTAATTATTTTGTTGGAAATTTATTTATTTTGATGAAATATTAAGTATTTTGTTAAAAAGTCATCTTTTGTGGTAGAAAAGTAATTTTTTGTTTAAAAGATCAGAGAATTTAAAAAATGAAATTTTCACCTTCTACAAAACTTGTATTATTTTGAATAAAAAAAAATTCCATTCGTTTCAAGTCCCATTTCTTATTATTTCTGGGTAAAAATATGTTCTTACGGTTTGTTTCAATATAAATTAAGTTATTGTTAATTTTGACTTTTTTTAAAATTAGTTTTTTTCTTCAGAATATCGAAAAATATTAATTTTAAAGAAAATGTTGTTTACAAAAGTTGTAGATCTCGTCGAGACACACATTTTTTATTTTTATACTTTTTTTCTAAAATCAATATTTTTCGAGAAAAATTACAAAAATGAATTTTCAGATTTTTTTCTGGAAAAGGGGGCGTTAGAAAATGGGGCGTTGGAAAAGGAGGAGTTGAAAAGGGAGTCGGCATGACTGATGGGAGGGGGCGTGGGCCATTTGAAATTCCCAATATCAAGACGCGTGTTTTTTTAGCCTTAGGAAAAGGGGGTCGACGAACCTCTTTTCCAACGGCCGACCCCTTTTCCAACGTCCCCTTTTCCAACAAAGAATCTGAAAATTCATTTTTCTCATTTTTCTCGAAAAATAATTATGTTAGAAAAAAAGTATAAAAATAAAAAAAATGTGTTTTGGCGAGATCTACAACTTTTGTGAACAACATTTTTTCCCAAAATCAATATCTTTCGAGTATTTGAAAAAAAGAAATTTGTTTAAAAAGTCAAAATTATTAATAATAATTATTATATTGATCTGCGCCAAAAATCCTTTGAATCTATAAATAAAAAATAAAAAATGTGCTTTAATTATTTGAAAGGAGTTACGTGTCCCGATATTTATGGATAGTAAAATATTATAGGTGGAATTTTTATGTGGCAAGTGACCTGTAAACTATAAAGGCTGACATCGTCATTTTAATGTAGGTGCCTAACGAGTTTTGCAGGTGTTGAGCTTTCGAACAAATCGAACAGATTCAAGGGAACTTTTCAAAAGCAAAATAGGAACTCCTCTCTCGTTTTTCATATTTACGCGATACAGAACAAAAAAAAATATATATATATATATTCTTTGACCTAACTCGACCCAATGGGTTACGTTACTCGATCAACCATAAAATATTGTGACCCAAAGGGAGGAAATCCGATCAAGCGGAAGTAGAAGAGATGTCTTTCAAATATCATCAAAGACACCGAAATACCTTTGAATATGATACAAATTATATCATTTTTCATTCTTTTATTTAAAAAATGACAGAAGGAAAGTACACCTGACTCTCAGTTTAACCTGATTCGTTTCCAATTGGAATGCATAATATTGCGCAATATACTCGAATGAGTACTTGCGCACTAAGGTCCTTCCGACTTTTTTGGAATATTCTGCAATGCAGGCATTCAGAGATCAAAGTGTGCAATGGAAATAGTATATTTCGATACCAGACAAATGAGAAGTTTGCTCACTGCGAGTGCTGTGCCTTCACACTCGCAGTGAGCACCCACTCCTGAGGCCTCGTGTATCGAATAATATTTTTCTTTACAAATTAGGAATACAACCTCCAGGACCTAACAAAATGTTCACACAATAACCGTTTTCGGCGCTAGGTGGCACTAGTAGTGGAATTGGGAAGCAAAATGTTTTGGCAACCATTGAGAGCGTTTTGCTCACCAGTGTAAACATTTTGCTCACCAGTGTAAACATTTTGCTCACCAGTGTAAACATTTTGCTCATCAGTGTAAACATTTTGCTCATCAGTGCACACATTTTGCTCACCAGTGTAAAAATTTTGCTCACTTGTGTAAACATTTTGCTCACCAATGTTGGGTATTTTGCTCATCGCCTTCGTGCATGATGCGAGATCGAGCATTTTCGATGTTTGTAAACGGTGGTTCAACGACGGTTTTGCATGTGTAAAGAAAATTACCTTTATTTATTGAGCAAAATTTCCAGTTCTTCTGACCTAATATTTTTTTGTGGCTGATTCTGAACCAATCTATTTATATTATTATATTTTCTAAATAGAAAAAGAAACAAATCCAAGAAATCGTACATTTCTTCAGCCTCAATTAAAAGAACTCTCACAAATATTCATGAGCAAATCCTGCAGAATTGGAACGATTTCAAAGTATTGAAAATGAACTTCAACGTTTATTCTAAATGTTATTTTTTATTTGTATTATTTATTTATATTTATATTATTTACTTATACTTATATTATTTATTTATACTTATATTATATATTTATATTTAGATTATTATAAATGATTCTCCTTTGTCTACTTAAATTCGAACTGAACTAATAGAATCAGATAATAAAATCCAACTTTTTTGGTTAGAAAGTTAATTCTTTTCGGTTGAAAGTCTACTATTAAATTTTTCGTTAAAAATTCACATTTTTCATTTACAAATTTTATTATTTAGTTAAAAATTTAATTATGTTGATGCAAATTCGTCTTTTTGGTTTAACAATTAAACAATTTGATTTAAAGTTTTATTCTTTCGATACAAACAAATTTTTTGTTTGGTTAAAAATTAAACTAATTTTTTGAAAATTCATTTTTTCGGTTTTAAAATTTATCTATTTCTGTAGGATTTTCACCTTTTTTTAAAATAAAAATGCAACTTGCGAGTTAAAACTTAATCTGTTTCGGTTGAAATTATTATTTTTTTTTGTTTTAAATTCGATTTTGTTAGTAAAATCCAACTGTTTTTTATTTTTAATTCAAGCCTTTTTTTGTTGAAATATCAATTATTACATGTTTCGTTGAAAATTTGTATTTATTTTTTTTTTTCGAAAATATAACTTGTTTGGAAGTTGAACTACTTTCTTAAAAGTTCAATTTTTTGGTTGAAAATTCGTTTTTTTTCTTGTTAAAATTTATGTTTTTTAATCGAAAAATTAACAATTTTCTTGAAAATTCAACTCATTAATGGAAAATTAACTTTTTTTCAAAATTGATATTCTCGGGTTGAAAATTCGACAATTTGATAGAAAATTTACGTATTTTTCTGGGAATTTTTCGTTTTTTTTATACCATCAATTTTTTGTTGTTATTAAAAATGCAACAGCTTTTTATTTTGAATCAAAATAATTTTTTTTCGTTGAAAATTCATCTTTCCAGGTTGAACATTCAACTTTTTGGTCGAAAACTGAACTAATTTCTTAAAAGTTAATTTTTTGGTTTGAAAATTCGTGTCTTTTTTGTGGTTGAAAATTAATTTTGTTAACAAAAAATTAAATTATTTTGTAAAAATTCTACTGATTGGTTGAAAATTCGACAATTTGATAGAAAATTTACGTATTTTGCTGGAAATATTTGTTTCTTTTTTTGTATAAAACCATTTTTTTAAATGCAACAGCTTTTTATTTTGAATTAAAATATTTTTTTTTCCTTGAAAATTCATTTTTAGGTTAAAAATCCATTTTCTTGGTCGAAAACTGAACTAATTTCTTGAAAATTAATTCTTTGTTTGAAAATTCATAATTTTAGTTGAAAAGTCGTGTTTTTTGTTGTTAAAAATGTATTTTTTAACAGAAAATTTAATTATTTTGTTAAAAATTCACCTGATTTATTGAAAATTCGACAATTTGATAGAAAATTTACGTATTTTGCTGGAAATTTCTAGTTTTTTTTGTATAAAATAATGGTTTTTTTTTGTTAAAAATGCAACTGCTTTTTATTTTAAATTAAAAAATTTTTTTTCGTTGACAATTCATCTTTTTAGGTTGAAAATTCAACTTCTTGGTCGAAAACTGAACTAATTTCTTAAAAGTTAATTTTTTTGTTTGAAAATTCATAATTTTAGTTGAAAAGTCGTGTTTTTTTGTTGTTAAAAATGTCTTTTTTTAACAGAAAATTTAATTATTTTGTTAAAAATTCAACTGATTTATTGAAAATTCGACAATTTGATAGAAAATTTACGTATTTTGCTGGAAATTTCTAGTTTTTTTCGTATAAAATCAATTTTTTTTTTGTTAAAAATGCAACAGCTTTTTATTTTAGATTACAATTTTTTTTTCATTGAAAATTCATCTTTTCAGGTTGAACATTCAACTTTTTGGTCGAAAACTGAACTACTTTCTTAAAATTTAATTTTTTTGTTTGAAAATTCATAGTTTTAATTGAAAAATCGTGTTTTTTGTTGTTGTTAAAAATTAATTTTCTTAACAGAAAATTTAATTATTTTGTTAAAAATTCAACTGATTGGTTGAAAATTGACTTTTTTGTTGAAAATTCTTCTTTTTCTATTATTCAAATTATTTAGTTCAAAATTTATGTAATTTGTTAAAAATTCATCTTTTTTTATAGAATTTAAATCTTATTGGTTGAAAATTCCACTATTTCGTAAAAATGTATGTATTTTGTTGAAAATTTGTCTTTTTTGGTAGAAAATTAATCCTTTTGGTTAAAAATTAACTTTTTTGTGGAAAATTCACATTCTTGGGTTTAAAATTCAACTGTTTTGTAGAAAATTCATATTTTCGGCTACAAAATTCAACAATTTGGTACAAAATTAAACTGTTTTATTGAAAATTACTTTTTGTTGGTTGAATCCAACTGTTTTTTTATTTTAAATTACACTTTTTTTTTGAAATATCAATCATTATATGTTTCGTTGAAAATTAATCTTTTTATTTTGAAAATTCAACTTCTTGGTCGAAAACTGAACTACTTTCTTAAAATTTAATTTTTTTGATTGAAAATTCATCATTTTAGTTGAAAAGTTGGGTTTATTGCTGTTGTTAAAAATTAATTTTTTTAACAGAAAATTTAATTATTTTGTTAAAAATTCAACTGGTTGGTTGAAAATTAACTTTTTTATTGTAAATTTATATTCTCAGGTTCAAAATTCAACTTTGTTGTAGAAAATTCTTTTTCCATTATTCAAATTATTTAGTTCAAAATTTATGTAATTTGTTTAAAATTCGTCTTTTTTGGTAGAATTTAAATCTTATTGGTTGAAAATTCAACTATTTGGTAAAAAATGTATGGATTCTGTTGAAAATTTGTCTTTTTTTGATAGAAAATGTAACTGTTTTATTAAAAATTCATTTTTGTTGGTTAAATCCAACTGTTTTTTTTTTAAATTAAATTTTTTTTTTAATATCAACCATAACATGTTTCGTTGAAAATTCATCTTTTTCGGTTGAAAATTCAACTTTTTGTTCGAAAACTGAAATACTTTCTTAAAAGTTAGTTTTTTGGTAGAAAAATCATCATTTTAGTTGAAAATCCATTTCCTTTTGTTAAAAAATAATTTTTTAACATAAAATTTAATTGATTTGTTAAAAATTCAACTGATTGATTGAAATTTATCTTTTTTCTTGAAAATTCACATTCTTGGATGGAAACTTCAACTGTTTTGATGAAAATTCTTCTTTTTCCATTATTCAAATTATTTAGTTAAAAATTTATGTAATTTGTTTAAAATTCGTTTTTTTATAGAAAATAAATTTTATTGGTTGAAAATTCAACTATTTGGTAAAAAATGTATTTTATTAAAAATTCGTCATTTTTTGTAGAAAATTAATCTTTTTGGTTGACAATGCAATTATTTGGTCAATATAATTCATGTATTTTATTGATAATTCTTTTTTTTTTTTTGAAAATTAATTTTTCACGTCTTTCGTGTCATTTTTTCTTATAATTTTTTAAAAATCAGAATTATCCAGTAAATTTCCGAAAATTAATTAATATTCAAGAATATTACTAAATTTTCTGAAATTTACTGGTAATTCAAATTTTTAAAAAATGTCTAAATTCTTCAAAAACATTCCAGAATTTTTTTAAATTTCTGAACAAGGGGCCAAAAGAGCCTGACCCACATTTTCAAAACTTAACAGAAGAGACAAAAAACGATAAAATATCCTCAAAAATCTAATTTTTAATTAAAAAAAAAATGAGAAAGTACTTTTGATATGAATCTGTATTGAACTCAATCCTGAAAAGTTTGATTGGAAAATGTTATTAGGTTCTGAAAAAAATTAGGAATTTTGTTTTCGCTCGAGAGATAAATTTTCTCAAATCTGAAAAAAAAAATTTTTTAAGTTTCAATTAAAAAGAAACAGAACAAAATATATTAACTAATTAAAAAAAAATCGATTAATTTTAGCATTTTCACTCGGAACTATTCCAGAATTTTTAAAGACTTTTTTTAGAAATAAAAGTATATTCAAAAAAATTTCAGAATTCCATAAAATATTGTATAATATTTTTAAATTCCAGAACTATCAAAAAATTCTGGAACATTGTAGAAAACTATAAAAAAATTTCCGAATATTATAAAAAATGTCGGAATATTTCATAGAAACCACTAGAATTTATAAAGAAATCCAAATCAAACTCCTACAAAATAGAATAATTTATTAAGTAAATTGAAATAATTTTTTTCCTAGTGTCAGGAATTTGCCGGATTTTTTATCAATAATATTTTTAAATTTTTCAAACACTTTTTTATTCAAAATCTTGAAAATATTTTGTAGTGGAAAGTCACGTTCTATTTTGAGTGCCAATTTTAAAAAGCGCTCTTTCACACTGCAGTTTTAACAAATTGTTTATTATAAACAAAAGATGTTTATATGCACCAAAATCTAAGTTTAGTTTGACAAAAAGTATTTAACAATCATTTATTATGAAAATATATTATTGAACAATTTTTCGCTTCCAGTTAAATTCCTGTTATACCGACACTCACTAATACCCAGAACATTCGATGGTTCGTGTCCGTGCTAAATTATAAAAATAAAGCCAATAAGGAAATAATGGTAATTATTTTAAAGGCCACAAAAATGGAGAGGTTTATAAAAAAATTATCACAATTTTCTTGAAACGGCTGGTTTATTAATTTCCAGACAATAAACATTGTTTCCGCATGACAATTTCGAGTCAGAAAATAAAAAGCAGAATATGATATGTGCATTCGAGGTAAATTTAATATGTAATAAATTGAACGCATTAACAATTTGGCCATCAGTGGCAACGTCTTTTTTAGTAATTCATATAATATATATTCAGCTGAAAATAAATATTTTATATATCGCTATCGACCTTAATTTCTATTATATACAGTACACTCACTCTAGGAATTTGTTCAAAATAATGTTGTCTTTCAAACCTCTTTTCTAATACATTTTCTATTTACAACGCCTTTGATATCGCGATTAACAAACATTTTTTCTAAAATACGTTTGACTAGACTAAATTGACTAAATTGATCCATTGACAAATCAGGAATTTATTATTATATCCCATTTTTTTGGGCTTCTAAGTCTTTTGAGGAAAAACCTTTTTACCATTTTTTTATTATTTTTTTATATCCTTTTCGAATGATTTTTTATTATCTAATAGACCAGATCGATTACAAATCATACAGGCAGATAAACATAAAGTCATATTTGTCCGATTTGAGAAAAAAAAAATTATACGAAATTACCAATATCTGAAATTTGAAGTTTGTTTATAAAAATACAATTTTGTTCTTTTAATTTTTTTTTGCTTGCCACATTCTTGGCTGTGAGAAATGTTTTTTGAACAATTTTATTTCCGTATTTTTCCTTCGCGAAAAAAAATCGAAAAAAGAATTATTCGAAAAAAAAACAATAAGATTTCTGCGAAAATTTAAAATAATTTAGGTTTTATAATTTTAGAAAGATTAATTTAAAGTTTTTAAGACTTCGAAATATGCCGAAAAAGAATCTGGAAGATTTGAAAACAATTTTTTTAATTTTGCAGAATTTTACAAAATTTGAATTATTTCCAAAGATATTTCGAAGTTTTAATAGTTTTGAAATAATTTGAAAATAATTCAAGTCTTCAAAGGATTTCAACTAATTTAAAACAAAATGTCGATTTTTGAAGATTTTGAAACAAAATTTTGAGGCTTTTTAAGGACTTTAAGGATTTTTCTTCAAATTTGCATGGAAAAATTGAAGGTGATTTTTCATTTAAAAAAAATTAATTTCAAGAGAATATTTAGAAATATTTTTAAAAATTTACAAAAGAGATGAACCTTCAAGCAAAAGAATCAATTTTTTACAACAATTTTTAATTTTCAAGTCAACAGTTGAACATTTAACCAGAAAAGATAATTTTGTAACAAAATAGTCGAATTTTCAAACAAATCGTCTTTTTGGAAGAAAATTAAACTGTTTTGTTAAGAATTAGTCTTTTTAGTTTGAAAATTTTATTCATCACTTTTGCTGAATTTGTGGATCCTTTTTGGTTGAAAATTCGTATTTTTTTATGAATTCAGCGAATTTTTTACAAAACAATAGAATTTGCAAAAAAAAAAGTTAATTTTCAACAAAACACTTAAATTTGTAACCAAAAAGATAAATCTTCAATCAAACAAATACATTTTTTTTCAATGTAGTTCAATTTTCAACTGAATAGTTGAATTTTCACCTAAAAAAGATGACCTTGTAAAAAATAGTGGAATTTTCCAAAAAATCATCTTTTTGGTAGAAAATTAATCTTCTTGTTTCAAAATTCATATTTTTGATTCAGTATTCACCAAGTTTGTTGAAAATTAATAATTTTTAGTTGAAAATTAAACTATTTCGTTGAAAATTAAACTATTTTTTCGAAAATTAAACTATTTTGTTGAAAATTAGTCTTTTTAGTTTGAAAATTCATCTCTTTTCCTAAATTTTTTTATCCTTTTGCTTGAAAATTCAACTATTTTGTTGAAAATTCGTCTTTTTTGGATGAATTCAGCAAATTTTTTTACAAAACAATAAGATTTTCAACAAAAAAGTTAATTTGCAACAAAACACTTACATTTTCAACAAAAAGAGATGAATCTTCAGTAAAACAAAAAATGTAACAAAGTAGTGCAATATTCGACTAAACAGTGAGATTTTCACCCACAAATGATGACTTTGTGAAAAAATAGTTGAATTTTTAAAAAAATCATCTTTTTGGTAGAAAATTAATCTTCTTGGTTAAAAATTCATCTTTCTAGTTCAGAATCCACCAAGTTTGTTTATAATTGATAATTTTTAGTTAAAAATTAAACTATTTTACTGAAAAATTAAACTGTTGAATTGAAAATTAACTTTTTTTGTGGAAAGATCATATTTTTGGCGTGAAAATTAAACAATTTTGTTTATATTTTTTTTTCTGGACCAAAAAATCTTTTTTGGTTAAAAATTCAACCATTTTGTTGAAAATTCGTCTTTTTTTATGAATTCATAGATTTTTGTTATAAAACAATGGAATTTTCACCCAAAAAATATAAATTTGTGAAAAATAGTAATTTTCAAAAAAATAATCTTTTTGGTAGAAAATTAATCTTCTAGGTTAGAAATTCATATTTTTTATTCAGAATTCGCCAAGTTTGTGAAAAATTGATAATTTTGAGTTAAAAATTAAACTGTTCGATTGCAAATTAACTTTTGTAAGATCGTCTTTTTGGCACGAAAATTAAACAATTTGGTTGACATTATTTTTTCTGGACCAAAAATTCGTCTTATTTTATGAATTCAGAGAATTTTGTTATAAAACAATGGAATTTTCATCCAAAAAAGATAACTTTGTGAAAAATAGTGGAATTTTAAAAAAAAAATCATCTTTTTGGTAGAAAATTAATCTTCTAGGTTGAAAATTCATCTTTCTGATTCAGAATTCACCAAGTTTGTTTATAATTGATAACTTTTAGTTGAAAATTAAACTATTTTGTTGAAAATTTGTCTTTTTTGGATGAATTCAGCGAATTTTTTACAAAACAATAAAACTTTCAACAAAAAAATTAATTTTCAACAAAACACTTAAATTTCTAGCCAAAGAGATAAATCTTCAACCAAGAAAATAAATTGTTTTACAATGTAGTTCAATTTTCAACTGAATAGATGAATTTTAACCTAAAAAAAGATGAACTTGTAAAAAATAGTTGAATTTTCAAAAAAAATCATCTTTTTGGTAGAAAATTAATCTTCTTGTTTAAAAATTCATATTTTTGATTCAGAATTCACCAAATTTGTTAAAACTGGATCATTTTTAGTTGGAAATTAAACTATTTTGTTGAAAATTAGTATTTTTAGTTCAAAAATTCATATCTTTTGCTAAATTTTTTTATCCTTTTCGGTTGAAAATTCAACTATTTTGTTGAAAATTCATCTTTTTTGGATGAATTTTTCAAATTTTTTACAAAACAATAGAATTTTCGAAAAAAGGTTATTTTCAACAAAACACTTAAATTTTAAACCAAAGAGATAAATCTTCAATCAAATAAATAAAACTTTTTTTTTACAAAGTAGTGCAATTTTCAACTAAATAGTTGATTTTTCACCAAAAAAAAAAAGAAATTGTTGAATTTTCAAAAAAAAATCATCTTTTTGGTAGAAAATTAATCTTCTTGTTCAAAAATTCATATTTTTGATTCAGAATTCACCAAGTTTGTTAAAAATTGATAATTTTTAGTTGAGAATTAAACTATTTTGTTGAAAATTAGTCTTTTTAGATTGAAAATTCATCTCTTTTGCTAAACTGTTTTATCCTTTTTGGTTGAAAATCAACTATTTTGTTGAAAATTCTTCTTTTTTGGATGAATTCAGCGAATTTTTTACAAAAAAATAGAATTTTCAAAGAAGTTAATTTTTAACAAAAGACTTGAATTTTTAAACAAAGAGATAAATAATCAATTAAACAAATAATCTTTTTACAAAGCAGTGCAATTTTCAACTAAACAGTTTAATTTTCACCCAAAAAATATGACCTCATGATAAATAGTTGAATTTTCCAAAAAATCATCTTTATGGTATTTTTAGTTTGAACATTCATCTCTTTTGCTAAATTTTTTTATCCTTTTTGGTTGAAAATTCACCTATTTGGTTAAAAATTCGGCTTTTTTGGATGAGTTGTTCGAATTTTTTATAAAAAATAGAATTTTCAAAAAAAAAGGTAATTTTTAGCAAAACACGTAAATTTTTAACTAAAGAGATAAATCTTCAATCAAACAAGTAAATTTTTTTTACAAACTAGTGTAATGTTAACTAAATAATTGAAGTTTCATCCAAAAGAGATGATCTTGTAAAAAATAGTTGAATTTTCCAAAAAATCATCTTATTGGTAGAAAATTAATATTCTTGGGTAAAAATTCATTGTTCTGATCCAGAATTCACCAAGTTTGTTAAAACTTGATAATTTTTAGTTGAAAATTGACTTTTTGGTGAAAAGATCGTATTTTTGGCATGAAAATTAAAAAATTTGTTTGACTTTTTTTTCTCTACCAAAAAATCTTTTTTGGTAGAAAATTCAACCATTTTTTTTTAAATTCGTCTATTTTTGGATGAATTCAAAAAATTGTTTTGAAATTATAAATGAAAATTGAATAATTATTAATTTCGAAAATAATCGATTAAGTTTAAAATATATTTCCAAGTTTTGAAAAGATTCCAGAATAATTTAAAATGCGAAAAGATTTCAAAAACTATAAAACACAATTAGATTTTTTAAGGTGGCGAACACAAAATTTATAAGCTTTTTATAAGATTTAATAGGTTTTAAATGTATGCAAAATTTTTATCAAAATTCCTAGATAAACCAACAATCATTCTTTTGTTGAAAAATTAATTTAAAAATATTATTTAATAAGATTTTGGATATTTTCAAAATTAAAACTAGAAATTTAAACTAGATACATTAATTTATACATTAAAATTTGTTTGTAAATCTTTTTAAATATTCTCTTAAAAATTAAAATTTTATTATCTTGGAACTCGAATTTTCCCTAACATTTTTTGAAAATTCGGCAAAAGTAAACAAAAATATCTTAGAATCATTCCAATTCTTTTTTGAAAATTTTCAAAATCTTATTAGTTAAATTTTAATTTATAAAAATTAATTTTCAATCATACGGTTGCATTAAAAAAAAAAAGATAAACTTTCAATAAAAGTCGAATATTTAAACTTTCATTTGAAAAATTTAAATTTTAATAAAAGGAAAACGAATTTTCTACAAGAATCTTGTATTTTTAAGCCAAAGAGACTAATTATGTAAAAAACAGTTACATTTTCAACCTAGAAATAATAATTTTCAACAAAAAATATAATAGTTGATATTCAAACAAAAAAAAAAATTTTAATAAAACAGTTCAATATAACCAAGAAAACAACGAATTTTCAGGAAAGTACTTAAATCCTCAACTAAAACAGATTAATTTTCAACCAAACAGTTGCATTTTTAACCAAAAAAGAAAGATTTTCTACCAAACAAGACGAATTGTTAAAAAAAATACATATATTTTCTACCAGTAGTTAAATTTTTAAACAAAACGATTAATTATCAGAAAAGACGATTTTTTAAGAAAATACAATTATTTTCAACTAAAAAAGATCAATTTTCAATCAAAAATCGAACAGTTAAATTTTCAGTTGAAAAAATTAAGTTTCAATTAAAATAAAACGAATTTTGTAGTCGAAGATACGAATGCTTTACAAAACAGTTGCATTTTCAATCTGGAAATACTAATTTAAAAAAAAATCATAGTAATGGAATCCTCAACTGAAACAGATTAATTTTCAATCATACAGTTGCATTTTTAATCTAAAAAATGGATTTTTTTACCAAAAAAGACGAATTTTCAACAAATTAAATACATTTTCAACTAAATATTTTAAACAATGGACGTGATTTCAGTCCAAATTTTATTTGATTAATTTTTTGTTTATATTTTTTTCATTTCTAAACATTTTAAAATAAATAGTTGAATTTTTAAACTAAAAAAGATCAATTTTTAACAATAAATTGTGTAGTTACATTTGCAATAAGGAGAAATAATGTTTAATTTAAAAAAAAAGAATTTTCTAAAAATCAGTTTAATTTTACACCAAACAGTTGCATTTTTAACCAAAAAAGAAAGATTTTCTACCAAAAAAGGCGAATTGTTAAAAAAAATACATATATTTTCTACCAATAGTTAAATTTTCAACCAAAACGATTAATTATCTATCAGAAAAGACGATTTTTTATGAAAATACATGTATTGTCAACTAAAAAAGATCAATTTTCAGTCAAAAATCAAACAGTTAAATTTTCAGTTAAAAAAATTAAGTTTCAATTAAAATAAAACGAATTTTCTAGTCGAAGATACGAATTCTTTACAAAACAGTTGCATTTTCAACCTGGAAATATAGTATTGGAATCCTCAACTGAAACAGATTAATTTTCAATCATACAGTTACATTTTAATCCAAAAAATTGATTTTCTACCAAAAAAAGACGAATTGTCAACCATTTTATTTGATTAATTTTTATTTTTCATTTTCTTCGTTTCTAAACATTATTAAATAAATAGTTGAATTTTTAGACTAAAAATAGCAATCTTCAAAAAAAAATTCTGTATTTACATTTGTATTGAGGATAAATAATTTTCAATTGAAAAAAAAATAATTGTCTAAAAATCAGTTTAATTTTTCACCAAATAGTTGAATTTTATACCAAATTGTGGAATTTTCAATCTAAAAAGATGAATTTTCAAACTACAAAATCTTTTTTTAACAAAAAATTGGAGAAATAATTTTCAATTAAAAAAAACCGATTTTCTAAAAATCAATTTAATTTTGTACCAATTAGTTGAATTTTACACCAAATTGTCGAATTTTCAATCTAAAAAGATGAATTTAAAAAAAAAAGAATGATAGTTAATATTAAAAAAAAACATTTGAATAAAAAATAGTTGGATTTAACAAAAAAAATGAATTTTCAACAAAATACTTGAATCCTCAACTAAAAAAATAATAATTTTCAACCAAGCAGTTGCATTTGTAACTAAAAAATTTGATTTTTTACCAAAAAGGCGAATTTGCAACAAAAGTTCATCATTTTTCAACCAAACAGTTAAATTTCTAACAAATTGTTTAATTTTCGAGCCGAAAATACGAATTTTCTACAAAACAGTTGGCTTTTCAACCCTAAAATATAAATTTTCAGCAAAAAAGTTCATTTTCAACCGAAACGGATTAATTTTTAACCAGACATTTGCATTTTTAAACAAAAAAGGTGAAATTTCTACAGGAAGAGATGCATTTTAAAACAAAAAATATGAATGTTCAACAAGATCGTTAAATTTTCAATAATAAACTAAGTTTGTTAGTCAAGAAAGCAACAAAATTTCAGTTGAATTTTCAACCAAAAAGTATGACTTTTTAACAAAATTGTTTATTTTTCCACAAAATAATTCAAATTTTGAACCAAATAATAAAATTTTTAACCAAGAAAGTTGAATTCTTAACAAGATAAAATAATATTGGACTTTTCAACCGAAAAGAATGAACTTTAAAACAAAAAAGTTGGATTGTCTTCTTGGTTCTATTAATTCAGTTCGTATCTAAGTGGAAAATTTCAGAAAACAGTGGAAGACTGTAAAGCTTGTGATAAATAAATAGGAATTTTGATAATTTATAGACGAAAGACTAACATTTTAAATAAACGTTGAAGTTCATTTTTAATACTCTTAAAATTTGATGACATTATTTTGGCAATATTTTTTATTTATTTGTGACACTGCTTACACTATTTTTGATGTCTGAAGTGAGTCCGAGGCCTGTTATTTTAAAGAAATCTTTGTAATTTCTTCTTTTTCCAACGCTAATGTAAAAATTTGTTTTTGCTTTTATCCAGCTGGAAGATTTAGAAATAACTTTAGCCGATCAAATGCGAGGAGCCGGAGGTAGAGCAGTGGACTTTGGTGCTGTTTGGGAAGCAGCAGGAACTCGAGGATTCGTTACAGCTGAGGAAACTTTTGCTTTGGGTGCTACAGTTTCTACGGTCGAAGAAGCTATTCAACGATTAGTGGGTTTCCTCGGTTTAGAATCGGCAGAACGTAGCGATCGAGGTCAGTCAGGACCCGTTGAGTTTACGTCTCTACGAGGTATTTTCCGAGGCGGGAAAGAAGTATTTGCTCGTGCTAAATTCGCTTTAACAGATGGACAGGTAACGATGCAATTGTCGGTTCGCTCACAGGATCCCGATGTTGCTGAATTAATACTTTCTTCCATAGGATAAGCAAAATGTTACGTTATCGATCTATATAGCTATAATAAGCAGAGCAAATTTGTACAGACTGGGAATTAAAATCCACATTACATATTATGTTTACTTAACAGTTTTCAAATAAATTACATATGGAAGACAGAGTGTTTTTAATTTAAAGAAGAAATGTTTACATTATTTCCCAGCCTGTTCTGTTATACGCCTTAAGCCGACTTCTTATCGACTTTGCAAGCCTCGGACTTGAAACACTATTGACGCTATTTGTCCCTTTTTTTAGTGATGACACTATTTTGATACATGTGAACATGTTGATATTTCAGCCAAGAAAATATATTCATTTTGAATCAAAAACAGTTGAAGTGAACCAAAAAGGATTAATTTTCAACCAAACAGTTGCATTTTTAACCAAAAAGATCAACTTTCTATGAAAAGAGTTAAATCTTCAAATCAAAGATACGAATTTTCAACCAAGAAAGATTTTTCAGTCAACAAGAAAAAAAATGGCATCCAAAATGTTGAATTTTTCAAGCCAAAAAGATGATCTTTCAACCGAATAGTTCAATTTTCATCCAAAAAGATGAATTTGCAAATAAGAAGATTAATTTTCTACCAAAAAAGATAAATTCTCAACAAAATAAATAAGTTTTCAACCAAGTACTTGAATTTTCAACAAAGAAGATTAATTTTCTACGAAAAAAGACGAATTTTCGATAAATTTCATAAATTTTCAACTAAATAGTTTGAACAATGGATATGTTAATAAAAATTTTATTTGATTAATTTCAAGCTTATATTTTTTTCGTTTCTGGAAATTGTTAACTAAATAGTTGAATTTTTAAACTAAAAAAGATCAATTTTCAATCAAGAGAAGAAGTAGTAAAGCTTCCATTGATGAGAATTAGTTTTTAATTTAAAAAAACCAAATTGTGGAATTTTGCAAGCCAATAAGATGAATTTTGTATACAGCATGAATTTTTAACTCTTAATATGAATTTTCACCAAAAAGCAACCAATAAGTTAAATTTTCAGTTAAAAAAAAAATGAATTTTAAATCAAAACAAAATCGAATTTTTAACTAGAATTATGAATCTTCAACCAGAAAAATAAACTTTTAAGAAAGTAGTTCAACTTCCAACCAAGTAGTTTAATTTTCAACCTGAAAAAAATGAACTTTTAACGAAGAATGTAATGTTGATATTTCAATAAAAGAGATTTTAATTTAAAATAAAAATCACTTAGATTTAACCAAAAAAAAAGAAAATTTTCAACAAAATACTTGAATCCTCAACTAAAAAAGATTAATTTTCAACCAAGAATATTAATTTTATGCCAAAAAAGACGAATTTTCAAAAAATTACATCAAATAAATAGTTTGAAAAATGAATATGTTAGTTCAGATTTTATTTGATTAATTTTTAGTTTATATTTTTTTCGTTTATAAAAAACTAAATAGTTGAATTTTTAAACCGAAAAAGTAGTTCGATTTACATTGAGGACAATTAGCTTTTAATTTAAAAAACAAATTTGCTACATAATAGTTTAATTTTCTACCAAATAGTTGAATAATATTTTATATCAAATTGTTGAGTTTTTAAGCAAAAAAGGCGAACTTTTTACAAAGCAGTTAAAATTCCAAACTAATAATATGAACTTTTAACAAAATATTTAAATTTTCAGTTAAAAAAAATTTCTAACAAAAAAAAAACGAATTAAAAACTAAAAAAACTAAAATTATGAATCTTCAACCAAATTAATGGACTTTTAAGAAAGTAGTTCAACTTTCAATCAGGAAGTTTAATTTTCGAACTAAAAACATGAATTTTCAACGAAGAATATGATAGTGGATAATATGCACAACAAAAAATTTTAATTTAAAATAAAAAGGTCGGATTTAACCAACAAAAACGAATTTTCAACAAAATACTAACTTGAATCCTCAACTAAAACATATTAATTTTGAACCAAGAAGATTAACTTTCTACCAAAAAAAAAACGAATTTTCAACCTAAAGGATTAGTTTTCTGCAAAAAAAACGAATTTTCAACAAGTATATGAATTTATAACTAAATAGTTTGAACAATGGATATGATAATAGTCCAAATTTTATTTGGTTAATTTTTAGTTTATGTGTTTTGTTACTAAAAAATTTTAACTAAATGATTGATTTTTCGAACCGAAAAAGAGCAATTTTTAACCAAAAAAAGAAGTAGTTAAATTTTCATTGAGGAAAATTAATTCTGAATTAAAAATACAAATTTTATGCAAAAAGTTTAATTTTGTACTTAATAGTTGAATTTTCAAACAAAAAAGGCGAATTTTCTATAAAACAGTTAAATTTTGAAATTCAGGATATGAATTTTTAAGAAAAAAGTTAATTTCCAACCAAAGAGTTGAATTTTCAACAAAATAGTTAAATTTTCAGCTTAAAAAATTGATTTTAAATCAAAACTAAAACGAATTTTCAACTAAAATTATGAATCTTCAACCAAAAAAATGAACTTTTAAGAAAGTAGGTTTATTTTCAAATAAAGAGTTTAATTTTTGACCTAAAAAGATAAACTTTCAACGAAGAATGTAATACTTGATATTTAAAAAAAAAAAGATTTTTATTCAAAATAAAAAAACAGTTGAATTTAACCAATAAAGACGAATTTTCAACAAACTGCTTGAAACCTCAACTAAAACAGAATAATTTTCAACCAAACAATTGCATTTTTTACCAAAAGAATTGATTTTATACGTACAATTAAATTTCTACTGAAAGAGATGAATCTTCAACAAAATAGTTGAATTAAAAATTTTTTAAAATCAAATTGTTGAATTTTCAATCAAGAAGTATTACTTTTTTTAACAAAATTGTTGCATTTTCAACATAACAATTCAATTTTGAACCAAATAATAACATTTTTGAATAAAAAAGATGAATTTTGAACAAAAAATTTAATACTAGACTTTTCAACCGCAACTTTCAGCCAAAAATAGTTGAATTTTCCTATTGAATTCTATTAATTCAGTTCGAATTTTAACTGTATATTGATAATTTATAGACTTAATAATAACATTTTAATTAAACATTGAAGTTCACTACTTTTTATCTCTAAAGTGAGTCCGAGGCCTGACTTTGTTGATTAGGTTGGCTGATAATTAGGTATTTAAATTTTTGACATCAGCTGGCTTTCCACTATAGGTGTGTTTGGATTTTATTTATAATTCAAAACCTGTTCAGTTATTAATAATAATAATAATAATCTACAAGTTTTCGTAGCTAATACATACCGTTCGCACAGATGCTTTTATTTTTTGATTCCTGTTTTTAAATTGATTTGTTTTACTTCGAAATTGTACAACAAAATGAAATTATTAATTGGAAACCACTATTTTTGAAATAAATATATTTGACGTTTTACTTACTCTGCTTCTTTAATTTTCAGTTAATAAGTTTTTCATTTTTTTATAACTTATAATACTTTGAATCAAGAAAAACCTTGTAATCTTCTTGACTTCTGATACTATAAAAAATAATTAAATTGTTAATTTAAATTTGGTTTCATTTTTTAATCTTTCAAAATTGTATCGTTTGAAAATAATTATATTTTATAGTTGAAAAAATAATAAAAAAAATAAAAAATTGTCATTTCTTTCTTCAAAATTAAGAGTTTTATTTTTAGAGCAATGCAGATTTGAGAGATTCCCTGAATTCCTGAAAAGCTCTGAATTTTTTGAATTCTCTAAAATCCTGGATTTCTTTGAATTTCCTGAAATCCTTAAATATTCTGAATTCCTGGAATATTATGAATTCCTGAAATTCCTTGAATTTGCTAAGCACTCTAAAACTCAGTGAATTCCTGAAAATCTCAGAATTTCCTGAATTCTTGGAATATTGTGAATTTCCTAAAAACTCTAAAATTCACTAAATTCCCTGAAATCCTGACATATTTTGAATTTTTCTGAATTATTTGAATTCCTTGAACATTCAGAGTTCCTGAAATTTTCAAACTTCTCTGAATCCCTTGAATTCTTGGAATATTTTGAATTTCTGAAATTCGTTGAATTCCCTAACTGCTCTGTAATTCTCTTAATCCCCTGAATTCCTTGAATTCTCTGAATTCCTTGAATTCTCTGATAGCCTTGAATATTCTCAATTCCTTGAATTCATTAAATCCCCTGAATTTCTTTAATTCTTTTGAATTCCTTAAATATTCTGAATTCTCTAAATTCCTAGAATTCCCTGAATGCGCTACAATTCTCTGAATTCCCTGTAATCCTTGAATATTCGGAATTATCTAAATTCCTCGAATTCTCTGAATTCCACGAATTCCTCGAATTATCTGAAATTCTTTAATATTCTAAATTCCTGAAATTCTCTGAATCCCCTGAATTCTTTTAAATTTTTGGAATTCATAGAATTTATCGAATTCTTAATTCATTGCATTATTTTTTTTATTACCTTTTATATTATAATTAATTTTTATTATTATCGTAAAGGTATCCCTCAAATTGTTCATTTACTGTTGGGCCTAAGATGTTCGAATAAATAAATAAATTATTTTGAAGTCTTTTGAATTAAGAGAGTTCTCAGAATTCAGGAAATATTAAAAATTCAAGGATTTCAAATCGTAAAATTAAAGAATTTTACATTGTAAATCATGAAAATGGAACTAATCCAAAAAAGAGTTCTAAATTACATACCTTTAAAATATAAATTTTGAAAATTGAATAATTTGCAATTCTATATTTTCAAAATTCTATAACTTTAAATTGTACCTAAATCTTAAAAATTACATAAAGTTTTTAACTTTGTACATTTACAATTAAAAATTATGGAAATTTTAAATTTTACAATTAAAAATTCTGTAACTTTTTTGTTTTACATTTGGAATATCAATTTGGAAGATTTAGAATTGAAACCTCTAGACTTTTGATTTTCAAAATCATCACAATTTAAGAATTTTTATTTATACATCTTTAAAATTAAAGAATTTGAACTGCAAATCGATAAAATTGAAGAATTTGCATTTGTAAATCTTCAAAATTGTAGAACTTTAAATTTTAAATATTAAAAATTGAAGACTTTTTAATTTTTTAAATTTACAAATAAAATTTTTGCAAGTTTTAAGTTTTACAATAAAGAATTATGTAATTTTAATGATTTTCATTCGGAATTTATTGAATTTGAAAGATTTAAAATTGAATGCTTGACTTTTAATCTTCAGAATCATCAAAAACATCACTATTTAAGAATTTTTATTAATAGATCTTTAAAATTGAAGAATTTTAAACTGCAAATGGTTAGAATTGAAGAATTTGCAATTTTTAATTTTCAAAATTGTGCAACATTAATTGTAAATCATTAAAAATTGTAGTGCTCTTAACTTTGAAAATTTGCAATTAAAAATTGTCTAATTTAAAATTTTTACAATTAAAAATGCTCTATCTATTTGGATGGTTTTCATTTAAAATTTCTTTAATTTGGAAGATTAGAGTTGAAAGATTGACTTTTGATATTTAAAATCTTCGGAATTCAAGAATTTTTATTTTTACATCTTTAAAATTGAAGAATACTAAATTATAAATCCTCAAAATTGAACTATTAAAAAAACTTTCAAATATAAATCTTGAAAATTAAATTTTTTGCTATTTTCAAAATTCAAGAATTTTCAATTGCAACTCTTCAAAATTGTAGAACTTTGAATTGTGAATCTTTAAAATTGAAGAGTTTTTAATTCTGAAAATGTATAAATATTAAATTCTGTAATTATGATACTTTATATCAAAGCTGTTAAAAATGTCTTCAATTTGGAAGATTTAGAATTGAAAAATTGACTTTTGATCCTCAAAATTATAAAAACGTATGAATTTTTATTTATAAATCTTCAAAAATTATTAGTTTTTATAATTTTGAAAATTTACAATGAAAAATTATGCAAGTTTGAAGTTTTAAAATTATCAAAATTTGAGATTTTTTGTTCAGACATCTTTAAAATTGAAGAGTTTTTAATGTTGAAAATTCATAATTAAAAATTCGGTAATTATGATGTCTTGTATTAGAAATGTTTTTAATTTGGAAGATTTAAAATTTAAAAATTGACTTTTGATCTTGAAGATCATAAAAATTCAAGAATTTTTATTTATATCTTTTTAAAATTGAATGGTTTTTAATTTTGAAAATTTACAATGAAAATTGATGCAAGTTTTAATTTTGAAAATTAAAAATACTGTCATTTTTATGATTTACATTCAAAATTTATTCAATTTGGACGATTTAGAATTGAAAGCTTGACTTGTAATCTTAAAAATGACCACAATTTCAGAATCTATATTTATAATCTTTAAAATTAAAGAATATTAAATTATGAGTCTTCAAAAATGAACCATTAAAAAAAAAGTTCAAAATCGCATACCTTTCAAATATAACTCTTGAAAATTAAATAATTTGCTATTCCGAATTTTCAAAATTCAAGAATTTTCAATTATATTTCTTCAAAGTTGTAGAACCTGTAATTGTAAATCTTTAAAATTTAAAAACTTTTACCATTATAATTTTTACAATTAAAAATTCTGTAATTATGTTAATTTATATTAAAAATGTCTTCAATTTGGAAGAATTAGAATTAAAAAATTGACTTTTGATCTTCAAAATCATCAAAATGTAAGAATTTTTATTTATAAATGATTAAAAATTAATAGTTTTTAATTTTGAAAACTTACAATTAAACATTATGCAAGCTTGAAGTTTTACCATTAAAAATTCTGTACGTATTTTGATGATTTTCATTCGAAATTTCTTTAATTTGGAAGATTTAGAGATGAAAAATGGACTTTTGATCTTGAAGATCATAAAAATTCAAGAATTTTTATTTATACCTTTTTAAAATTGAATGGTTTTTAATTTTGAAAATTTACAATAAAAATTGGTGCAAGTTTTAATTTTGAAAATTAAAAATACTGTCATTTTTATGATTTACATTCAAAATTTATTGAATTTGGACGATTTAGAATTGAAAGCTTGACTTGTAATCTTAAAAATGATCACAATTTCAGAATCTATATTTATACATCTTTAAAATTAAAGAATATTAAATTATGAGTCTTCAAAAATGAACCATTAGAAAAAAAGTTCAAAATCGCATACCTTTCAAATATAAATCTTGAAAATTAAATAATTTGCTATTCCGTATTTTCAAAATTCAAGAATTTTCAATTATATTTCTTCAAAGTTGTAGAACCTTTAATTGTAAATCTTCAAAATTTAAAAACTTTTACCATTATAATTTTTACAATTAAAAATTCTGCAATTGTGTTAATTTATATTGAAAATATCTTCAATTTGGTAGAATTAGAATTGAAAAATTGACTTTTGATCTTCAAAATCATCAAAATGTAAGAATTTTTATTTACAAATGATTAAAAATTAATAATTTTTAATTTTGAAAAATTACAATCAATCATTATGCAAGTTTTCAGTTTTAAAATTAAAAATTAGATAATTATTTATACATATTTAAAATGAAAGAGTTTTCAATTTTAACTCTTTAAAAATTGTAGAACTTTGAATTGTAAATTTTTAAAATTATAATCTCTATGATGATACTTTATATTAAAAATGTCTTCAATTTGAAAGATTTAGAATCGAAAAATTTACTTTTGATCTTCAAAATAATAAAAATTTCAGAATTTTTTAAATAAATTCTTAAAATTGAATGGTTTTCAATTTAAAAAATTTACGGTGAAAATTGATGCAAGTTTTAAGTTTTAAAATTAAAAATGCTGTAATTTTTATGATTTACATTCGAAATTTCTTCAGTTTGGAAGATTGAGAATTAAAAATTTGATCTTTAAAATTATTTAAATTCAAAAATTTTTATTTATACATCTTTAAAATTGAAGAGTTTTCAATTATAAATATTCAAATTGGGACTCTTAAAAAAAACATTCAAAATTACATATACTAATTTTAATTAAATGATCTTCAATATTGCAAATCTCCAAGATAGACCTATTTAAAAAACTGAAAAAATTTCATAAGTTTAAATTTAAAAAATTCAAAATAAAATAAAAAGTTGTCGAATTTTAAACTGTAAACATCTGCTGACTATTTCCAGAATGTCCTTTTTATGTCTATTCTAAAATTAATTTTAATTCATGAATAACAATTATACTTTACAGTATTAAAAAAATATGTATAAAATGTGAAAAATCCTTAAAAATAAATGATCGATTTTAAATTCAAAGGAAGAAATATCTTTATACACTTTACATTTATTATTTGTTATAAGCAATTGATTTAATCCTTTTAAATAAGCGCGCCAACGGTAACCAATCTGGCCATAGACATAACGCATGCGCAGTGCAAAAAGATTAGAAAATTTGGAGCACTGCGCGTGCGCGATATATTTAAAGCTCACTTCACACGTGCAGACTAGACAGACAGCCATATTTAAATTCACCCGGTGAATTGTCGGGGTCGGACTGAAAAGAATCGGGTTACAAACTACATTTTGGTGAATAATAATAATATTCAGTTTTCGTGTCTCTCTCAACGGTCTTCGTTTGTTATCTCTCCCAATAAACCAGGAGGAGACGGCTTTTCACTTCTCGGTTTCTATACGAGTAATACGAAATACGATTCCTGTTTCTCTGCTGGTTCCTCTGTTCTTTGGAAAATGGCTGCTGTACTCGACGAAGTCGGCCAGTCTGCCGAAAAGGTCGTGGACGAGGTGAAAGATGATATCGTTGACGAGGAGGATGAAACTGGAGCAGTAGAAGCTTCAAAAAAGAAAAAAAAGAAGAAGAAGAAGAAGAAAGCCGGTGAGTCCATCGCTCAGTCTTAAACTTTTCCTTACCATATCACTGTTTCACCGATGACACGTGTTAGTGAAGTATATTTCGTACATTATTTTCACATATGTGTGTGTTTAATGTTTTTCTTGTGGAAAAAGTGTTTGGCGAAACATATTTCGCACTTTAACTTGTAAAGTTACATTCAATCTTTGCTTTAAACACTGAACGTTTTATAGGTTACATACCTACCGAGAGTATAATCAACTAAATCCAAGAATTTGTTGTTTTTTTTTTGTGCTGGAAATTTACCATTGCTATTTAAAAACATGATGAAGTGTTGTTGACATAAAGTAAACTTTATTTCTTTGTTTTTGGAGAAGTTGAACAAATTTTAAAGCAGTTAAGATATAGTCGAGATTTTTACAATCCTAAATCTTCACATTAGTTTTTTTGTGTTTAAAACGTGGCAACAAATGTTAAGGTATATTTTTTATTGTGAAATGAAGTCAATTGGAGTTCTAATTGTTTAGAAAAAGTATTTTGAACTTTGAAATTATGCTTTTTTGGTTAAAAGTTCTACTATTTCGTTAAAATATGAATTATTTTGTTGAAAATTCAACTATTTTTAGGGTGTCCAGCGACCTTGAAAACCTGGAATTCTCCTTGAATTTTTATTGAACCTTGAAAACTTGGAAAACTTGAATTTTTCACGAGATCCTGAAATTAATTTTTTTTTCTTCTTTTAAAACAGTTATTTTATTTAAATGCGAAAAGTAATTTAAATCTTTTAGTCTATTATAAAAGAAATATTTCGTTTAGAAGAAATCTTGATACTAAAAAGTTTTTCGGGAGAAAACCGGGATAAAGCCGGGAGAAAAATATTAAACCGGGAGATTTCCCGTATTTCATAATTCGCGCGTTTTGTAAGTTTTGAGTAAAACACCGACTCATGCTTCGAGCCTCCGGCTTATGCTGCAAAATTCACACTCGCACACAATCACCTATTTTGCGCACTTGGATCACAAATAACTATTGAAGAAGAAAAATCCATAACGTAGACTGTTAATTTAATTTATTTATAACAATTAACTTGACCAGATAATAATTTTCTTTCTTTCAAACACCTCTGCGCATCCAGTCCAGCGATGCTGAACATAGGAAAATATTTCCACGGAAATGAAAAAAAAAACAAAAAAATCGACTATTTTTCGCTATTTGCATTACCATAAATGTTTAAAAAAACAAAACAAAAATAAAAATCGGGCCACATGAACCTCTTCGAAACTAAATGCTTAGTTAAAAAAAAATCCACAATCGGTCAAGAATTGCCTTCCACAAGTTATTTTGAACTTCGTTTTTTCATTTCATCTTTAATTATTGCAAGGATAATTTTGAGAAACGCGATTTTTTGAGAAATAAACCAAATTGAATTAAATTAAATTAAAGCTACTGCAGTCGATTCGAGTAAAATATACCAAGTGCTAAATTTAAAAAATGTTATATTCCGCATTTTAGTGCTCATTATATACAAAGAACTTCCGCTGACTAGGATTGACGACTGTAGTTTGGCTGAGTGAGGGGAAGCGTGTAGTGGGGGAACCGTTCACAGGTACCCAGGGCGGAATTGTCACCTGCCCAATGAGGTAATTCAATATTTTCTCTGTTGTTTGTTTATTGGTGCAATATTTAATCGATTTTCCTATATAATTTTTTCTGCATTTTGTATAATGTTTATATTTGGTAGAATTACACTGGAGTTTCGATTGGAGCAGGCCGGACTTACGCCTTCCGAGAATTGCTACCGCGGCGGTTCACAGTTTACGTTCGGACGGGCTCGATTGAGAAGCAATTTTAAATGCAAGCTTACTTACGTAACTTGTCATCGACTAAAGTCCTTTCAGTAAGCAAGCCCCCTCATGAATAATGGCACAATAAAAAGGCAAGCCTCAACCACTTAAAAATTTTCGGGAGTACTGTTTATGTTCACAATAAAAATAGAAAAAGCAAGTTTGACAAACGTTCATTCAATGGGATACTTTTAGGATATGAAGTAAATTTTTATAAAGTACTGAATACGGAGACTAATCATTTTATTATTGCTCGCAATGTCATTTTTGAAGTAAAGCTCAAGTAAAGCTCAAGAACGCTCGAATGAAAACGTGTTACGACGCAGTGCACGTATTAAAAACATGCATAACATTTCTTACAATGAAGACCATTGTTATAAAATAAGTGCACAGTCGGTTGTTTCTGACGTTCCCAAAGCTCATAATGAAATAAAAGATCATAGGCTTGAGTGGGAGAAAGCAATGAAAGCCGAAGATGTAAAATCCGATAAAAATCGATTATGTAAATAAATTAAACCAATATATGGCTTGAAGAATCTCGAAAGAATCTGCTCGGAGTTCGCGTCAACACTTTGATACGTTTCTCAAAGAACGAGTCTTTAAAAATTCCTCAGTAGTCCATTGTTTGTACTTTTTTAGATAGGAAACATATAAATAAAAATATTTATGTATTTTTGTATGTTGATGATATTTTCATTGTTACTTTTATAGAAAGCACTATTTCGTATTTTAAACAATATTTAATTAATCAATTCTCGATGGTCGCTATGAAGAGAGTAAAGTTTTTTTTCGAAATAAATATTTGAAGAAAAAACAATATTATTACTTTAGATGAAGGCGCATACCTTCCGAGAATTCTTAAAAGGTTCAACATGAGTGATAGCGATGCATTTAGTACTCCTTTACCTGAGTATGTCTCAAAATAAAAATAATCAAGAATCATGGCAATGTTTGAAAAGGTTTTTAACATATGTTTATTATTATTTAATCAGAATACGATATCTTGGAATACTAAAAGGCTGAATTTAGTACCCACATCTTCTACAGAAGCAGAATACATAGCACTTTATGAAGGGGTAAAAGACGCTTGCTGGTTGAAATCTCTTTGATAAGAAGTATTCATTTTGAGCTTTCAACTACCATAGTTATTTATGAAGATGATGATGAGAGTGTCGCAATGCTAACAACACCACAGATCATAAACGATCTAAATATATCGATGTAAAATATCACTTACTAGAGAAAAGGTTGAACAAAAGTTAATAACCTTGAAAAATATTCCAACAGATCAACATCTAGCTGATGCTTTCACGAAGCCACTACAAGCAGTTCAGTTTTTGAAAATCCGGACGCAAATAGGCCGGGAAGAATTCACACTTAAAGCATTTATAATAAATAATTATCTTATATTACATCTTTATGTAAAACTGTTCAAATCAAATAACTGTCGGTCAGATTAGGTTTTCTTAGTATGGGGGTTTTCCCAATTTACTTCATATGCATATCTTCCCCGAATGAAATAAAAAGAGCAAAATTCAGACATTGAGGGTAATAGATTATTATTTTTGAGTGGGATTGTCGAAAAATGAGAAAAAATAATCCAGTAATGTAAGAATGTGTTTCGAATAAAATGCTATTTAATGTATATGAATCAAGAAAGAGATACGAAAACTAACTGTGACTAGAACTAACTGGAACTAACTAGAAACTGTATACGAAGAGTAAAATAAACATGTGATAAAAAGGAAAACCAGGTATCGAGACGAAGAGCCTTTTTTCTTTTGAGTGTGAATCACACTCTTTTGGCTGGTCTGGTTAGTTGGTATTTCGATAGCTCTCAATCAGTATAGACGTGTGAATAAAAAGGAATGATTGATTTCATTGAACTCGGTGTGAAATTGTAGAAGAAATAAAATTTGAAAAAAAAATGAAATGGTTCAAAAAATAAAAATGGTTCACAAATTCGAATTGTAGAATAAATAAAATTATTTAATAAACAAATTTGTTCAAAAACTAAAATTGTTTAAAAAATAAAATGGTAGAAAAAATAAAATTGCTAAAGAAACGAACTTGTAGAAGCAATATAATTGTTGAATTTTCAACCAAATACTCGAATCTTCAATCCAAGACGAATTTTTTAGAAGACCGTTAAACTTTCAAACAAGATCTTTCCATCCAAAAAAATTGATTTTCAATAAAAAAAAGATGGAATTTCAAACCATACAGTCGAATTTTCAAAAAGCATTTGCATTTTTAAACAAAAAAGATCGAATTTCTGCCAAAAGAGATGAATTTCAAAACCAAAAACGGGAAAGCCCTAGAAAACAGATGAACTTTTCCACCCAATAAAAATAAAATTTCACCAACAACTTAATTTTCAACCGAATAGTTGAATTTTCAACTAAGAAAGATCAATATTCAACCAATAATGAAATCGTTAAATTTTCAGATGAAAAAAATTATTTTCCAACAAAACATTGACACTTACCTTTTAAAATTAGCCTAATAAATATGAAAAATGTTGATTATTTCCAGAGTTATTACAATTTTTCGAAAATATTTCAATTTTACGTTCTTTTACAATATCTCTTTATTGAACGGCTCAAAAAATAAGCGTGCAGATCACTTTCGCCGGTACTGTATGCGAAAACAAGTTTAAAAAATATAAAAAACTTACTTTGACTTTCTTCACATTGATTGTGATCTGCTTTAGAAGCTGTATCGATAATGTCTCGCAAATAACCTTTGCGTCCTTTGCTTTGTTGTAAGCGTAAAAACTCTTTATCATCATTGTCCTTCATTTCTTCAAGAGCATTCTGAAGCGAAATGTCAAACAAATCATCAAGTTCTTCCTGGAACTCTGACTCTTTTGCTATCTGTATTTCAGTGCGTCTATATCTAGACTTTTTAATCGTTCTCCACTTTTTAATTAAAGATTCAATTTTATCAGCTGAATGGTACTTGCTTTTTTTTGGAATGGTGGTTTGATCCCAAAACATCATGCACTTTTTAATGACACATATAGCACTTTCACGAACAGATTTTTTTAAATTTGTATGCTGATAAAAAAACAGTTGAAGAATTTCTCTGTTTGAGGGTAATTTACGTCCACGTAATTCTGCTAATGGATATCCTATTAACCACACATAATCGCACGTATTTGCCATAATAATTTTAAGATAATTATAATTTTTTTCAAAGAATTCTAAATTCAATTAATCCAAAATGTTAACTTTTCATTGATACTAAGCACATGTACTTCATCCTTCTGAGGCTTAGTACTTACTGATTAAAAATGCAAGCAGGTGAGATGGGTAATTTGGGTATTCGGTACTCACTAGGAAAATAGTGTAAACTAAGCGCCTCCGCTATGAATCTACTCCTACGAAGAACAAAATAAATTTTAATCATGATAATACTTTATTGATTTACATATCACTGTTCGTGAAGAAATAAATTTATGTAAAATTTAATCAATTTTTTGTAATTGTTTAACTAAATTCATGATTTATTCCCTTGTAACTCATTAAAGTTTATCAAATTTTTCAATAATATTTCCTAATTTAAAGTCAAGTGTAAATTCTACCAAACATTTTATGAATTACTATAAAATAGATTATTCGATTTAGTTAAACAATGAATTATTAAGTAATTAAAATAACTCTATATGAATTAAATTCATCATAGTGATTTAATTAAATAAATTGTTCTCCTAAATAAAATTTATTCCATTTCTCTTATAAAATTACTAGTTATTTCTTCCTAATTTTCATAATATATTATAAAGTGCGATGCTATGTGTCTGAGTAAACAATAACTTATAAGAAGTGTGAAAGGTGTAACAATGACATACTTCAGACACGAAGAAAGGACCTCGATGATGTTAAGAAGAGCCCTTTTTGTCAACGTGTCAAGAGACACATTTTACTTAGGACTGTATATAATAATTTAAAAAAGGTTATTAAAATGGAAAACGTAAAAAATAGAAAAGTTTGTTAAAACGACACGATGGTATGTGACATTCTAGACACTATTGACACAATAAGAATAATAAGAAGGTTAGATTGTGAAATTGTAAACGTGACGTAGCCTGTCTCCATTTTAAAATCATTGCCTTCTGATTGTTCCAACAAAGTTAACAAACATGCAAATTTGGTACAATCCTAAAATGACGATGTATCATTGCGATCCAAATTAATTAAACACATTCAGGGTCTTCATGCGCTACTTTTCAACAAAGTTCTGTTTTCGATTTTTAAAATTGTAACATTTTTAACTCTATTGAAACAATAAGAAGGCTACAATAAGAAATTGTTAATGCGACCTAGTCTCTTTTCATTTTCAAATAAACGTTTTCTAATTGTTTGCGCAAAGTTAGGAAGAATAAAAATTGTTTTTAACTACAATGGATCAATGACCTATAAATTAGTTATGCATATGCATGGCCCTCATGCGCTACTTTTCAACAGAATTCTGTTTTCTATTATTAAAATTTTTTACAATTGTACATTTGTTAGTTATCCACAGAGAATAGCAACTATTCAAGGGAGTGTGTATTTAGAAAAAATATATTGCCTGCAAGGCTGTGAATGAATAATGGCTCGTCGTACGAGAAAATTTCACAAAAGTAAAAAGTTTCAGTTTGTGTCAAAGATTGATAAAAACAGTTCAAACAAATTATTCATGTTCATGAAGGATTTTCATTGATAACAATTGTTCTAAAAATGAAGCGAGAGAGCTTCTGAAGAATAAACAATGTTATCAATGGTAGCAATAGATTTTGAACCGTTTTAGGGAAAAGTAGGTTGCAGGTTGATCTGGATGATTTTATATTTACAAATGAAAAATCTAGACGGTTTCCTCTGAAAAATAGAAATGTTTAACAACAATTCAGGGAGAAAAGTTTTCATTCCATCGCAAGATTTCTTTCTGCTTTCAAGAGATCTAACCTCTATACAGACAATGTACAAGTTTTAACTTTTTCTGAAGAATAGGTTTTGAGGTACAACTGTGCAAATATGTCAATTTCGTTATAAAATCATTCATTAGTAGCGCTGTGATGAATGATTTTATATATATTTTTTAAGTAAATGATTAAATTGTTCAAAAAAAATTGTTTAAACAAAAACTGACCAGGATTTTGAAAAAATAACAAAGGCATTCGTAATGGTGAACATTCATATTCCTTGATAAATATTGAAGCTGGTCTTCACGTTTGAGTTATCAAAACTACTCCGCGTTCTTCTTTGTCATTTGTGTCTGGCAACCCGCGTCAAGAATAAAATATTTGAAATAAATAATTTTTCATAATATATTTTTTTTACTTATTTTTTATGCCTTACATATTCATTACTGTTAAGTAGAAAATAAAAATATAAGACCGTTAGAGATGCCCGTACCTTCAATCCTTTTGAGACAAATTGAAGAATCAGTTGCTTTTCGTTCTGAACTGCTTCTCTTACTGCAGTATCACTATTGCCAGATTTAAAGTTATTGACATCCAATGTCGGAACCCTGAATTTGAAGTTGTAGTGTCGAAGCACATCACAACAACTTGATCCGTAATGTTGAAAACACTGAGTCATTGAATCTCTCCGGATTAAAAGGGGATACGCGTGAATTCAGGCTGAGATTTTCGAGTCACTTCCAATGATATATTGATTAACCTTTGATGAACTTTCATGATCTATCAATAGCGATTCATAAAATTAAAAGAAATCTGCTTACCTAGTTTATATGAGGAAAACTTATTTATTATTTGAAATATAACACTACTATTATTTCTAGCCTAGCAAGGGAGTTGTTCATCTCCGGAGAGTATGGGACCGGTACATCTAGAGAAAAAGGTTCTCTAAGTACTTGAGGCTGTTGCTCTTGGTGGTTCGGAACCCACCTTAAACTGTAGGTACCACTCTCACCACCAAGTAAGTGCGTGGGGGGTGTGTAAAGGAGTAGGGAAGAGATAGAAGAAAAAGGGAAACCCTTAGGGGACACATTAGAAGCTTCCATTCCACTACTATTAGTTAAAAAGTTGTTTGTTGCAATATTGTATTATGCATCTAGGAATGAAAGCAGACGTTTTTTATTTTGCGCGATGTTTTCGAAATGAGTCGTAGCCTCGAACGCACGTCAGGTGCGCGAATCCGAGATGAATCACGAAAGTCGCAGATTCGAGTCATGTGAAGCGGACTGGATATTGCTCTTCGTTAACCGGAGAAAAGAACTGAGAAAAAAAGTCGTCACAGAAGAACAAGCTCGAAAAAATGGAAAAAAATTCAGACGGGCTGCCTCAGGTGCGAGGAGGTACTCACTCAGAAATCTTAGATTGCTGCGCGGGAAATTTAAAGAAAATTCTTGGAAATCTCTCAGCAATCTAGCATTTGTAAGAAATCTGGGAAATCTTTGGCTAAGTGTGGACAGAGGCGAGGTCGTGCGGATCTTTCCGACATATGCTCCTATGCGTGCAACGAAAAGCCGACTGAATCCTAAAGCCGCCGAGTTTAGCCGAGTCTGTAAAATCCCACGTGAGTTCTCATCACGAGCACGATCAGATATCTCGGAAATCTCGCAATCTCAACGAAATCTTCGAAATCTCTATAAGAATTCAATACAGAAGGCCGCATTCACGGTTTTAAGATTTCCGGATTTCGTAGTGAGTAGCCCCTCGCTCGGATGGAGAATCTTTTAGTCGTCGTAGTCGTCGCTTGAAAATTAATGGAAAATTAATCGTACAAAGAGGTAGAAGCGATCAGTCCTATCGATACTCTACTAATTGCCTGTTCTTCAACTACCTCGACTACCTACAAATGTCTTTCGGTCATTATATCTGATTTCATTCACAAATATTGTGAGGAGAACAGGGTCCTTACAGAAAATGTTCCCGTGGTTGCAAGGCCTTAGTGATGATTCATAGTGTGGTCGTGCAGCATGCGAAATACCATCAATACAATCTGCACATGCCCTATATCGATTATCAACAGGCGTTGCCCTCATTGTCTCACGACTATTTACTTGAATTTCTCAGAATATATGTACGCCCACGAAAAGACACCTAACGCCCGAAAAATTTATTTTTATTTGTTTATACCAATCGATAGTTTTTATTTGCTTTTTAATTTGCAAAAACCATAATTTTTTAAAAGTGAATTACACTTTTTGCTACAAGCGTAGGCATGAGAAGTGCAATTGGAGACAGAACAAGAGGCCTACAAAAACGAGCCCCACTACTTACCAATACAGCTGTATGCACCTTGCCCGTGAGTTCTGCTAGCGGAGCATAAAGATGTGGTACGCGAAGGGGATGCTTTTCGCAGTCGCATCCCCACTGCTCAAACGCCTGCTTGCGGATTCGGCTACGATCGCCCGTCTTGTGAAGTGCAGCTACCGAGCGTTAGGTCCCTTTTTTCGCGGACGGTCACATATATAAGATCCGTCCTCTTGTGATTCAACTTTTAGATCATGCCTTGCGAAGATGGCACACAAGGATCACATGTTTCAGTCTTGGGGTCATGACGGATACTGAGGTTTAGAAACTGCAGAGCTTACTCAACATCTTACTGCAGTTTTCCAATGCCTAGAGAAATGCAAGAAACTGCTTCTATCCCGTGGGCAGGTAATGACTCCATTGGAAGCAAATGATAGGTGTTTGATCCTGAAAAACGGCCTCAGTGCTAAAAATATCACCAAGGCAATTAACACTTTGGCCATCCCTCTCCTAACATATTCCTTTAGGCTAGTCTCGTGGACGAAAACAGACACTAAATAAAAACGAGGCACTAAATAGAACCATCCGCGTGGAAATGTTCAAACAACGAATGGATATTATGAGGACGACTGTGGATAAAATGATCCTGCCACGCAGGCTTTGGAGCCTAGGGGTTCTGGACGTACGCCGACTATGTGGCTCCCAATTTCCACAGTTGCGCGAATACTTCCAAAACAGGGCGAACATCTTGCTCTACGACTACATCTGTATAGTAGACCTGTATGCACCACTGAAGCTTGCAGCTGCTGATTACCAAAGCATCGGTAACCTAACTGTCGAACAGTTAGCTGCTTAATGGCGGGGCAAGTAGCTGCATAAAAATACCCTCATACTTTAGAGTTTAGACCAGTGGTCGGCACGGAGACTAAGGTAAGTGTGAAGATAGAAGAAAGGAAAGGAGCGGAATTTTTGACAGAAAGGGAACTAAGACAAAGGTACCTGTTGAGCCACTCCTATTTAGTGTTCGGTTAGCAGACCTGGAGGAGAAGACGGGGAGGAAAGGAAAAGGGGGGACAATATTGGGATGACGTAGATGACATATGCAGATGACGTAGTTCTAGTAGCGGTTGATGAACGAGGAATGCATCTGATGATGAGATTTTTCAAAGAGTATGTGAGAGTTAAAGATTTAGCAATGAATGTGAGGAAGTTTAAGATGATGTGTTTTTGAAATAAAAAACCGTAGAGTAAAGTAATGGGACAAGTATAGGATATAGGTAAACGAAGGTTCAAGGACGACTGAAGTAGAAGTGTGTGGATTTTCGATATATGAGTGTGGTCAGTGTTAACCTATCAAGTGGAAATCTGGAGATGAAAAGCGCATAAGAGAGTGGAACTTCTACATGAGAGAGTTGCGAGATGAGTCATGAGTGTGTTACAGCGTGCTAGGTTATATGATGAGGGAAGAAATAGGATGAGAGAAAATGGTGCTCAGGCAATTTTAAAGATCCTTGAATTTTGAAAAGGAACTAAAAAGGGCTGAGTGAAGCAGCAATGCAAAAGTGAGGGTTTGAGATTGGCAGTGATGTTTAGTTGTTTGTTTATAAAATCAACGAATAATATCAAGTGACAAATTTTTTTCACTAAGCATCACTAGTAACATCACTTAACAATAATTAAGATAAAAAGTTATTTCTTTCTGCTGTTAAAAATCCACTGTGGACATTTGTTTATACAAGATATTCTAAAAGTATGGGAACAACAAAATATCTTGGAAGGCAACCATTTTCGGAGAATATGACCAACACAAAAGTTGTAGCATTCTTGACGCCGGATCGAATAGTGGTCTTGACCTTGAACATGACCTTCACGGTCATTTCAAGGTCAAATTGATTTTTTAAAATGGGAACTGAGAGAGCGGAATACAGCAGGATGAGTCGACTGGCAAGCATTTTTGAAGAAAATGTCCAACGTGAAGTTCAAGGTTACCATTCGATCGGGCGTCAAAAATGTTACAACTCTTGCGTTGAACATTTTCTTCAAAAATGCATGCCAGTCGAGTCATCCCGCTGTAGGTTTTTTGACCTTGCCATGAGCTGCCCATGTCAAATTTTCGATTGTTCAAGGTTATATCTGGGCGTAAAACTTTCCGCTTTCTCAGTTCGCGGGGTCAAAAATAGGGTTTCCCATTTTAAAAAATCAATTTGACCTTGATATGACCGTGAAGATCATGGTCAAGGTCAACATTCGATCGGGCGTTAAAAATGCTACAACTTTTGTGATGGTCATATTCTCCGAAAAAGGTTCACTTCCAAGATATTTTGCTGTCCCGCGCATTAAATCCAAGAGATACTGAATGTAGGAAAGTTTTTTTTTTTACGAAAGATAGAGGAGAAAGAAAAGAATTTAAATTTGTTCGACATTTGCGTTAATTTAAAATTATAAACAGTATGCATTCAAAAATCGCTTGCGCATGTTAATCATGAATTTAATTATGATATTTTGAACTTTGCTTTATGATTTTGCCCCATTGTGCCGGCCGTTGCGCGTGGATGGTGAGGCCAAGTGACCGCACAAAAAAAAATATCTTCAGAAGTTACAGACTGCTTATCAATTTTGTTTAAATCGACGTACAAAAATATAAGTAATCAAAATAATTATATTAAAATGAAAAATAGGCATTCGCGCAAAAAATTGTATCAAAACATTTATTTTTTATTTTTTCGGGTCCCTTTTTGAAATGTTTTTTGTTTTTGAGTTGCATAAAAAAGCCTATTTTTCAGCTTCCAAAATAATAAAAATTCATTCAGCGGCTTGGGAGATAGGGTTAAATGTCCCAATTACTGCGGGCATGGGTAACCCGATTACTGCGGTACTCATATACGTGCTTCATACTCAGATTGAAATAACCAAAAACTGTAAGTAATTGATAAATTGAAGTAAATTTGTACGTTCTAGTAAGTAATAGGTAATCTCTGTTATTTTATTTTAAGATATAGATTGAACATATTGTCATTTTTCTATTATCGCACACATAGAACTAAATTCCACAGTAATAGAAACGTAGCCATACGAACCTATACAATTTTTGTTCATTCGCAGTAATACCTTTGAATATACGTTTTTTTCCAAATGTTAAATATTTTGGTATATTGCTTTATGTTATGGTATTTATTATCGTTTTTATGTACAAAATACATCTTACTTTAGAGAAAAATATGTATTGTTATTTCATTATATGTTATAAATAATAATCAAATAAAGTAAAACCAATGCTTGATACCGCAGTAATTGGGACAGTGACCCTATGGGGTTTCCAAAAAATCCGGTCTCAAAATTCAATATCCTGTCCCTCCCTGAATTTAGACAATTTTGCAAAACAATTTTAACCATAAACTCCAATTACTCAACACTGTAGTTTAACCTGGTTTTATTAAAATTGCTCAAGTGGCTGAATATGCATAAATGCATGACAGCCAATTGTTAATTATAAGTCTTTGAAAGTCATTCATGTTTATGTAAACTTCTAGAACAATGGTTAGTTCCGAAGGTAAAAGCATTCTGTTCAGACTCAAACTCAATTTGTAGATAAACCAAATTATTTTCCGAATACTCTTAACAAAATACTTCTGAGAATGGGACCAATCGATACATTCAATTATTATTATTATGAAATGGCAGGTAAGTTTAACTGGTATCGATTATTGTAGGGATGATTGCCAAAAAATTGACCATTTTAATCATTAAGATTTCAAAACAAATTTTAAACAACCTGCAATATTTTTTGAAATTAATTGTAACCCAAAAGAGTATGGAAATATAAAACGAATTGTCGCGTGATCGGACATGCTACGTTGATAAAACAACAACAATTTTTTTAATGTTTTGAAAATATATGTAGAACAGATCACAATGTTTAGAAATATGAAAAAAATGATTATTTATGCGATTGTTTTATTATTTTGACTTCAGCGTTTCAAAACATGCTCTCATTTTATAGTATATTAAATTAATTGGGAACGTCACTGGACATTATATCAAAAGTATTACGCAAAAGTATTAATTATTATCAACTTTTATTTGGAATCAACGTTGATAAATCGATTTTTAACTAAACTAGAATCTCCGTAAGTATAAAATTAACCATTTTAGTCCATGTTATGAATAGTGTAAATAACTATTTTCGAGTTTTATCGTAAAATACCAATGTAGCGTGACCATACAAAAAACTTGTCGAACAAACTTTGAAGTGATTTTTAAAATCCTCAACTCTAAAATATCGAACTCCACTCTTGATTTTTATATTTTTCAATTCATCACAAGTCATACCTATGAATCTCAAACATTAAAAAAATGCTTTTAATATTATTTAGAAATTTTTCGCTTTACAACTGTAGTTTGGGACAGGGGCGTTACAGGACAATTTTTTCAAATTTCTAATTTCTAATTGAAGTCTTCTAGAATTTTGAAACTTCACTGCATTGTGCTTTGATATAAGTTCTTCACTGAGATAATTGTAGAAAAATGTATTATTCAAGGGAAAATGTTTAGGACTTGAAGTGGTCAACTTTTTGGCAATCATTCAATTGATTCTAACATATGATTGTAAGATGAATAAATAATTTATCTACTTGAAGAATTTCCGAATTTATTCCGACTTAGCGAATATGAGAAAAAATCAGTAATAATTACGGACCTACTTTTTTATAAATAGGTCGGCTTTACACCGAAGAGCGGAAGGTTAACAACACGCACGTAGAACGGTGGTGGTGGTGGTGGTGGGGGGATATATATATATATATATATCGGAAATACTTCGTTACGCTTAACAATCGCGATTAGACAGTAACTTTTCCTTACGTGCATATACATATACGCGCAATATATTATTTATCTTTTACAAGTAGACAATGTAAACCACGAGAACCTTGCTCCGATGATTCTTTTTATTTTCATTGAGAACAATCTTTTATCATAGAATGTACAGTAATAAAATATCGCGATTTTGGGTTATTTTCCGCCACCTATTTTTCAAAGAGAGGGACAGGAAGAGAGTGAAAGACACTGATAGAGAAAAAGATACAGAGAAAAAAAGAAGGCGAAGTTACATTAAAGACCTAAAATTAGTGAAGACATTTAAGTAGCTATAATCATTCCATTCATCATCTTCTTTTCAGTAAGCAACAGAAATATATTTATTTCATTAAACTCTATACACGAAATATCCATAGAATAATTACATATTTAACATGGTTTTTGTATACTATACAACGTAATTGGAATGTGTTAACTAGTATTTACAATACAGAATAGAGTAGCTCTGCTGCTGTGCAAATTTGACAAAAAATGCAGATTTCTTTCGACAGGAAGTTCTAAGGATGTCTAGGTGGCCGTGTGGTAAACGTACAGATACATATTTCTATATATATAAAGTATTATATATATATCACATTCGATTTTACTGTCGCTCAAGTATGCCCGTTGAATCCCCCCTTGGCAGAAGCACAAGTGGCCGGCGAGTCGGATTTTCTACCTCCCCCCCCCCCTGGAAACCCAAAAACTCTCCCTCCTCCAAGTATCGCAATTGTTGAAACAAAAAAAAAAAAATTTCTCAAATCGTCGTTTATTAAAGGCATACTTAATAAACTATAAAAATTAAATTTGTATTTTAAACAACAAAAATCAGAGCTCATTCGCGGTACGTACACTTTTGATGAACTGCAGAAGCAGAACTTTTTTGAAACAGAAGTGCGGATCGCTCTGCTTATCGTTATTCGCATTTGACTGACCACTTCTCGCTATAAAAGTCTCAAGTTTTTTTTTACAAATATTCTGGAGTGAGAGAGTTTGATGGACAGAGTCATGTAAAGTAGACTGATAGTAGATCGTTAGGTATTTGTATTTCTTTCTTAGTTTGAGAGCAAGGCTTCAGTGGTATGGTATGGTACTTAAAAATAAATCGCTCTCTAAGTTATTAGAAAAATAGGTTTTATATCCATATTTAGACAAAAGTTGCCTGCCCTTTGACCGATAATTTATTTAAACCACCCTTTGTACTGTTTTTCAAGGCATCTCGCTTATTATTTCCCTGCGCTTCTTGCCCCCCTCGACACGCACCATCGCGGGAGCCGATTCTCCACGGATACATCTCTAAAACTTCAACATCAAATATAGAAAATATATGTCGTTATGTTTATATATATTTTAGATATACATATTATGATACATAGACTGTGTATGCACTATGCATGTAAAGTATGTACGTCTATACTTGATCTGCTTGCGTAGGTGTACAAGAAAAGGCTAGGTCGGGCACCTAGTGTGATTTCGATTTGTGATACCTAAACGGCTCCCGTTCGCCGAGAAACAGAGGTCCGCCGTGTCCGTCGATGAGGGGCATTACCAGGGCCTTCACGATACAACGCTGAGGTTTTAGAATTCGAAACTTCAACTACCCGGCATAATAGCCGGAGGTGCGTGTCGTTTCATTTCCTCTTTGCGTGCAGCATTTCCATGAGAAGGGTTTGCGTCGGCGCGCCTCCGTTACAGTGTTTTTGGTAGAGGTGGTCTTCTCCCCTGCTTGCCACCACGTGGATTTCTGGCAATACTGCTAACAACTTGTTAAACTTGTCCTGAAATACAAGAAATACACATCAATCAAGTGTCCATTTAGTTTCATTATTCAAAGTACCTATAAGTGATGCAATATCAATATTTCTTGACCGACATATCAATATTTTATATCGATATGAAACACACAAATTTTAAGTCTTTTCTTTAGGCATTTTTAATGATTTTACTATAAAAAGTATCGATATATCGCTCTGTTTAAAACGATATATCGGTATTTTCATACCCGTCATATCGATATCGTAAATATGGACATTTGCGTTTCGATATGACATCACTCAGGTGACCAATAAACCGCGCATTCAAATTTTTCCATTTAATTTCAAAACTGAATAATTTATCATTTGAAGTACTAAAAAAAAATAATTTCCAAACTTATTTGGACAACTTTCCATTCAAAATACAAATTTCCCTAATTTCCAATTCTAAGCCTTCTAAGTTCAATAAGTCGACTGTGAAGGCCTTCAAGATCAGATAATCTCCAAATAGAATCATTTAGAATTATATATTCAATATTAAGTAATTTTGAATTGGAAGCACTTTGAACTGCACAAAAGCAAATTAAAACAATCATAATTCTACAGACGATGGGTTCACCGCTAGGAATTTGGACGCACACTTCAATTTAAGAATACAAAGAATTCTAAATGATTCAAGTAAATTTCAATTAATACAAGAAATTTAAACAAATTCATTTTTTTTTGGCAAAATTCAAATAAATTAAGGCGAATTCAAAAGAGATCAAGTCGAGTCAAAAGAATTCAAATAATTAAACAAATCAAAGTGTAATTAAAGGGAATTCAAAAGAATTCAAGAAAATTCAAAGGAATTTAAAAAAGTCAAATGAATTGAAAAAAATCCGAGTGAAATAAAGAAATAATTTATAACAGATAATTCAAATAAATGCAGATTAAATATAAAACATTGAAAATTGTTTTTTTTTTAGGCTTTCAGTTTGAAATTATTAGTTTTTTAACGTTTTCAAGTGTTCAACTTTTAAAACAACTAATTAGAAATAAGATTGTAAAATATTTATTAATTTCCATACAAATTACAAAATTTCTAAATGAGAAAGGATTTAAAATTGTACACTTTCAAAATAGAAAAGCTATTAAAATTGTTCAAAACGATTCAAACCTTAAATATTATCTATCCCGTTTTAAATATTCGAACATGGAATTATTCAATTCGGAATCATTTCTGGCATGTAAAACTGCGCAACTATTTTGGTTTTCATTTATTTTTACATTGTAAAATTTATCAAATTTCAATCAAATGATCTTGGAATAAATTAGGCTTTGAGTACATGTGGGAAAGTTGTTTTTCTAGTTTGCCGATTTATATTTTCAAAATTAATTTACACCACATTTTCTTGCTTTCAAATTAAATTTTTTTATTTGTCTGTAAATTCAACAGTTTGAAAATGTGGAATTTTACCATTGTATCCAAGTTTACATTTTTTTATGGATTGTAACGCTGATTTAAATATGAAGTCACCGTTTAATTAATTAATTTTCAGTAACCTCTTGCTAAACAATCAGTTCTAATAATCGCATGTCCGATAATCTAAACTCTAATATCTTGCACGAAATACTCTGAGCAAAATGTAAATTTTGCGTGACTTACAGGTATAGATGGATAGCAGGTCATCGTGTAATCCAGAAGTGCCTGTTGAACCTGTTCGTGACCCTCTTGTACGTGCTTTTTGTTTACCAATCCACGAACGTCTGTAAATAAAAAACAGTACATTATAGATTTTCAAACCTATTTTGAAATTAACAATACATTTTTTCAAATAACCCTTTAGTTCTTTGATACCCTTATCTTCCTAATAGATATTTTAATACATAAAACTCTATTTCATTAAACTTTGAGTTTCAGTAATTCTGAAATTGAACGCTTATTACTAAATGCTGATATCAGAATACAGTCGAACTCGGATTCAACATTCCCGAATTTACGGATTCCGAGAATTGACGCCGCGCCGCCGGTTGGCTTGTCAGGAGCTGCGCGGGGTGTGCAGGGTTCACGAAGGCGTGACAAAACGTAGCTAAATCCGGTTTAGTTAGCGTAGGTCAGGTCCAAGGACAGCCTCAAAACCGACGTTAAATCCGAGTTCGACTGTAATTCTCGTTTAACTACCTTTAGGAGATAGAGAAAATATAGTCGAAGAAATATCTCACCGTGGTTAAGCAGCATTAGAAATTTCATACAGATGTAATCCGAGAGGTCAAATTTTAATTCCTGAAGTTTCGAGGACAGATCATTGAAAAGATCAGCTAAAGACGGCACCCCCAACAGGCCAAGGCAAAGGAGATCAAACTTTTGCCCATTGTGAAGTGTGGTCTCGTCTGGCAGATTATTGTGTAACCTTTGATGAAGGTGATCGAGCACCAACATATCCGACCAGGAGTGTTGAAGAAGTTTCATTTGGTCATCAACCTGTCAAATAAAAATAACATTACTTGATCATCCTCACTTTAACACTCAGCTGCAAAGAGAAAAATTAGAACCTAACTTACTCATTTTATTTTTTTTTTAACATATTTAAATAAAGACTTAAATTTGAAGATCCCTAAATAGGTTTGGAATTAAGTCCCTATCATGTGGCGCCCCTAGTGGATTTATTATAAGTTCACTATTTCGAGATACCAAAATGGCGAACTGATCCCACCTATCCAAATTAATTATTATGCATAGAATACAAAACTAAATTACTGCATATTTATTGTTTTATCATATTTGTATTATCATTTAATAAACAATTGTCTTTGAAATCATCATTACTCATATGTCCCTGAAAGGCGGATTAAAAAGTCTTTCTATAAGACTTTTACTTTCGTTTGTATCTCGTACAGCGTGCATTTGAAAAAGCAGTACCAGCACCGTTTCCCGAGTAATTTATTATCAAGCGTTGCTTATGGAAATCGCTTGGAATGAAAAAGAAACCGGTTGAAGAGTCGAGAGAGTAAGGATAGAAAAAAAAGTTGTACGAGAAGCCAGAGACTCTAAAGAATAAAATCCATTATAACGTTAGATCATTATTAAAACTGAGCGCGGATAATTGCAGTTAAGAATTATTGTGAACCCGCTTGGAGGTAACTGCCATAACCTAGAAACATATCTTGTTATGACCTAGATATGAGGCGATGCTTGAAATCATTCAGCGATTGTGCAATGCTGCTGGTTACGGTTACCTCACACCACTAACAGGCCAGCAACTAGTTACTTATCGCTAAAAATTAAATTCTAATTCTTCTGCTGTACCACAAATTCTCATCCCTTTATCATTTCGAACTTCAATTATTTGTTTTATATCAAAAAATTATTCAGAAAGCCTTCCCCGTTTCTCAGATAGATGAGTTATTTTTTCTTAGATTTAAATTTTAAATATAATTTTCATTAACTATGAAGTCAAAAGCGTTTCTCGATTTATACTCGGAATATTTTAAACATGCATTTGAATTAGCACAAGAAGTAATTGAAGTATGAAGGGTGCAGGAGAGGTTTCTGACAATCAATCAACATCTACATAAGAATTAAAAAAATAGTTCGATTCTGTTAATATAGGCTACATTATAATGATGTTTCTGTATCGCATTATACTTTTAAATTTGTTATCGCAATAATTTCCCATTAATGTGGGATGCTGTAACAATTTCCAGTCCTATCTTTGTCAAAGAAGACAGCCATACTTATTTATAGTGCCAGATAATCTACTCCTATTTATAGTACAATACCAAACTCAATTCTATTAACTGCTTTACTCACACTTTTAATATTGGTAAATGCTATATTCTAATTCTTTTTATGAAGGGATGAAAGCAATATAAACAAGTTTTTCAATTGTAAGAACTAATAGAATAAAAAAAGATAAAGATAAAAAAGTGCTACGATTAAATGCATTTCATTTAATTACAATGAATGTGGTAACCTGCAAAGGGATTTAAAAAAGTAACTTCTTTAATTGGGTGAAAGCGAAAAATTTCTGAATAAGAGTGACTTTTTCTATTCTTGGGAATTTTCAACGCAATTTAATAATAATTGACAGAACTGTGCACAAAATGAAACAATATTGAAAAAAATTTTAAGCTTTGTTTATGAATGTTCCACTCTGTCTGTATAACTAACAGACAGGCTTTTTAAAAATTAGTATGTTGTTTTTAACTCATATTTTAATCAAAATAATTTTATTAATAATGTTTTTCATTTAACAGAAGAAACTAATAACATTTAAGCTAATTCAATGAAAATAGCCAAAGCGGAAATGTGTTTTTACAAATAAACAATAAATTACAAGAAAGTACATTAGTACAATAATGTGAACATTGATTTTTTGTTGTAAAAAAATGTAAACACTTATAAATATTTGTAAAATAGAAAAAAATTTACTCGAAACCACAATTGTTTACTACGGGCACTTTTACTTTTTTTATTGTAATATATTGTGAAAATACATTTCCACCAGGGAGTGACTACTTTCCGCAAAACAGTGGCCAACATTTCTATTATGATATTTTTTTTTAAATAAACATTCATTGATATAGCAAAGAATGTAGACAATTCAATTTGAAGTTATTTAATTTTTCAAATCAATTTTATAGCATACAATTTTTACTGAATTTTTAAACCATTCAGTTTTAAAACATCTGATATATATTTTGTAATGGCCAAGCTGATTCTGGCTTCCCAGTAGAAATGTTGATTACTAGTTCAAATCTTATTATTTCCCAGAAATTTTCTTTCTCGTTCAATAATGTGGTATTTTAACTATATAAAATGTATAAATTTACTTGGCTAATCAATCCAATACACGATATAAGTACAATCTTCGAAAATATTATTCCCACTACAAATAAAAATATGCATCATAAGTTTCATTTATCACTGTATTACATTCAATGTTATGCACTACTATTTTTACACTATCTTTAGTTTAAAAAGTAATTAATAAAAAAGTTCGTTCATTTGAACGTTCAGAACTTCAAGCACAAAATGACGTTACTATATGAGACGATAAAATTGAACGATAGGGTGCAATAATGGTATTCTTGCATTTTCAGAATCAGAAGTCACCTGTTAGTTTTCATTTTCTCTTCATAAAGCTATTGTGCAAACAAATGAAACCTAAATTACTCCTAAAAATACCAGGAAACCGTTATTATATCCTATCACTTAATTATAAACGCATGTTTTTCAATGATATTTCTTTTTATGTAATTTGTTACATGAGAATGTTTAGTTCAAATCTGTGTTTCTTATAATAATCTATTTGGAAATATTAAAGAGAGACATTAAGCCTTTGATTGATCATTCCGAACTCTGAAATTGAATCTACTCAGATAATAATGAATTTCTCCATATTTGTCTATTCTAAGAGGTTTCCAATGTGATTCGAACAGTGTGGCTTATTAACGGTGCAGCACAATAATCTCAACAAACCTTGAGATCTTTGAAGAAAACAGAGTTCCTCGCCCAGTCGACTTGTGAGAAGAGATTCTGGTCGAGCACTTTACACATAAGTTCGAATAAGTCCACTTCACACTGATTGTACGTTTGGTTCTGTAGTAACCCGAAGAGGGAAGTTTGCCACTCGCGGTCGTCGACCGACTGCACAAAGTCTCTGATCATCGGACTAGTTTTGAGCGCCACGCCGGCGGAGGGTGTGGAGGTGGCTGTGTTGTTGGCGTTGGTACCGTGGGGTTGTGTCGACTGTTCTCCAAAGTTGAAAGCTTTGGGGCTAGGTGTCGTGGAGTTGGCTGCCCAGAGTTTGCTCTCCAGGCTTGGGTTGGGGTTGTGGAGGTGATTGCCGCCGGAGATGGTGGGTTGGGAGGATGGAGCTATCATCTGGTGCTGGCCAGCGCCGCCGCTCCCCGCCTGCGTCGTGACCAAACCAGCGGCCACGGCTGCGGGTGATGGGCTCGAGTCCGGCGAAGACGTCAAACTCGAAACCTGAGGTATCTGGATCTCCTGCTTGATATGCAGGAACGGCGTTACTGCCGATGGGTAACTGGATGGGTCGCCAAGGCTCCCTCGAATAGTCTGCAGAGCCAGCTGCCTTTGTCTCATCATCTGCAGCTTCCGCGCCCGATCTCTCTTGTACATTGGCCCAAACTTATTTCTACCTCCTCGCATCCGGTCTGCTCTCACAGCTGAAAATAAAAATCATAATTAGTATTCTTGCCAAATATGATCAACAAGTAATCAATACTCCGTCCAATCAATGATCAAGTAACAACTATGGTCTATAATTATTTTAATATTGGGTTTTTTGAGTTTATAAAAAATCTAAGAGATAATTCTTTTTGAGTTTAAGTTACTTTAAAAGTGGAATTGGGTCATACAAGCGTATTTTATAAACTCGTAATTACATACTTGAACGAGATATGTAAAGTTAATCAAATACCGCAGAGTGCGATCGGTTGATTTTCATATACGCGCGAAGACGCTAACGCAGTGCAACCTTGACGCAGCGAAGTTTCTAAAGACCGCGGCCGATGAAAATGAATGCGGAAGTCGAGGCTAATTGCACCGAAGTAGGACAAAGGCCGCTGTCATTTGAATCACGGCTCTACTTTTATCACCCATATTGAATCATGAATCCCCTACTGTATGCATATCTAACAGAAAGGGACTATTTGACGTTGGGTGCTGCAAGCTCAAAGTTCATCGATTCAATATTCTTCTTTTAAAATTAGACGCAATCAATCAATCAATCCACTACATTTTTTATTTGATTGTGTCAATCTATTAATTCTTCTTCAAAATTTAGTGCATATACCTATATTTCAGAATGTAAGCTGCAGAGGTTGTACTCTCTACTTACAAAAATGATTTGGCCGACTTTTTGGGCCTCATCTTTTACTTCTTCAGAATCTTGAGGGTAAATATAATTTAATTTCCTGTAATTAGAATTTACTGATGAAATTTTTACAAAACGACACTTCTAGGGTTGTCAAATTTTCACACATCTTCCAGGTTTCCTAATAGGTTATGTAATGTCGACAATTCAAAACTTAAAGTTTAAAACTTTATGATGACTGTATTGGGGTTGTCCATATATTAAGTAACGCAATTTTTCAATGACATTAGACTCCCCTCACCACTATGTAATGCTCTTTCTGCTTACACTTAACGCTAATATGCAAAATTTATTCCTGGGAAATGGCAGCTAAAGGTGAAATTTTCAAACATGAAAATAGCTTCTATAGCTTAGTGATCTATATAAGTATTACGTAACATACTTTAGGGTTGTAACTGTTTGATTCATTGCACAACCCTTGCCCTGTAATATTGATTTCCTTTACGACTGTTAGAATACATATCTGCATTACATGTATTACAATATAAGATTAGGGTAAATGTCCCAATTACTGTGATATCAAGCGTGAGTCTCAGTTTACTTGACTATTATTTGTTATATTTCTTTGTTTCACTCTTAAGTAGGACGTATTTTGCACATAAAAAACAGTAATAAATACCAAAATATAAAGCAGTATACAAAAATATTGAAAATTTAGATAAAATGTATTTTTGTACGTATTACAGAGAATGAACAAAAACGGTTGACGTATTACTGCATCCCTATTAGGTATTTTCACTTCAACTACTAGCTAACTTCACTTCGTTGAGTGCTGAGGGGAAAACAATGGACCAAATGCATGGAATTCGGTCATTTTTTGCCCTATTTTGCTTTTATTTTTGTGAAAACTAATTTTTTCTGTATAAGTGTATTTGAATAAAAATTTGTATTTTGTAAGAACTATTCAATAAAATAATAAAATAATTATTATTATTCATTACGAAGATATTACAAAAATGAAGTTGTGTCCCATGCATTTGATCCAGTGTTTTCCCCCTCAGCATTCATTGAACTGAAGTTAGCTGGTAGTTGAATTGAAAATACCTAATGTCGCTGCCTGCGCACAGTAGCGACTGCGCAGCTACATTTTATAGAACTGAAGTCTATAGATCTCATATTGAAGTAGTTTACAAACACTCAATATCCCGAATCTAATTTCTATGAGATTTTTCAACCTTTTTTAAAGAATTTGTCTATAAATTTGACTTAATTGAGGTATTTAAACCTTATAATGATGTGATAACAAACTCTCAACACCTCAATCGTGATTTATACGAAAGTCGTCAACATTTTTCCATGAGTTTCTCTGTATATTTTATTGAACAGAATATAGAAAATTTGTTCAAGGTTCGCTCTCATCCCCGACTCTTGAAATAGTTCAAGAAAGTTTAATGAAATTTTTTTTCTTGTGTGGGGCTAGATGGGCATGTTTGTCTTTTTCACGTCAGTATTTGAAATCTGCAATTTATTGCTTGAAATTGGGTGGTTGAATATATTGTACAAACATTTTTATTCATAATTTTGCCAAGATAAAAGTAAATAAAAAAGTATATGCGGGATTAGAAAACAAAATAAAAAAATCTCTGTAAAAATTAATTCCTATAGTAAAATAACTTCCAAACACTATAAACTCATTCACTATACATGATGCTGCATTTCAACTAAGTTAGGGTTTTAAGCAGTGTTTTATCTGTTTGTCCTATTCGTCAATCACAACAATGTTTTTTTTATCTTTATAGCATTTCATGAGTTTTCTACCAAAGTTACTTGAGAAATATACCGGAAAAGAGTGCTTCTCTCCTGGTTGCTGACAACTCATTATTTTCAACCAAAATATTTGCTTGGATCGACCAACAGAAATAATATAATCACCCAAATCTTACTAACCAAAAAATGTTCATGTGTCAACCAAATATTTCGTTGCGTTCGTTGCGTGGTTGATTCAACCAAAATTTTGTTCATATAACCAAATCTTTCTCTGTGTGTATTCAAGCTTCAGGTGATGAGTTTATGAACAGATTAAGCTTCTGGCAGGTTTTTTATTTAGCCCCAGTTACGATGTTTACATAGAACTAAACCTACCTCAGAAAACAGGTGATTAGCCCGAACTGACGTTGCCTGGATGCTGGAGAAATCCCTAGCAGACATCTTGATGTTGCTTCCACCATCCCTGTTAGCACGTAGTGCTTGTAAATATCTCTATCCTAATCCAGAAGCTCAACGATGAAGGCATCGAGTGTTGGAATTACCATCATCGTCTTCCTCATCCTGCTCGTCATCCGCATCCTCATTTTCTTCATTTTCATCATCATAGTCTTAAACTTTGCTACAGATGTGGGTGACATTTCACGACCCCATTTGGTCATCGAAAAAAATTCACCTTTATATGTTGGATCAAGAATAAATAGTGCAAAGTATATTCAATTGCATTTCTTATAATGCTTCAGAAGTTTCGCTAAAGAAGCTTGAAGAGGGTGTTTGTTGAAGTTCAGTGTCGATTTTTGTTTATGTTTTTAATCGCAAAATCTAACTTATCCAGGGTAAAGGAATCAATTGTCAAGGAAATAGTCAACCTCAAATTTTATTATCCTCTTTCTTATAAACGAAAACTCCTACAACTTTGAAACATGTTTGTCTGAAAAGAAAATTTATCCAACTCTAATTTCTGTATGTATTTTTATACGTAAAATAAAAACTTCAGATGAAAATGGCGATAAAAAGACAATATGTCGAAAACGTGATTCCTCGAGGTGCATTCCCCAATCGCTCGAGTACCTACTATAGACCCATTTGTCGAGGGCATGACGCATCTTGAGGCTCTGTAAGATGAGTATAGAGCTAGTTTCCTTCTGAATTGTCTAATTAATATTCTATTACTATGAATTTTATGAAAAATCTTAGCAATAATTCGACACTTCAGAATTTGTTTATAAAAATTTTGCTATAACAAGTCAGTTCAGTTATACTACTTTAATGATTTATAGTTCTGTGAGTTAATATGCAATAATTCTGTTCAATAGTGAGTTTCATTCGTTAAATTGTTCAAAGATAAAAAATTATGTCGCGAAAGTGAAATTTTACATTCTCATCATTTATGATTGAGATCTCCACGTTTTGAGACCCCTTGAAGCTCTGTCTATCTGTCCATAAACACGATAACTTTCGAAAAAACAAAAGGATCAAACCGAGTTTTGACACACTTTTTTGGGGTCCCAAAGGATAGAACGATTTCGTTAACCAGCATTTCTTGACCAACGGTTATGGTTTTATCCATCGAAAATGCTACGCAAAAATCGAATTTACCAATTGTACGCCAAGCGACGACAGGTACGTGAAAAAAGATTATGAGAAGAATTGAAGCTTTTGAAAGTATCTAGAACTTTTCTTTGAACCATGTTTTGATAGAACTTGATAGTTTAGTTTTATTCATCGAAAATACTATGAAAAAATCCCAAAATCAAATTTTGAGCCAAGCGACGAGAAATACTGGGAAAATTCTCAAGGATGAGTTATGGCTTTTAAAATGTCCTCAAAAGATTTGTTATAACCATTTTTTGACAGGATTTGTCATTCAGGTTTAATTTGTCGAAAATACTATGAAAAAAATAAAAAATCCTAATTTTATATGCAAACGACGTGAGATACGGAAAAAGTTCCCAGAAGGAATTGCAGTTTTCAAAGTTCTAAAAAATGTTCTTATCCCATTTTTTGATAGGACTTCTTATTTTGATTTTATTCATCGAAAATACTATGAAAAAAATTGAAAATTAAAATGTTGATCCAAACGACGTAAAATACGGAAAAAAGTTTCAGGGTGGAACTAAAGCTTTTAAAAAATCCTAGAAAAATTGTTGTCACCATTTTTTATAGCAGTTGTTATTTTTGTTTTATTTATCGAAAATTTATGTGAAGAATCAAAAATTAAAATTTTGAATCGTACGACGCGCAATATGGGGAAAAGTTTTTGGAGGAATTTCTGCTATCAAAAATTCCTACAAAATTTCTTTGAACCATTTTTTCGACAGAACTGTTCGCTTTCAATTTATTTATCGAAATTGAAGACTAGTGACCTTCTCAGCATAAAACATCAAACAATTGCGAATCACGGTTTCCTTCCCCCCCCCCCCTCCCAGTAACAGAAGTTTTGGTGAGACTGACGTTACAACAAGATTATACCTTACACCTATATACAAGAAATAAAACGGCTCGTGATTGGCCGAAAGCAGAATCTCTCTATTGTGATGCGATCGTTCCCTCTCTCTTTCCATCTGTGCACAATTCGTGTCGAAAGGCTATAGATTGCAGCAAGTGTGAGTGCTGCCCTCGCTTCGCTCAGGCAGCAAACTTCACACTAGTTGCAATCATAGCCTTTCAACCGTAGTTGTGCAATATACTATTTGGTATGATAATTCTTTTTTCTTATGAAAAAATGTGATGGGGTCAAAGGTTTTCAATATAAAAAACTGAGAGATTACGAGTGCCAAGATTACTTCAATACTATCTATTTATCAAAACATTAGGAAAATGCCTTTTTTTTAGCAATAAAGTGAGTATGTTACCCATATATACAAGGTTTATCTGAAAGACTCAGAGCATTGATTAGAAAAATAAAATGACTTCTTACTTTCAAAATACTGGGTCCGGCAATTAAAGTGTCCCCCATGTTGAATCTCGCGCCATTATAACCTCATTCATAGAGGAATCTCCTAGGTCGGTACAGATGACGTGTATACGAGGCAAGAGTGTATACAAGTGTATACATGTATATACGTGCGTATACGAGTCAAGAGTTAAAACGATCTGCAGATGAAAAAATTTATTGTATCAAGCAACACATAAATATACAAAATGATTGCGTATGATTGAAGGGACGTTCCAGCGACCATTCACACAAATTACGAGTCACTCGTCGACCAATATTAGCGCAAGTGACGGTTTGGCCGTGATTTCGGAAATGGGTGCCTCTCCGCTCGTTCTTATGCCTAAAACACCAACGTAAATCAGGATGTTTATCAGGAAGACATTCCAAAGGCTCAGTTCCTTCCATGGCCAACCAAAATGTTTGGAAATGTTCAGAAATGAGCGCCGGACATTTCAAAAACACTCTGCGCCATAGCACAGAGCGCGTGCAATGTAAAATTTACTACGTGAGCACGTTCCTCGATTCATTTCGACCCAAAAATGGCCACCGTATTTATCAAACTTAAATCCTGTGGGCTACAGCGTATATAGTGTTTTATAGGCGGAGGTTTACTCGAAAAAACTCACATAATTACAAGCGCTAAGAAGCACACTGACGCGTGAATGCTAGCGTCTTCATCAAAATGTCTTCCGTACATCGTCCCACGTTTTCCAAAAGCGTCTTCAGCTCGTCGTGGAAGCGGAAAGGAAGCTATATTCCCTTTGAATAGCTGGTGGAAAAACTTTGAAAGAGAAAATTCATTCCAGAAAATGTTGATAAAGCGAAATATCGTTCAATTGAAGAGAATATTAAAGTACTGGAAGAAATTAGCAAAAATAAAAATGACTGAAATTAATGAAAAGGAAAGTTTTTACTATTATAAAATCTGAATCCTTTTTTAATTCTTATTAAATATATAGTGCATGTGTTTTTTTATAAAAATGAATTTGTTTAAAATTGTCCAATGATTTTGATTTTAATATTATAATTCAGATAGATAGATAGATAGATAGATAGATAGATATTTCCTTGTTTATCCCCGCTTAAGATTTCACATTTGATTTGATTATCTATTATAATTAAAAAAGTTATTTTTGAAAAAAGTGAGGCTATCATTTTAAAATGAAACATTAAGACATGAGCCAAAATATTAATTAAAGTAAAAATTAAAACAAAAATGAGGCCCAGCTGAATTCTGTACGATCGCAGTAACTTATCAGCATAAATCTTCTCATCGATACTGTAAACAGCTGGCATAATCATGGGACTCAAAGGCACTCGCAATCGGATCTGCCAGAATAGACGTGCTCTTGCCAAGCCAGTTGCTGACACAACACATGCGCAGCAGAACTGGGTAACATCATGCGTCTGCTAAGCTATCTTAGCGACTACCGAACTACTTTTTAATATAGGATAGCGTCAACCTAGAGGCCACAATGTGGACATTGGATGAACAAAAGTTTTAAAAGAATATTCCGGCTTATATTTTGAATCGATTTCAAAGTTTTTTTTTAACAGAAGCTAAATAAATTCTTAAGAGACCTGTAAGAGTCGATTTTTATGAATAGTTGATATATATTTGTAATTGAGTGCAAACTTTGGAAAATTTCAAATTTTTAAGTTTCCGATGCATTAAAAATGCATAAATTTTTTATTTTGAGCGATATTAATGTGTAGTCGATAAATTCAGATTCGCAAAATACTAACTGAGAGTTTATAATAAATGAATAGTTTGTTATTAACTATTGTATTGTTATAAACAGCAGTATGAGATTTGGTAATTATTTTGAATACTTTGAAAGTAACTTTTGTCTGTAATCCAATTTGAAGTCATGTACAAGTATTATAAAACTAAATGGAAATATATTTTTGATTGTTATACACAAATAGTATAAACAAATATAGAGTTTAAGCAATTTTTTAAAGTGCGAGGTACTTCTTTGAAAATTTCTTTCAATTGGTTCGCCAGTGATATATTTCGGAGCAATACATTGAAATTTTATGAAAAATGTGATTGTTATAAACAAATCACATCAACCTGTTGGTATGATTGAAACATCATTTCAAATAATTTTAAACTGGCTGATTAAATTTAAATCTAATACGAAGACAGTTCAACCTATTTTCTAAATAGTCTTATATGATTTAAAGGGAGTTATAAAATCAGTGATAATGATATTTTTGAAAATTTAGATGCGATCTTACAAGATGTAGCTTTGAATTGATTTCAAGTAAATAGAGATAGTTGGGAGAGTTTAAACTGTTTTGTAGAAGATTTCAAAGAAGCTTATTAAAATGAGAGATATTCTAAAATCATAAAAATTAAAATTTTGTAATTATAAAAAAGGTCAGGACACTCTCGCGCTTATAACAGAGATAAGACAATTATTTGAGAAATTGATGCTACGTGCAATGTAAATGACTAACAACAATGAATAGGCTCAATTTTTTGCGGAACAAACAAAATGTATTGCCATTGACTTCTAGTAAAACCTCAAACTGTGAATTTGCTTATAAGTATTGTTTAACTAATCAACAGTTCTTGATAATTGGACGAATATGACAAGAAGGAGTCATCGACAAGACATTTTTGGTCGATTCTACAAAGAATTGAGTATTCATACACAATTAGTCAAAGTATCATAGCAAAGAGTCATTCGCAATATATATTTAGTTGATTTCGCTAAGAAAACGGAACCTTTTCTTGGAAAAATGGTCAAAATGTGCATTTATTGATAAAAACTGTTTAAGTAATTAATATTTTTTATCAACTCGATCAAAATTACAGCTAGAAGTCGCTGGCAATTTTAGTTGTTTCCGTAAAAAAATTGGGCCTATTTGTGAAACATTCCAATGAAAGATTCGGAGAATTCTGAAAAATGTTCCAGGAGGGTTCCCGGAAGTAGGTAAATTTCCGCGTATCAGAAATAGTTCCCAAGGAAGGGTCGGGGAATGTTCGTGAGGATTTTCGCATTATATTAATTTAATTAAAGTCTTCACGAACATTCCACGAACCTTCCATGGGAACCTTCTCTTATTTGCGGACATTTATCTACTTCCGGGAACATTCCTGGAACATTTTTCAGAATTCTCCGAACCTTTCATTGGAATGTTCCAGGAATGTACAGGAATCTTTTGTGCTGTCCGGGATTCGTTAATTTGAAAAAAATAACAGAAAGTAGTCATTGGCCAGACATTTTTGGTTGATTCTGCAAAAAAATTTAGCCTATTCATTTTGACATACGAAAACTGTGTGTTTGTTTTTAAAAATTATTTGAATAAATGTGAAACAGCAACTATTCCTAACTAATCACAATTAGGCATACATTCCTTTCATATTTTATATAAGAGTTATGTATTTCAACCAACTGATCACTGCGAATCACAAGAAAATGGCTTTTGTTCATTTATTTGTTTAAAATATTATACATTTTTATTTTCTCACTCTAACATATCGGAAATTGTTGCTTGATAGTTATTACAATGACTTAAGATCTTCTTTAGTCAATTTGAAGATCTGAAAAAAAGGTCGCAACTGCCTTGGCATGTTTTTGGCACGCGGGTATGGCTTCGGGTTACGAACCAGTGGTAGTTTCGCACCTCCAAAAGCACCGATCACAAGGACAATTATTTTAACCAAATATTTTCGGTATAGTAGCTGCAGCTCCCTTCTAAGTTCTCCTCCTTTTCCTTGTTCATGGCTGTGATGTTGTGGTCGGCCGTGGCCGAGAATTCGATCACGAATATAGTTCGTTTCTCGAAATCCTGGAAATCTATATCAGACCCCTAAGTACTTTCTTCACCTCTTCGGCAGTAATTCATGGATATTTCTCCTCTTATATTATGAGGTTGTCGCGAAGCTCCTTGAAGCGGATTATATTCTTAGTGTCTGCCTATAATTCCAGTGTTGGGATCTTGTAAACCTCTCTCCAAACAGTCTCTACCTCGGCGGGCTTGGGAGGATTTTTGACAGAAACAGAGAGATAGCTGAAGAAGTGTGATGGGTCATGGAGATACTGTTGATTCACCCTGACCCATATCTCCCTCTTCTGTAATCCCTTCCTTCACACCCGTATTTTGTCAACAATGTGCTGCTTGATTATCCGTACACGACCTACCAACTGTTATGTAGTCAATCACACACTGAATGCGGGAAGCGTGCTGTCCTTCCCAGTCTATTGTTGTGCTGAGTTTATGCATTGATCTTTTGGTCTTATGGTAGTTGGTCTATTGATTGTATGGTTTTTTTATGGTTCAGCCATGTCTTTGGGCTTGAGAGAACCCTGAATGTTAATGTTTCTCCTGGTCCTAAGGCATCGCTCTTCCTCTATTGGATGCCTGACCGCGGTTGGTCTCAGTGTCGCCCTTCTTTCTCTGTTGCCGGCTTGTTCTGGCTACAGTAGAGTAGGCGCTACGCTTATATAACCCCATACTGGTATCGTAACACTCCAGCAGGTTGTCCCTAAGTCGATCCGTCCACTCAAAAGATTTTGCCTGGAGCCAGACTTGTATATTGGAGTCAACACAACAACCTTTTAGCGCTTTGAGAACACACCTGTGCACAGAGACTAATTATAAATAATACTCAAGGATTCGGAGAGATCTGAAAGCAATTAATATTGAATCGAGAGGGATTCCAATAGAGCCTACACCCTTGTTTGGGTTCAGCTTGGTAATTTTTCTATAAACTAATTGTTAGTATACTTTTATAGTAGAAAGATCAGCATTATAGTTATGATCAGTCCGAGAATCTACACGATCGAAGTTTAAATGAACTGACTGAAAATAATCAGCAAATGCATTTTGTTTCGGATATAAATGTTATTAATTTATCGCGTTCACGGATTATTCTCTTGCCTTGCTCGTCTCGACTCTCTCCCTACTTTCTCATGACGGTAGTGAGGTTGAATGTCCTTATTTCAAGGAACCTGTAAAATGTTTTTCTATTTGTGAAAAATATACACTGCTCAAATAATGTTAACTTAAAATGTGTTATTTGGAAAACATAGTTAACTACCTTTTCTCCTCCTGCAACGTTAAATTTTATAGCACTTATTTGTCCATAACTATAACATTCTGATCCTTCAAGAACGGATTTAGGAATTTTTGTGCACTGAAACAACGCGCGCTATTCTAGTGGTACCTGTGGAACATAGCTCATGCTAAGTTCTCATTCCCAATAATCCTGGTGCTTCCACCAGTACTCAAGGTCAACTCAGTGCGTTGAATACTCGCTATAATTTATGACTAGGGGGGACTACTCCTCGCTAAGGCTCTTATCACTATGGAGTCTTACGATGGGAATCAGCACCTCGATCGTGTATTACAGGACCAAGGGACCCAAGCCTCTCTTATTTCAGCATCCTTGGTTCAGAGACTATGATTGCGGCGAAATCGGGCCATCATCACGGTCAAGGGAGTAGGAGATCAGCGTGCTCCAACCACAAAGTGTCTCAATATCGTGAGCATAAATTCTAGGCTGGATCCGTCAGTGGGTTTGGTTGTACATGCTTTTATATTGTCTAGACTCACTTCCTATGTATATACCAACAAGTAATATTTCTGTGAATTATTAGCTACATCTCCAAGATCTTGACCTGGCAGATCCAATTGTTGATCAGGGTGGTATGATCGAGATGATACTGAGATGCTGAAATCTATTCGCAGCTCATCGAGGATGGAGTCCGAAAGGGTGTGCTAAACACTTCTACAGCGCAAACGACTTCTCTCGTTTGAATTCTGTTTGTGCTCTTCCGTGGTGAAACAAACATGATTTCTCGAAAAGTTGTGGGCTAGCAGTGTTCAGTTGATATGGAGCTGCTGGAACTGTTTCGACGGTTTGTAATTCAGGAAGATATTCCACTAGAAATTTCTAAGTTTAGCCTAGATGTAGAGCAAGGATCGATCGATCGAGTTAAGCGTATCTCGCTCTGCGGCTCATCGGATGGTCATGACCATGGAAAGGCGATTTTGTCAGGACCCTGAGTTATACAAAAACTTATGCTCGAGACATATAGGAGTATACTACTCAGGGTGAGATGGAGTTAGTACGAATTCCGAAGATCTTGAACCGAACCGAGGCTATTTTCTTCCGCCTGACTGTGCTATAAGGGAGAATAGTCTGATTATCAAATTAAGAGCTATCTTCAACCCATCACGAAGGACTGAAAGAGGTCTATCTTTGAATGACCTTCCACACACCGGGCCCAAATTACAGACTGGGCTTGCTACTGTAATTCTTCGTTGGAGGATGTACAGGATCGTCTTCACTACAGACGTCGAAAAGATGCTCCGGCGAATTTGGATCAACCCCAAGGTCTACACATATCAGAAGATTCTCTGGAGATGACGTTTGGAGGAGGATGTTCAAATATACTATCCCGAAACAGTGACCTTCGGGTTTACATCTTCTCCCCATATGGTCATCCGAACTTTACACCAGCTAGCAACCGATGAAGGTCATTCCTCTCTTTCAGCTACTGATATTTTGTTGAAGGAAGTATATGTCGATGATGTACTCTCTGGAGTGGATGATACTGTTACAGCTAAGGAGAGATACCATAACCTGGATCTCATTCTCGAGGCGGGCAGATTTCTTTTCAAAAAGTGGCTATCCACTTGTGACGAAGTTCTGCAAGGAATACCGGAAGATCCTACAGGGGTTGCTACGTCCTTTCAATTCGGTCAGGAGTATCTATCTACCTTTTCCGTACCTAGATTGGATTGGGTACTCGTCTGATATCGTGGCCTGCAAGTTGCATGGATTTGCAGATGCTTCACAGAAGGCCGTTGGAATCGTGGCTTACTTGAGAGTCATGACGTCCTTGGATGACATCAACGTCTCACTGGTGATGGCCAAAACCAAGGTGGCATGAATTGGACAGTCTAGCATTCCACGCGGATTGCGCGTCGCGTGGTCTACCACTATCACGTCTAGAAACGTATCATCTCTGGTTAAATGGTCCGGAATGGCTGTCGAAACCTTCGACTTCCTGGCCTTCGACAATAGGAATGTTAAATCCTACTACTGATCGAGAGGATAAAGTTGTCACGCATACTGTTGCGGTGGTTGTGGATCCTCTTTGGCCTCTACTGAGTCGTTACTCAACCTTGCCGAAATTACTTCGAATTACAGGTCTGTGTTGGACATTCTACGAGAGGATTTGTGGAAAGAAGAGTCACCTACCACCCTGTAAAGTCACACGTGTTACCTTGGAACAGGCACGACTACGCGTGATCGGGTATATGCAAAGACGACACTAACACGATGAGATAAAACAGCTACGCAAGGGACTACCAGTTACTCATGGAAGTATACTGATACGCCTGCTTCCATTCCCGGATTCTGATGGATTGATTTGAATCGGAAGTCGTTTGAAGAAAGCTGTGTTGGACTACGATGAGAGATGTTCTCATGTACTACCGAAGGAGTCAGACCGTGAAGAATGACCCAAGTCGATGCGTTACTTGCGCTCGATATCGTGCAACTACTCTCACACAAGTGATGAGTCATTTGCTTACTTATCGTATTACTGCGAGATCATTTGCTGTCAGCGGGTCGGACTAAGGTATGTAACGAAAGTATTGAGACAAGTTTAAGAGGCGAGAATTTGAAAAGTAAATAAGGCAACATGTGTTTAAAATATTTAATTCCATTTCTCAACTATTAGAAATTATATTTACATGGCGTATTATCATGGCCTGGACAACAGAAATATCAACTTCATTCAGTTTTCTTTTGATTCTGCTCACCAACTTGGTTCAAATTTTGCTTTGCCGCTGTATAAAAAGTATCGTTCCCTTTTGAATTATGGTTGGAAAACGTAAAATATTTCTCGTCATCCATCTCAATGATTCTGTTGTTCGTGAATAGTTTGCAACGGAGCACTTGGCAACATTTTGGAATGATTTTAAGTTGACACCCAGCATATATTTTGGCACTGGTTGACGTTTACACATTGGGAAATTGTTTTTCTTTCGCGATAAACGCCGTGTCGATTGACCAACTTCATTTTTGCAACTTGACAGTAGTTTTTTTCACTTTTTTGTTATCAAATACTTTAGGGCGACCACTTTTTTTGTTTGATTTTTGCTCTTCGCCGTCGCAAATACTTAATACTTTTGTTACATGCCTTACGCTGTACCGATCTGTAAACGTACCACGAAAGGACGAGGCTATAAGTCCTATAAGGGCTTCATTGTGGTCTTTGTTTGCATTGTTACTAGGGCTGTCTATTTGAAATTTGTAACTAGCTATGATTGTGAAGGATTAATAGCAGCCTACAAGAGGCTTACTGCTAGACGAGGAATAAATTCCACGCTTTATAGCGGTAGCGGTCCGAACATGGTCGGAGCTGATAATCAACTTCGTGCGCTGTTTGAACAGGCATCTGTCGAAGGAAACTCTTTCACTCGATATCTCGCTGATCCTGGTAGCGAACTGAAGTTCAATCCATCAGCTGGGCCACGTTTTGGAGGGTTATTGGAAGCCGCAGTGCACTCCGTCAAAGATCATTTACGACGAGTAGTGGAGGAAACTACATTACCGTACGAGGAGGTGGCCACTTTTCTTACGTATGTCAAAGCCTGTCTCAATTCTTGACTCCTTCACGCACATTCTGACGAAACGAATGATCTGGTAGCACTGACGTCAGGTCACTTTCTCATCGGCTCTTCTCTCCATACTATTCCGGAGCCTTCTATCATCAACGTGAAACGCAGCTAACGGATCGATGGGAACTTACGAGACACATGTACGAGGACTTTTGGAATCGTTGATCTGCTGAGTATCTTGAAGAACTTCAGACTCGGGGCGAAAATGGCAGTGGGCAGTACCATATGAGAGGGTTGGAAGTCTTCACATATAAGATTATGCCCCCATCGAAATGGGCTCTCAGTCGATTGATTGAAACCTATCCAGGAACGGACGGTCATGTTCGTTCTGTCAAAGTGAGAACTGCTACGACTACTTTGAAGAGACCGATTTTAAAGGCGTGTCTCTTGCCAATGGAAACTACAGATTCAACGGTAAGTACACACACTAAGGATAATGTTGCTGCTTGATGCCCTGTGGCAGGGCGGACGGCAAACTCTAATCATATGTGTGCACGAGACAATTTTGTGAATAAAAATTTATTACTGGTTGAAAATCATCGATTAATCACGCTAAAGTGAATGTCCTTATTTCAAGGAACCTATACAGGGTTTTTATATTTTTCAAAAATATATACTGCTCGAGCAATGTTCAAAATAATATGTGGTGTTTGGAGAAAATAAACCTTTTCTTCTCCTGCAGCAATGAACTTTTGTAGCTCTTCTTTGTGCATAAATATAACATTTACTATTTCTTTAAAGTCTGTCGTTTCAATATTACCGTGAATTATGGCAGTTAGGGTAGCTGCTTTGTATCGGCTTCGGTTCTCGAAACACTAGAAAGTCCCTATATTGTTCCCTATTTCATTCTCGATTTTATTTATATATTCAGAATGTAAAGAGCTATTCAGAGTACTACACTTAGCTCTGAGTGAGTTAAGGATTTCATAAGTTTTTATAGTCTGACATTTTTTGTATTCTCTATGCGCTTCTTTTTTCAAACGAATTAGATTATTTAATTCCCTATAAAACCATCTTGGATATGCGGAAGAGAAAACCTTTTTTATTGGGAGGAAGTTCTGTATAATTAGAAAATTTTAATGATAATATAGGTGTTCGACAGATGTTTCGATATTCTCATTTTGCAACTCATCCTTTCAATTTACTTTGGCAAGGTATTCTAGTATATTTAGGTAATAAGCGTTATCAAAATCGTACAATTGAACATTTATTTCTAACGGTGGATGAAAACGGTCACAACGAGTCAACAGGTCAATTGTAATTTTGAAGCTAGAAGATATCATATTTGAAAATGCCAAGTCTAAAAGATTATTGTTGAGATTCTGAAATACATTTACTTGATTAAGATTCAAAGAGCCATAAGTTTCAACTACAATTTTAGCGGCATTTGATATTGCACCTCTAACTGAGGACAATTCTAGGTGAATTCTAATCGCCTTATAATAATTTTGGAAGAGGATATGAACTGGTTACCTCCTGAATTGTGGCAGTGTGTTTTGCAAAAATGTCGAGTGGTGAGGCAGGAGGCTCAAATATACAGCTTATTGAATAATCCCTATGATAAATTTAAACTTTTACAAAGATTTGCTCAGCTAAGTTTTCTGATATATGGACATGAGTAATATATAACGCTTTACCTACAGCTACCAAGACAGTACCGCCTCTCATGTGTGGACTCGTGTATGAACTTTTGTTTCTGTTATAGATGCAGTAATGATAGGGGTCTAGTTCAGAATCACCGATGCCATTATGCAGCCAAGTCTCATTAAGAACAATAATGTCCCAAAAAGTCGAAGACACAGCCGTAGAATTTCGAAGATCTTGCAGTTTCATTCTTAAACCTCGAATATTTTGATAGTAAATGAACATTTTAGCCGATGAAGATGTCAGTTTCCTTCAAGACAAGTTGTTCCGTTTTTTGCCCTTTTAGAGAGAAGTACGTCCAAAATTATTGATGCTCGACTGACAAAGCGGATGGTTTTATATTCCTAGCCCTTATCTCGAAATTCTTCAAGGTGACCTTTTATTTGCTCATAGTGCTTTCTTTGCATTTGACTTTGATCACCATAAAATGTGTAAGGGCCATCATATATAAAATTTAGATTGTCCACGTAAAAATTGAATAGCAGAACTAGCTTCCATAAAGATGAATTTAATTAGACGGCACTATGACTCCGATTTCTTATCCAGCCGGTAAATTTGCAAGCCTTCTATTGACATTTACAGTTTGTGAAAGAAATCTGACAATTTGGATTTATCATCGAAAATTCTGGGTTCCGCCGTGGTTTCTCGAGATTCTAGTACTCCATAAAAAAATAATATTTTTCGATCTTCATTGCCGATCCAGAACATCTATGACGATGTCGGGGGCCTTTGTGGACCAGCTTATATTTTCTAAGTTCGTTAGAGAATGTTACACCCCCCCTCTTTCCTTGGACAAGGAATTCAAAGTTATTATTCAAGATAATAACGTTGAATTTCCAAATAATGACTATAGTGGACGAGCTAACTAAATTATACCAAGGTGGATGTTACTTGAGTACATACAAATTCCTAGACTTAGCATTATTCACGTTAAAACTCTGAAAAAATACATAGTGGTATGGTACCAAGCAAAATGAGAATTGAAAAAAATCGTTTTCGAAAAATAATCTTCCTCTTATTCTTCCTTTTCGAAATTAAAGAAAAAAATCATCCCAAAGCAACCTTGTTACTAAAACAACCACCCGAATTCTTTTCTTTACTATACACTTAAGAAATGTATTGGTGCTCCTCGACGAACGCACGCTGGCGCACGGTGTTATCCATTTCCCTTATCCCACGTAATTAGTATCTTTCTTTCCGCTCTCCGTCCTACCCTACCATATATTTCCACCCTTAATTTATCTGGAAACGGAATAGTAAATATCTCTTGACCCAATGAACCGATTTTTATGAAAATGAAAATATTTAAGCAATATGGGACAATTCAAGAACCAAGAAAGGGTCAAACATAATATATTTCCATATTTGGAAGGAAAAGTGAGAACTTGCCATTATATCCTGCAATCAAGAAAACAATTATATTATTTCATCAGGAATAATTGCGAAATGAATTCAAATGCCATCTCAGCGAAATTCCCTATTGCTCAAATAAAAAATCCTCTCATGCTAAAACCAGATAGAAAATTTTCAGTGCATTTCGCAGTTCTGATGAATTTACAATAAAACTTAACATAGCAACAGGTCGATATTCCATTTTTTTCCTTCCCACCAACCCATTTCACCAATCAAAAATATCTTACTTAGCAATGTTCTCCTCTCAAAAAATTAGCAGCACAACTACGACGAGCATCGATTAAGATTAAGACCACAGAGGTGGTAATAAAGCACTCTTAGTGCCGCATTGTGCCTTTGGATGTAGGTCGTTCCCGCATGAGTTGAACAACTAGATAGTATGTGTCCTAGATGCTCGGGATGTGCATGACATGCCCTGCAGCTATCATCGGGAATGTCTTTGCTCAAAATGTGGCGATGGTATGCTAGAGTGGAAATTACACGGTCTTGACATGCCAAAATGAAGCCCTTCGTGCCCGACTTCAATCCGGGTGATTTAAGGGCATGTGATACATCAGTTCCCCCGGGTTTTTGTCCACAAAATACACTCATATTAATCAAATTCAGCAAAATGAAATTTTTTTAAATTATTCAACAACAGAAGAGTTCCGGGACGTCCGTTAGCATGTTCGCTATCATTCCCCAAATTTTTAAGGCAAAATCTTGATTATTGTAGGAAAAAAGCCGGGGGAACCTAAGTTAGTATATCATGAACTCGTTGTGGAAAAGTTGAGTCGCTGGATGCCAAAAGGAGATATAGAATTATTTCGCGCAAAATATTTTGATGTCTTTATTTCGCATTCGACACCTGAATTGTGATTCCTCTACCGCACCGGTAAGGTTATTACACCAAGGGTCCAGAAAATAATGGAAAAGCGCTTAACCAAAGACAAGACGTTAGCTCCACCAATTCACCAGGACTTTGAAGTCTGTTAAAAGAAAATAAAACAGATTGGTTTTGTTTTCTGAAGAGAATTTAAGGATCGATTGAAAAATAACCTTGTAAAAAAGTTTCAGCTACTACTACTCCGGTTGTGTTTCCTTTTGGCTCCTATCTTGCCGAAAAGGTGGAATCAGTCAAGCTAGTCGATCGCACATTAATGCGAGGTGAACAAAACCGTCAGATACTCCTTGCCGGCATTTTGCGAAGAATCTCTAGTTCTAAATCCTTATCAGTTGCAGTCTTCGTTCAAGGTAGCCAATAGGAAGAAGAATTTTATGATGTAATGAATAATTCAGTTATTAAAGTCGCTGATAAGATCATGTACTTTATACAGGAATAGAAATCAGTTTTCTCTGACACAATTATTTTATCTTTCAGGGTTATAAAATACATTCAATAATAATGCTTTAGAGATCAACGTTCTTCGGCCTTCACTGTTTTACTAAAAATTTAAATTCTTGTTACGTTTCTTGTTACGTTACGAATATTAGCTCCAAATGAAATTTCCAGGCAGATCATGAATCCCAAAAATTATTGCGTCAAACTGCATATGAATTAGCTGATTTTGCTTTAAAAAAAATTAATTAATTTAAAAAAAAAACAATTTGCAAAGCCAAATAGTAATGTATTTGCTATCCGAACACATAATGAATGTGTGCTCTATGAATTATGGAAGAATTATCTCGATTCTGTAGCAGTAGATGCAAGAACCAATTTATCTCGATCCAAAAATGAGTTTCTTACCTTCGGTGTCTCAGTTCATAAGTCTGTAATATATGGTCCCAAAATAACCTCATAAATAAAGAATTGGGTTTCGCGAATTCAAAATGTCATAATTGATGAAATATTACTTTATCCTGATGTCTAAATGTCTAAAGAAATTGTTGAGAGAATTTATTATTGCATATAGCAATGTTATTTTAGAATAGCGTTAGAAGGTCTAGGTCTTTTCTGTATTTTGTAATTTGATTGTTAATTTTCAATCATTTGAAGTTATGGCATTTAGCGTTTGACGCCATTATTTGGTTCTTTTACGCAAAAATTATTAGACCTAAAATAAAATTCCCAATTTATACAATTTTAAGATTATGTATTTCTTTTTTACCGGAAATTTTTATTTTTATTAAAAGATTATCAGCTATAAAATACTGTACAAAGTTTTGAGATGACTTTCATTTTTCACTTATGTTTTAAAGTTTTTCACAAATATTTTGTTGAAAATTCATTTTTTTTTGTTCGTTAAAAATTAACCTTTTTAACTGAAAATTTCACTATGTCATTTTTCGTGATGTCTTTCGCAGTTGAAAATTAATGTATTTTCTTGAAATTTCCTGTTTTTTTTCAAATTGAGATTCTTACATCAAACTTAATTTTTTTCGATTGAATACTGAATTTAAATTCCGTCGAAAATTCAGCAGTTCGGTTGACACGTCTCTGCTGCCAATGCAGATTTTGAAACGGTACGGGGGAATTGTGCAAAGTTTGCATATTGCTACAATGATTTAAACAGTAATATTAAATTTTATGAAATTTTATACTATGTATTTTTTAGTTATACGAATATCTGAGTAGATCTAGGTGAAGTAATATTTTTTCTATCGCAATATTTAACTGGATATGAAGACGCTATTTGAATATTGATCTCATCTTATCTACCTCAGATTGGTCTCTGTTATTAAAAATTATTACATGTCATCATTATAAACCTACGATAATTGTTCTCCAGAAATAATTTCATAAAGGAATTAGAAGGATCTTTATTGTATTCGTGACTAAAAAATAATGCCTGGGGCATTATTTTACATTTTCTTTTAATTGAATATATGATGTGGAGGATTTTAGCTTACACGCTCTACTCTAAAATTCTTCGTGATTGTCCGGATTTCACCTACTGGTGTTTCGAAAATTTCTCTGCCGGTCAATTTGTTAATCTTGGAGCTTTCCATGTTTATTTTCACCCGTCTTCTACCCTGGCCGCCATATAATCCAGCAAGAATATCACTACTCTCCAATATTGCAAAAACGTCATCATCAAAAGTTGCTAATACAATTTGTTCCTGGTTGGGAATAGGCACAAATTTACAACCTCCTACGGCTAATCTAATTGGTCTATTAGCAGGAAACGTGTATCGTCGAAGTTGAAATACTCTCTGTGGGTTCTTTTTGGAAGTAAGCCGAATAAATTCAATCTGGTCAAGTCCATATCCAACTCCGTCAGCAGAAGCAATTCTGGTAGGTCTAATCGTGCACCTGGCAGGAGGAGACATGCTCCTATCACGAGCAGGAGGCTCGGCAGGAGGAAGATACCTCTCAGGTGAATGACGTCTCTCAGAAGAAGAAGGTCTGCCACGAGGTGCATCAGGAATAGGGTCACCGTTCGGCAAACAGTCGAACTGTGAACTCAACTCTGCAGGAATAAACAGGGGATCACATTTCTTTACATTCTTATCATTCTTTTAAACAACGGTATATCATGAAATCATTGTGGCAAAATTGAATCGCTAGATGCCAAAAGGAAGTATACAATTATTTCGCGATAGTAAGATATCCTCTGATAGGTGCTTGTGTTTCAGTAAAGTACAGCCCCCCACCCCACTTTCGCGAAATATTTTTATATCTCCTTTTTGCATACGACGCCTGTATTGGGAGGCCAGAATGTGGACATTGAGAAGAGATTGCCCTGGAAAACTTCTTGAAAGCTGGAATAAAGACTAAGTTAAAAAGCGTCTGCTTGAAATTCGTGACAGAATGCAGGTTCCGGAAAACAGAGTTAACAAATATTTTTTAAGTTATAGATATACTACATGATTATATTTACCAATAGAGTTAAGGCTTAAAAATAAGACGAGAGTAGAGGCGATTTGCATTGCTTTCAAGTAGAGGAAAAACTGATTTACTTATAATGAAGAATTTCGTTCCCAGATTGACTAATGATTATTCTGGTTCTTCATGAAGATTGTATAACATATTCTGTAGCCGTTGTCTCGTGGATTCTACTGTCTCAATCTTTTTATTCTGAGATATTTATATTTCATAAATCTGTCTGATTTAATTACACATTGAATAAAGTTTTAGGTAGGATTGCAAAGATTTTAAAGGATTGTATCTCATAGTCTAAATTTGATTATTGAAGTAATTAATACATGTACATAGATACGTCCTTCACCAAAAAGCAGTATTTGTTTTAAAATAAGGAATATAAAACTGTGATGGAAGAAGCTTATGACTTTCATATTGCGGTACTTAAAAAAGGATTAACCTAAATCAAAAGGTGAAATTAAAATTGAAGAATTATCCTCTGCATTTTCGATAAGGTTTCTATTGAAATATAGATACTGATCTTTTGAAATGATAAGCAGTTTTTACAGGACTAATCTAAGATGATCAGTATCACAATATCAGTATTGCGAACCCTCGATAAAATCCAGAAAAAGTCCTGGGGATGCGTTGATACTTGTTGGATCGATGGAAAGAAACACGAGAGAAGAGATAATCCGGCTATTAGAGATGTCCCCTGGACCCTGGAGATTCCTGGGGTTGACCAAGTCAATAGATCGTGTCTTGCAAAGGTTAAGGTCATTTAAGAAGGTTCGGCCAATTTGTCCTACAGACCAACACCTTTTCCACTCTTAGCCTAAAGACCTAAGCACCTCCCGGTCAGAGAGTCAAGGGATCAGTCTTTTTCGGATCCTTAAGCTCTAAAAAAAGTAGCCCTTCCTGGGAAATCAATTCACCAAATTTTCTTCCTTGCTCTTGAAAAAAGAGTAGATTCACTTCAGTGGGTTTTCGTTTTTTATCAATATGGCTAGAGACATTTTTTTGGCTTATTCATGAAATAACTGGCCGTAGGTCAGGGAATTTTACTGTTCAGGGAAAGTCAGGGATTTTGAAAAAAATCTTGCAAAAGTCAGGATTTTTTATGAGAGGCACTTTCCATAACTGCTAATAATAATGAATTCGAAATTTTGACTTGAAGATGTTTTATTGCGCCTATAAGAAATGAATTAACCTAATTCAATTCGAATCAAATTTAACCTAATTTTCAACAACAAAAAAATTTGAAAATTAAATTTTTTGACCACGCTGATTCAGTTACTTATTTTACTGAAAAGTCATTCTTCTTGGTTAAAAATGTAACTGCTTTGTTGAAAATATTTTTATTAGCTTTACAGGTAGAAAATTGACTTTTGCTTGAAAATTCGTATCTTGTTATTGAAAATTGAATTGAAATCTTTCTTAATGAACAATTCAACTACCTTTTGAAAAATTTTTTTCCATAGAAAGTTGAAATAATGGGTTTAAAATTCAAGTTTTTGGCTCAAAGTTACCTTTTTTGTTAAAAATTTATAAATAGGGTTGAAAAATAAAGTTTAAAATAATTAATTATATTAAAGTTAATTAAAAATTACTTAAAATTTATCTTCTTCATTTTTCGTGTGAAAATTAATGCTTTTTGTTGAAAATTCAATTATTTGTTCAGAAATTCGTCTTTTTTGTTTTAAAATTCACCGCTTTTGGTATAAATTGCATCTTTGTTGAAAAAACTATCAGCTATTATATTTTTTGTTAAGGATTAAACAATATAGTTAGAAATTCAAATATTTTATAAAAATGTTATTATTTGTAGAAAAATGCCACACTTTGGTTGTAAATGTCACTATTTTATTTAAAGTTTATTCGTCATTCATGTTCAAACACCAACTATTACACATTTTATTGAAAATTCTACTTTTTTATTAAAAATTCATTGATGTTGTTTCATGTTCAATTATTTTTAAAAAATTCAATTATTTTGTGAACAATTAAGAAGGAGAATTCAACTGCCTTCTAAAAAATACAATTATTTGGTTGAAAGGGCAATTGTTTTTGGTTGAATTTTAATTTTTTTTATTTGAAGATTCAATCATGTGGTAGAAAATTGGTTTTTTTAATTCGCATATTCAACAATTTGTTTAAAAAAGCAACTATTTTGATGAAAATTCTTCTTTTTTAGCTCAAAGACTTATCTTTTTTTTTGGAAATTCATCTGTGCGGTTGACGATTTAACCATTTTGGTAAATATTTATCCTTTTTTTATTAATGCTTCTGGTTTTTTTTTATTGAAATTTACCTTTTTTAGATAAAAATTCAATTATTTGGTTATTTTCATGTCCTTTACCAGAAAATTATTTTTATTTATTTATTTTTATCTATTATTATATTAGTAAAAAGTTAATCTTTTATGTTGAAAATTCGTCCTTGTATGTTACAAAATTAACAATTTGATTAAAAATTGAACTAATTTGTAAAAAGTTCATTTATTTAGTTAAAAATTCCACGATTTTGTTAAAGACATCTCTTTTGGTCGAAGATTCGACCATTTTGTACAAATTTTTCCTTTTGGATGAAAATTTAATCTTTTATCGTATAAAATTCATCTTCCTTGATTAAAAACACAGCCACACAAAAAAAATCTTTTTTGGGGTCTGGAGGTCAGACAAGGTTTACTATCTGTTTTTGGGGTCGCTGAATCCGAATCCGAGGTTCAAAAACTCTCAGCACGTCAGGGTTCACCTCCAGACCCGGAAAAATATTGTTATGGGGTTTTTGAGGTTATGTCGAAACCCTGATGTGCTGGTGTTTTTTAGATTTCGTGTTCGGATTCAGCGAGCCTAAAACATATAATAAACATAGTCTGACCCCCGGACTCGAAAAAAAATTGATGAGGGCTTTTGAGTTTATGTCAGAACCCTGACGTATTAGGGTTTTTTGGACCTCGGATTGGAATTCAGGGACCCCAAAAACATATCATAAACATAGTCTGATACCCGGGCTTGAAACAAAAAATGTATGAGGGTTTTTGAGTTTATGTCAGAACCCTGACGTGCCGGGGTTTTTTGGACCTCGGATTCGGATTCAGCGATCCCAAAAACATATAGTAAACATAGTCTGACCTCCAGACACAGAAAGAGATTTTTTATGAGGTTTTTTAGGTTATGTCAAAACCCTGTCATGCTGAGATTTTTTGGACCTTGGATTCGGATTCAGCGCCCCCAAAAACATATAGTCAACATAGTCTGACCTCCAGACCCGGAAAGAGATTTTAATGAGGTTTTTTCAGGTTATGTCAAAACCCTGACAAGCTGGGATTTCTTAGACCCCGGATTCGGATTCAGCGACCCCAAAAACATATAGTAAACATAGTCTGACCTCCAGACTCAGAAAGAGATTTTTATGAGGATTTTTAGGTGACGTCAAAACCCTGTCATGCTGGGATTTTTTGGACCTCGGATTCGGATTCAGCGAGCCCAAAAACATATAGTAAACATAGTCTGACCTCCAGAACCGGAAAGAGATTTTTTATCAAGCTTTTTTTGGTTATATCAAAACCCTTACACGCTGGGATTTTTTAGACCTTGGATTCGGATTCAGCGACCCCAAAAACATATAATAAGCATAGTCTGACCCCCGTACTCAAGGGAAAAAATGTATGAGGGTTTTTTGATTTTGTGTCAGAACCCTGAAGCGCCGTGGTTTTTTGGACTTTGGATTAGGATTCAGCGACCCCATAAACATATAATAAACATAGTCTGACCCCCGGACTAAAAAAAAATTATGAGGGTTTTTTAGTTCATGTCAGAACCCTGACATGCTGGCGTTTTTTGGACCTTGCATTCGGATTCAGCGATCTAAAAAACATATAGCAAACATCGTCTGACCTCCAGACCCAGAAGAAGATTTTTGATAAGGTTTTTTGAGGTTATTTCAGAACCCTAACGTGCTGGGGTTTTTTGGACCTGAGATTCGGATTCAGCGACCCCAAGAACATATAGAAAACAGGGCCTGACCTCCAGAAACGAAACAAGATTTTCTTTTTGTGTGGCTGTTAAATTAACTGCCTTCGAGAAGCTGGGTTAAGAAAGTAGGGAAAGTAGGGGTGAGTAGGGGGAATAAGGGTAGGGGGAGTGAGGGGAAGTGAAGTAGGGTACGGTTTTCGTGAGGGGAGAGAACCTTAGGGAATTGAGGGTTTTTTTTGAGTATGGGATGGGGTTATGGCAGTAGTGGCGGTGAGGGGTGGTGAAGTAAGGGAAAAGAGGAAAGTGTAGTAAGGGAAAGTAGGGGATGTGTATATAGTGAAAAAATAAGGAAAATGGGTGAAGTGAAGGAAGAGATTGAGAGGTGAGGTAGGAAACTAGGGGAGAAGTGAAGATTTGATGAAGAGGGGCTGAGAGGAGTGAAGAGGGATGTAGGGTGGAGAGAGGAGTACAGAGGGAGTATGCAAAGGATGGAAAGTAGGGATGGGAAGGGAAGTATGGGAGGAGAGAGCATTTGTGGGATGGAAGAGGTAATAAGTAAGGGAAAAGTAAAGGAGGAGAGAAGAGAGAAAGTTTAATGTAGGAAGTAGAGGACAAGAAGTAAGATAGAGGAAGGTAAGTAGGACAGGAGATGTAAGAGACGAGAAAGTAAGTGGAGAAAGGGTAATAGAGGAGTGGAAGTAGCAGATAGTTGGTGAAGGGAAGTAGCTAAAGGGACAATTTGGGTAGGGGAGGTGATGATAGGATAGGATCTGTTACGACAGGCCAGGACAGTATAGAATAAAAGAGCAGATATAGTGGAAAGTGATAGGGGAGGGTCAGATTTCAAAGACTCAATTAACGATCAAATATTTTACGAAAACCGTATATTGTTTCCCAGGCGTGTTTATCCGTCGCAATTTTTTCCGAAAGAGAAAGTGTTGCAAGAGGAAGTAGGTGAAGTGAGGGGTAATGAAGTGAGTGATATTGAAGTGTGGGTTTGGCACAACAGTTCAAGTGAGGGGATGTGAATTAGGAGAAGCGAAGTAGGGGCAGTGAGGAAGGGTAAGTGTGATGTGGAAAGTAGGGGAAGTGATGAAAGGAAAAGCAGAGATGATAAGTAGGGGAAGGGAGGGAGAGAGAGAGGAAGGGAGAGGAAGGGAGAGGAAGGGAGAGGAAGGGAGAGGAAGGGATGAGAGGGGTAAACAGGGGAAGGGATGGGAGGGGAAGGGAGGGAAAGTAGTCTGAAGGAGGGGGAGTAGGGTAGAAAGCGAAAGAGGGGGATATTTGAGCGACCTAATTATAATTCAAATTGACTTTTGGATTGGCGCTAAAATTCTATTTTTTTAAAGTGTGAATTTTCTGAATAAGAACTTTCAGTTGGGGTGGAAACGACTGGGCTCTGGGTACCGATTGATCAACACTGTTGGTGAATTAGAGTCGAGCGAGATGAGCATATTGATTGGCAATCAGTGTCGGCCTGTCTGAACGATGAAAACGGTTTGCAACCGCAAACAGAGCAGGCAGGACGTGTACTTGCACCTCAAAATGCAAACACTCCCCTCACAAAAAGTGAACTCTCGTGTCAGTACAAGACTCTAATATCGAAACAGATATGAATTGATGATTTAGGGGATGAGAGGAAATTTTGGCTGAATTTTATAGAAAAAAAAGGGGAAATGAGAATCGGGAAGGGAAGGGGAAGGGTGAGGAGAGAAGAATGGGGCGAAAAAATGGGTGGGGAAGTGGGGAAAGAGATGGAGAGGGGGAGTCGAAAACTAGGGGAGGGGAAGTGAGGCTTGGAGGAGAGGAATGAAGAGGGATGGAGGGAGAAAGTAATTTTTTAATTTATCAGGATTTTTTTATCTTTTTTGAATCGATGTATGTGGGATAGTAACAGGATTGTTAAAATTCGTTGAACAATTTTTCATGTTGAAAGTTGAACTCTTTTGTTATAAATTAATTTCAATCGTTGAAAATACATTATTTTATATTTTCAAATAATCTCTATAATTGAAAATTCTTTCCAAAACTTTTAAAACTTCCGAATACATTTTTTCACATCTTTGGAAATCTTTAAAAGTTAAAATTAAACTATTTATTTGAATGAAATTATTTATTCATTATGTAAAAAAAGCGTGATGGAAAAGTTTGATAGAAAACCAAAACGTGTAACATTATAAACTTAATGTAATTTTAAATTATGTAAACAATTAATCTATTTTAGGTTGCTTTATTTATACACACGTGTTGAGTCGCTTATCTCACCTTGAAAAAATATTTGTTCTTAATTAAAGAAAGCGTTTCATTGAGATATTTTTTTTTTATTCAAGCTAAATCAAACTCTAAGAAATTATATTGTTACAAACCTAAATTTTTCAAAAAATTCAAAAGAAAAAGTTCAATTTTATTTTTAGTATTTCAATACTTATATTTATTATTATTAAATATCTATTTTTGTTATATTTATTTCATTTTCCTTTAAAATATATTTAGAAGTTTTGAAAAGATTCATAAACAATGCAAAAAGCTGCTTAAAAAAAATAACGACAAAAAATTAAAAATCTAAAAAAATATAATTCCCTAATTTGATTTTTCATAACCTACCGATTTTTAATTTTTTGTTTGGGGTCCTCAAAACCAAAATTTTTTTAGAATTAGACATTGAAAATTACTTAATTTCGATTTTGAATTTTTTATGGGGTGAAAATGGGGTGAATAAAAACTTTTCTACTCATTCAGTGAGTTGAATAAATTGAAAATTTAATTTCGAATTGAAAAATATGAAGTTGAAAAAACTTCAAAAATAATGTATTTTTTAATTGAAATAGCTGTTTTTCCAAAAATCAAATCTTTGAAAAAATATTCTATTATGATTTTAAGAATCAAAATAATATTACTGATGTCATAATTTTGAACCAAAAACATTATTTTTAATATATAAATAAAAAAATTTAATATTAAAAAAAAATTGTGTGCAAATAAATCTTTTTTGAATTTTCGAAAATTTGGAAAAGTCGTCCTTTTTTGATTAAATTCCATTTTTCAGATTCAAAATTAAAATATTTTTTGGTTGTTCAGAATTCACATTTTTTGGATTCCAAATTTAATAAATTGGTTGAAAATGAAACACTTTTGTTGAAAATTATTTTTTTGGTTGAAAATTCAATTATTTTAGTTCAAGATTCATCACTTTAGTCGAAAATTCATCACTTCGTTTGAAAATAAAACTATTTTTTTTTTAATAATTTTTTTTTCATCAGTTTTTTTTTTAACTGAAAATTTAATAATTCAATTTTTGTTCGACAATTTTTCACCTTTAGTTCAAAATTCTTGTATTTTGTTTGAAATTGGTCTCTTTTTGTAGAAATTTATCTTTTGATTGAAAATTCTTAAGTTTGGTGAAAAATTATTTTTTTTACTGTTAATTTCGCTAATACATTTATCGTTGAAAATTGATCTTTCTTAGTTCAACATTTAACTATTTGTTTAAAAATTTATCATTTTTAGTTGAATATTCAAATATTTAATTTAATTCGTTTTTTCATTTGAAAATTCAGCTATTTAATTTAATTCATTTGTTTTAATTGAAAATTCAACTAATCCAGTTGAAGATTCATCAATTTAGTTTAAAATTCATCAGTTTGATGGAAAATTAAAGTTTCCAACTGCAAATTTACCTATTCCATTTTTAGTTGAAAATTTTTCTATTTTAGCTTAAAACTCAAATATTTGTTCAAAAAATTGCCTTTCTAGTTGAAAATTCAACTAATCTATTTGAAGATTTATAATTTCGATTGAAAATTCATCAGTTTGAGGGAAAATTCATTTTTCTGACTGCAAATGTGACCGTTGTATTTTTTTTTAAATTGATATTTTTTAGGTTAAAACTGAACTATTTGTTTAAATTTTTTGTTTAGTTGAAAATTCAACTATTTAATTTAATTAATTTTTTTAGTTGAAAATTCAGTCATTTAATTTAATTAATTTTTTCAGTTGGAAATTCAAGTATTTAATTCAGTTCATTTTTTTTATTGAAAATTCAACTAATCCAGTTGAAGATTTATCAATTTAGTTTAACATTCATTGGTTTTATGGTAAATTAATTTTTCCAGATGGAAATTTAACTATTCCATTTTTAGTGAAAAATTATTCTATTTTAGTTTGAAACTCAACTATTTGTTTGAAAAATTGTCTTTTTAGTTGAAAATTCTACTAATCTATTTGAAGATTCATAATTTCGATTGAAAATTCATCAGTTTGATGGAAAAGTCCTTTTTCTGACTGAAAATTTAACTGTTGCATTTTTGGTTAAAAATTGATCTTTTTTAGTTTAAAACTCAGCTATTTGTTTGCATTTTTTTGTTCAGTTGAAAATTCAACTATTTAATTTAATTCATTTTCTTAGTTGAAAATTCAGCTATTTAATTGAATTCATTTTTTCAGTTGAAAATTCAACTAATTAATTCAATTCATTTTTTAGTGGAAAATTCAACTAATCCAGTTGAAGATTTATCAATTTAGTTTAAAATTCCTCGGTTTGATGGATAATTAATTTTTCCAACGGTTTAGTCGAAAATTCAACTAGTAATAAAAAAATTAATGTATCTTGTTGAAAAATCATATTTTTGCAAAAAAAAATCTTCTTTTTAAAAATTAAGTATTTTTGTTAAAATTCAACTAATCTAGTTGAAGATTCATCATTTTAAATGAAAATTCATTAGTTCGATGGAAAATTAACTTTTTCAGCTGGAAATTTAACTATTACATTTGTAGTCAAAAATTGATCTTTTTTAGTTAAAGCCTCAACTATTTGTTTGAAAATTTGTCTTTCTTAGTGAAAAATTTAACTATTTAATTTGATAAATTATTTTATTGAAAAATTCAACTAATCCAGTTGAATATTTATCATTTTAGTTGAAAAATCATCAGTTTGGTGGAAAATTAATTTGTTTAACTGAAAAGTTAACAATTTCAGTTATGGTTGAAAATTAATCTTTTTTAGTTCAAAACACAACTATTTGTTTGGGATTTTTTTTTCTCTAGTTGAAAATTCAACTATTTAATTAAAAATTATTGTTTTTAGTTGATTAAAAAAAATAATTAAGGTATAAAATTCAACTACACCAGTCAAAGATTCTTCATTTTTATTGAAAAATCATCAGTTTTATAAAAATAATTTTTCAAAGTGAAAATTTAATTTTGTTTTGTTTGAAAATTGATATTTTTATTTCGAAATTCAACTATTTGGTTAAAATTTTGTATTTTCAGATTGAAAATTTCATATTGATATTGATACTTATGTTTTTGAACAAATTGAAGAATTTTTAAGTAAAATAATGAATCTTTGATTGGAATAGTTTAATTTTAAAACAAAAAGATAAATTTTCAACCAAGCAGATTAATTTCTACGAAGAAATATGGATTTTCAACTAAATCCATGAATTTTCATATAAAATAATTAAATATTCAATAGAAATAATTACTTTATACAAATAGTTACACTTTCAGTTGAGAAAAAAATTGTTGAGCAGAAGAAACTAGTTTAAAAAAAATAGTTACATTTTTAAAGAAAGTGAAAAAATTTTTTATTAAAATGATGAATCTGCAGACAGAAAGATTAATTTCAAACCAAAAAAGACGCATTTTCAGCTAAAAATCACAATTTTTTACGCAAAAATTAAATCGTTGAATTTTTAGTTCAAAAAACTAATGTCCAACCGCAGAGATGAATTTGCAACTGAAATCAGTTGGCAAAACTTACAAAAAAAAAGAAATTTTTTTTAACAAAATATTTGAAGCTTAAATTGAATTAGCTAAATTTTCAATTAAAAAATCAATATTCAACCAGAAAGATGAATCTTGAGTAAAATTATGAAACAGAAACTATCGATTGGCGTAAGAAAATGAAAATCGATTTTTTCCGCATTAGGTCCCTTTCTTCGCGGACGGTCACACATATATATATGCACAACTTTTCACGACTCAGTGGATATTATGTTTCTAATTTAATAAATTGAGCAATTTACTGACTCAAATGTTTTTCTTTTTAATAAAAATATTACCTAAATAGGAATAGAAAAATAAGTAAGGACATGAACAGGGCCGAATCAGGCACCTACTAAGGATAGCCTGATCAGGTCCTGAGAAGATTGCCTGATTGGGGCCACATTCTGCCTGATCCGCACCCAATCTGGCCCTTACCGAAATTTCTGCGTGCGACGAACAAAAGGACGTACCGAAGTAGGTCATTTTATATGGGCGATATTCAAATAGATTTCAATTTGTATGTCCCTTGATGTTTATTTGATGTTCCTATAACATTTTTGGCCTACTAAGGGGATTACAGCACATATGGTGGTCTACTTTGTTAGTCCATACAAAAGAAGTACAAAAAAATTACATTTAGGAATACCTTTTTTTGTAATTAAGTAGTCAGTTTTTACCCTCCTTACAGTGTCCCTCCCTACAGATTCACATACTTGAAATGTGACTGGACTGGTAAGAATTTTATTTACAATATTGGCCTCGGGCACTTTTTTTAAATATATGACGCAGTTTAAATTGCAATACTAACATGCTAATGATTATATATACTGACTGAAAGAATCGTGCTTATATGTCTGTCCCTCGGTTTGTCAACAACTCCGAAGCCTCTATAATTTTATCGAATTTGAGGTGATAATTCGTATTATAATCGATTATAATTATGAAAAATAAGTATTTTTTATCAAATTTGAAAAAGACATTGAGTTTCCACAGTCTCAAAATTGATTAAATCCTCGTATGTCGTCTGAGAACACGGAAAAACTATCGGTTAACCTGAATAACAACTCCGAAGCCTCCCAAAAAAAAGAGGTGCAAACACAATATAATTTTTTTTTCAAAAAAATGTCCCCATAAAATTCTAAGGGCTGATGGAGCAAAACACTTTACCAAAGTTGGAATTATTATTTTTTTAAATAGTGTGTTTTATATCACTTAAAAATTGCAAATAACAACTCCGAAGCTAACGACTATCTAAGAAAACTGATAACAATTATTGCACAATTTAGAACTTCAATTTACTCGCATCTCGGAAACCAATATTGAAATCTATTTGCAAATCGCCCATATGTGATATAGCTGGTAGTCACTTTTCTTTTGTCAGATTTTATGACAAACGCCACAAAAGCATAAGCCCTTTCATGCATTTCACTATTCTTGGATGCACCTCCAGCCACTGAAGAAGCTTGATAAGTAGCTCATGGTTCCTGTTATCGAATGCCTTAGGTAGTCAATCCAAGCCAAGGACAGATTGCGTCGATACCTGATTGAGTCCTGGGCAATAACCTGTCCATTATCAGGTTTTCCCTGCAACCTGCCAGTCCTCTCTTGCATCTACGTTGTTCAGCTATTGCACTCTATACTGGCTCGATAGATGTTAATATCCTCTCTTTGAGGAGGCCAGGGAATAGCTTGTAGCTGGTGTTTAAACAAGCTATGGGCCTGTAGTCCTTTGGATTAGACAAATCTTCGGTCTTAGGAATCAAAACCGTGCGTTCTTCCACTAACCACTGCGGGATGGGTTGTTCTCCGTTCAAGAAAGTAATAAATATACGACCTAGTGCGTAGAAGTGAACTTCTTCTACCAAAAGTTGTTGATTTCATCTGGCCCTTGTGCTGAAAAGTTCTTAGTTCTAGCGATAACTTTTTTCAGTACTTCAGCAGTAATTATTGGACACTCTTCCTCTGGACCTTAAAACCTTTGCCTTTAGCCAATTTGTCCATCCTGAGAAAGTCTTTCTCGGATTTTTGATCTCCTAGTTCTCATGTTGGCATTATCGGCTATCTACAAAAGTGGTCTTGCTGGAACGGGTGGTATGTTCGATGGAGGATGTTGCTCTTCTTCTTGTTGATAAAGAGCTTCAAATCCCTTTCGGCGTAAAAAGGATACCTGATCTCCCAAATACTGACGGGTCGTATGACCATATTCCGAGTGCATATTGACCCAAAGTTCATGTAAACCCTGCGTGTATCCTCTTTGCGCCGGTGAGCTTTCTTGCCAACAGGTAAGAATGTCCCTCCTGAGTCGGTCCGACCATTTAGAACTATGTTCACGCATTTTTCTGGGGCCATTGTCTGGGCATCGCCTCGGTTCGGTCCTATTGCCACTCCAAACTGAACCGTGGCCTCCATCCAAAAGAGGCCTATTGTGGGTGGCACTGCGCGATACTGGTGACGTAACCGCATAATTCGTGGCATTGTTGAGTTAGCTCAATGCAGCGTGGCTGTTTTCTTTTATTTATTATTGTCTTGTTCGGCTGGTCCATTTGAGTCCCGCAGCATTTAAATCCTTTAGCATGTGTACGTACACCATTCATCATTGTATGAATTCAATCATAACCAGTGATGACCCGCGGCTGCATTCGACTTTATTAGAAGTACTCGAATTTACTTGTCTATAAGAGTCGAAAACTGCAGAAAACCAGCTCCCGAGGTCAGCCAATCTTTCGATAGTCGAGCTTAAAGGCAGAAATTCGACCCTGCCCATAAAATGCACTCAATCATTTTTGACGTCAAACCTCCCACTCGACATTAGTTAAAACGCAGCAAATACACAACTTGGTGGTACGTCACAGATGGACGTACGCGAAGCGAGGGCGCAGTCATAGGCAAGCCATAGATGGAACTGAAGGAAAGCCGAAGGTGAAGCTGAAGGTGAGCCGCAAGCAAACCCACTGCTCCTTCTGCAAATATCACTCGAGCCAAAAAAAAGTTTACGCGCGTCGCCCTATGAATTTTTTTTCCGGCATTGCTATGAAGAAAATTACGAAAAAACTGTTTGTATACCAGAAACTACAGAAAATTCTTTTCATTTTTTAAATTTCAGGAAAATGTATTAATTCTTGACATTTTAGAGTCTCTGGTAACTTAGGTGAATTTATCGGTAATTTATAATAACTGAATAGTAATAAAGGTATCATAGCACTTCGTGTTGTACCAATTACTACTCAAAATCACACTTAAATTAAATGTCAACGCGACAGTAATGTTTACCGCTCCTGTAAACAACCATAAAAAAACTTTATGCGGCAGTTTTGAGCACAGTTCGAACTAGCAAGGGGGGTTAGGTTGGTGTCCGGCGCCGATTTTTTTTGTTACTTTGCAGGTGAAAAGAGGATCCCAGACTATGAAAAAAAAATTTGGGCAAACATCCACATTTAGGGGTCGAAATCACTCATTCTATATTTTTGAGGCTTTTAGTGTTTTAAGAGGTAACATTGTTTTTACAGAAAATTGTTCTAATTAATGCTGTATTACAATATTAGCGTGAGTTGCAAAAACACTTACCCTCTAGAGTATCATCATTTAGAAAATCCACCCCTAGAATGCTTCGCCATATGACATATATGTATTTCAAGATTTTGGACTTTGGGCCATCAATGATAATGAATGATTTTTTGTTAACAATGGCGCTTGTTCTTATATTAATAAGCCCTTCTTATGTAAAACGATATGTGTAAGGGTAAGTGTATGTGTGTGCAATTTTTCAATGGAAATATGTAAATACCTGAACCTAAATAAATATTCTTTAGACAGTTCTGTTATATGTATCATCATTAAAATAGCCTGTTAAACAAAACATAAAAAGATTTTAGGGGTAGTTTTTGACACGTAATTTAGGGGTTATTTAGAATAACACTGATGATTTTCAACAGAATTTAATATCAAAACACGATGTTTGCAACAACAAAGTCCAAAATCTTATGCTACATACACGGAGAAAAATGAAAGGTCAGTTGCGCCATCTAGATGTGCAGACAGACTATATTGCAGGCTCAATTATAGGACAGCCCTTGAAGATGGCTAAAGCGACTATCTGTAAAAGGTTAAAACAAGAGTTTCAAGCCGATTATCTGAGAGTGTCGACTTGGTGTCATCTCGAACGGTCGACTCAAGCATCATAGAGAGTGGAACCGATCATCTCAGAGGGCGGACTAATCATTATAAAGAGTCGAATCGCTCATCATGAAGGGTCGATTTGGTCATCTCATATTGGTCGACTTGATCTCCTCGGACAGGCGACCTGGCCATCTTAGGGAGTCGATTTGATTATCCTACATTTTCTATGTTTGTTGTCCTTTCCCTACTTATTCCAGTCTCTCTCTTATAAGAGAGTGGAAATTATCAAATTAAGTGGAACCTATAAAACCTGAAAATTTACATAAAATACATGAATTCTTAAAGCATTTTTTATTCTTTGTGGAGAGTGAGGTGTATGAGACATAATTTGATTTGCAAAAACAGTGCACATTTACAATATATTTCTTGGAGCACGAGAGGCTAAGGACACGGCACGGTGTCACGCTGAATTGTAAGATTTGTAACATTGAAGTGAATTCAGAAACCAATATCCCACTTCTTGTTACTTTCTGCATCATCAATAAATGCTGAAATTTTTTGCATGTTTTCAATTTGAAACGAGACGTTGACAAAAAACCTATACCTGAATGTTCAGTTATGCCCTTACCGTAAATCCCTTGGAAGCATCAAATTTGACGTTGAAAATTCTTATGCACTTTACTCTACACGAATGTTCGAAATATCGAAAAGCAGTTTAAAATGATAAAAAACATGTTTAAGTTCAATAAACAGCCAATGTGATGCTATACGGCTGAATGACATTCACTCACTTCAAAAATGCTCTAGACTCTAGGGTCTAGACCACGGTGCTGCCAACCCCAACTCTCACTGCATGCATCGCGTCGACAACCGAATTGGTTACAAGGTTGGCGCGCTTATTTGAAATGATTAAATGTGAAAAGCAATTGTGTTAAGCAAATAATAAGAGTAAAGTTATTAAAAATAATTCTTTGCTCACAAGGAAGACTTAGACATTCAATCATTTTAAATAAACACGCCAACGGTAACTAAACAGGTCGGCCCTCCGCGATGGATCATTTCCTCTTCCGTCGATGTTCGAAAAGAGTGAAAATAAGACGATTGTATTGACCATCCTGAGAGGATACCTTGCTTATCCCTGATAGTGAGTCTGGATTTCTTATAACAGTCAGACTGGTCATAAAAAAAGAGCATCTCCGATTATGTCAAAAAAATTCTGGATGGTTCTTTAGACCATCTAAAAAACGGACTGGCTCTCTAAATTTTGACCCTCTAACTTTGACCATTCATTTTTCTCCGAGCATATTCAGCAGAAGCCCTTGGTACAGGGACCCTCTATCCGCAACCCTAGGACGCGTTCGGTGGCTTTGTCATAGGCCCATCGGTCCGACTCCCAAGAAATTAAATCCGAAACGTCAGAGACGACATACTAAAGGAAGTACTAAAGGACGTTCCAAAGGACGTACTAAAGGATGGACTAAATTACGTCATTTTGTATCCCAATTTAGGACTTCCTTTGGTACGTCCTTTTATACTTCCTTTAGTACGTCCTTTAGTATGTCCTTGTGTCCGTCCTTTTATACGTACTTTTTTACGCCCTTTTGTACTCCTTTTGCTCATTTTCTGAGTATTATAACACTCAGAAAATGAGCTTACACCGAGGGGTTAATAACTCACGAAAACTGGTATACTTAATTCATTTATTCTTCGTTAACTTCAGCAGTTTCCACCTCGTCTTCTACTAATGTTGGATTACCTTTAAGAGCTGACGAAATCGGAAAATCGGAACAAGGTCTCATCTCCAGTTGATTAGCGAGATCTTTAGCTTCATGCCAAGGTAGAGAAATGCAGTCAAACATTTCGCCTTCACTTGGCAGACCTTGTAAATGAAGTAATTGACTCTCTTCTTGTCCGATTTTCCACTTTTTCTCCGACTTCAAAAACTTGTAATTATTACCAAAAGCTTGCACCATTTGAGACTGGAATTCGATCTTTTATTTACGGTTATTAAATTCCAGCATGCTGAAATTTATGACCGTGGAATACGTCGACGTTAGAGATCTTGCAGCACGAAAAAAGTCTCACATGACTGACTGCTAAAGAGATTTGGCAAGAGCAATTCCGGTGAATTCAGACTTCTCATTGTATTTATTGAAGCAACAAATGCATGATCATTCAATTCAATGCAATTATATGCGTTTCTGGTAATAAAGTGTTTGAATAAAACGTGCTTGTTTTTAATGAGCCATTGACGCCAAATTCGCAAAAAGAATAGATTTTTCCAGATGATGAAAACCCGTTCAATTGGAGCTATATCTTTGTCTAAAAATTAGTCAAGTATGTCGCGAATTACTTGAAGATAAGCAATTGTACCTTCAGTCCATTTACTCAAAAAAAAAAAAAAAAAAAAAAACTAAACTAAAGTTCATTTTATCAGTAGCATCTGGGTCGGGGATGCTAAGCCCGTGATTAAACTTCTCGTATTCTTCAATCTATATCTAAAAATGCGTTGGTGAAGCCACAGCATTTCCAAAAAGTAAAACCGTAGAAGGTTTCAAAATATGGTTTTTGGTTTTGTTGAAATATGAATTGTGTCTTGTACATACAGTACGTCTTGATAAAAGGATTCAATAAACCAACCTTGCCATTTTTTAGGCAGAGAAAGATTATGGGAAAGTGCTTTGATCTTTATCGATTTTAACAGTCTAGTATCCCCATCTGAAGAAAATCCAGCTAAATTTATTCCTCTTAAAGCTGCTTCTTTTTTCATCCAGTTCCACCTTTGCAGAACATCGTCGGCTGTAAAGTGGTTTTTGGTGCCACAAAACGCTAAGCAAAACGCAACAACTCCAGCTTGAAGCGGTTGTGCCATTATTACATATCCGTAATTCGCCATAGAATTATCTTAAAAATATTTTTTGATAACTTCATCCGAAGTTGCTCCAAAGGATCCGCAGATAGGAACGCCGTGTACATCTAGTGGTAACATGAAAACAACTATCTGATTAAATCGAGGGTCGTATTAAATTCATCCTGTTATACTTGTCGCATCGTCACTTATCCAAACGGAATTTGGCAAATCTGTTTCTTTCAAAAATTGTTCCAGTTCTGCGAATCTAAATTCATCTTCTCTAATTGGATCGTTGAATTTTTTACTTGATTTTCCAACTGTAGAAACCGATGGCAGAGAACTTGGGAGATTAGCTTGGATTACTTCGTACAGACTTCCCCCGCCTAAAAGAAAAATATACGACGCAAAGAGTTTTATTTCATTGCCATAACGGTGGCCTCGCGAATCTTTTTCTGCAATAAAATGAGCGGTATCCACCAAAGACGAAAGAAAATGGCTATAATTAACATTCTTGTTTGAATTTTTTCCATCTGCAGAGACGTCTTGCTGATCCATAAGAGAAGTTATCGTATTTTTCATTTCCTCATTTCTTTCAATTAAGATCTCAACTTTGTTTAAAATTGAAAAATAATTAGTAAGTAAAGCCTGTCCTTTCGTGTTCTTGCTTAAGGATCGTCGGTTTCTTTCTGATCAAGAATATTTTTCTAAACCCACTTTTGAATTTAAGGTGGATCTTGTTTACAACCTGGAAGAAAACGTACCCCAGACGGTTCTTCAGGTCCTAAAAATTCGTAGAATTCCTAGAATGAGAGTTTTTGGAGTCATCGACTTTTTCCGGTGAAACCTTAGGTTTTTTCGACGAAGTAGCAATGCATGGATCATCTGCATCTAAAACTGTGTCTATATTTGATGTTTTGTTCTGAACTAAATGTTATTACCAAAATTCGACATTTTACATTGATTTTCATCAATTTTGTTCTTTGATTCTAAGTGTTGATCTCTGATATGTTTCGAATAGTTTGATATATACCAACGACCTTAAACCTTACTGATTTTTATTGCAGATGAGCAAAATATTCATTTTGATTCACTTGAAAGATCTTTATCTGGCTCTTCTCTCAGTGTTACTGGTGCCTTCAATTCGGTAATATTATTTACAACCGATGTCTTAAATATGATTTTGTATTCGTCTTTTGCTGGTAGCCTATTTATATAGTCTTTTAACAGTTTCAATACATGTTTCTCTTCTTCTCCAAAATCGCTTTCAACTTGATCTTTGGTCAACTTTTTTCGTTCAATGGTTTTATTGGCAAGTAATTTGACTTTCTTCAAATTTCGGCAGTAATGTCGCAATTTTTTCAATAATATCCTGTGTCCTGGTAGAATCTTAAAGTTTTTTGGGAATTTCCCGTAACTCCCATAGTAGTCTGTCAATGGTTTTTCGGGATAAATAAGATTCTACATCTCGGTTTAAGAAAAAGATTCCATCATTTTAATGTGCTCAGTGTCAAGACTTTCCAGGGATGGAAGATTATCAAACCCAGTCATCATTAGTAAATTTCTTAAGTACAATGGAATTGTACCTTTAATTGCGGTTTCTGCTTCAATCCGCCAAACTTCGTTGGGATCCATAATGTTTAACTGAAATATGGGATAAATAAAATTATTAATTTAATCGAGGAATCAATATGAAAAGAAAGAAGTAATACTGAATGGAAAAGTAATAGCTCCTTTTATTTGTGACATAGGATGTTCATTTCATTGAAAAATATTAAAAAGTTAAATCGTTTCCAATCTTCGATTGTGTACCTTCTTTAATATATTACACAAGAAAGGTACACGTACGAAAGGAAAAAATTGAATCCACTACAGTCGTATTCAAAGAAGCTAAATATGGCCGAGTATTTGGTGAAACACGAGATAAAACGCAACCTCACATAAAAGAGGAAAATAACAAGATTAAACACTTAGAAAAAATTATGGATGAGTGATATGGTGGTTTGACCCAAGACAATTTTTTTGATAGTTAAATTTGGTTGATTATACCATATATTTTTGTTGATCCAAGCAAATATTTTGGTTGATCAAAGTAAAACTTTTGGTTAATCCAATCAAATATTATGGTCGCTCGAAGAAAATATTTTTTTCACTATTTCAAATCAGTGTTTTTGCTTTTATAAGAAAAGATTTTGGTTGGTTCGACCAAAACTTGTAGTTCATCTAACCATAAAGGACCCAGCACAATTTACATTGTAAATGGCTTACCATGGAATTGCGTCATCTTTTATGAATTATTTCTTAGTTTATTCAACTATTAAATATCACAAGACGAGACAATTGCACGACAAGCCATTTGCAATATAAACTGTGCAGGATTCTTTAATTGTTTGATTAAAAAAATCGTTCTATTGTTTTATCAAAAACTTAATCATACAATTTTAGGTGATCACACGGATTCAAGCAATTGTTGGTATTTTTCACATGATCACTTAATAGCAATCGATTCACTTTTCCGATCAGTTATTTTTATAAGGATCATCGACATGCAAACGAAAAAGAATTACATTTTTACGTTTTCTTTCTTGACACTCTCTTCAATTATTTGGTAGATCCGAGGGCAGATCCAAACAAAAAATTTTTTTGAACAAAACAATCTTTCCTAAAATCAACGAAACGATTCAACCAAATACTTTGATGGATGCAAGCAAACGAATTTGTTTTAATGGACCAAAATGTTTTCTGAAATCAAATCAACCTTATGCGGTCAACGAAATAATTTGTTGAATGAAGGATACATTTTTCTGGGTGAAAGAGTGCATATTCTCTGATAAATTCTTCAATCACAATTAAGAAATAAATAGGGCTGTTCCATCTAGCTAATATGCAGGTACCTCTTCCATAATCCAAATTACGATTAAACATTTTGTCAAGTTCTATAGTTTATCACTATTTGGTTCGAGGTTAAGTAAAGCCCTGTAGGCTTTGATTTGATTATCAAAATAACTAAAAAAAATGAACGGAGATTTATTATTAATTGCATAACGTACCTCAGTTTCGTATCATAAAACAGTTTTTGTTTTTATTGTCACTGGACGCCAGTGATGCCTAGCGCCGAAACCAAGCACTTGCACTGTGAGCGCGAATTACGATTTAAATCTTAAAATTTTTCCTTGCAATCACGTACAATCTTGTGCAATTTTGTGCAATCTTATGCCATCCTGTGAAATCCTGTGCAATTTTGTGCAATCCCATGCCATATTTGGCAATATTTGGCAATCTCGCAATTTTTTTGCAATTCCATGCAACCGTGGAATCTTGCAATCTGGTGTACATCAGAAATCCGAGTAACTAACCCCTCGGCTTGCACTTAAAAAATTAAGTCCCGAAACTAAAATCTACAATTGGCAGTCTCCCTTGTATGAAACAAAGCGGTATGATATTAGGTGAGTAGGACATTAGAAAAGAAGTATATTCTAAATTTGTTTCCAGGAATATAATCACTCTTCAAATCTGTTGGAAAATGAACGGAAGACCTGTGCGCTTAAAATGATTGACTAATCTCAATTTAAAGAACACAATTACTGCTATAACTATAGATATTCACATATAGTAGAAAAAGCATACACACTTGCGCATGAATTATTCTCTGAATTATTTCGAATTTGACGAAACTTCGTTCGCCAGCCCGTGTAACGCAGTGCTTTACAAAAACACTCAGTATCTCCAAATTAATTCCTACGAATTTTTCAAAGTCTTTTTATCTACCTAATTATGCCACAATAATTATCGAACTCTTCTATTTCAAGCTCATATTAAAAAATACGGAACTTTTTATAATTACAAATGAATATTTCTATATTTTATCTGGAATGTTTCGAAAATGATATAAAACTCTGTTCAGTTATCGCTTATATGCGCTACTCTTGAATTACTTCGCTACCGTCAACCAGGGCGAATCAGAACAGTTTTTCACAAACCATTTGACATTGGCTGGATGTAGAAAGTGCCTAAATTGTATCAAATTTTTAATAGCCAATAATATGAGATATTTGTACTCTCAAGTAGAAATATTCTACAGATCTTTGTAAAAAAAGACCTTGTTAATAAATGTCTGAAGTTAGACAGGTAGTTGTAGCGATTCACACTGCGATGAGGTGAATCGCTACACTTGAAGCTCGGAGCGTCATTTCTACTCCGACCGTGTCTTGAAAATAAAGTAGTAGTATAAACGTTTATTCTTCAGCCTGTTGGACCTAAAAAATTGACTTGCTTACACTTTCCTTTTTTTTTACATAATTTTCTATAAACTAAGCCTTAAAACTAACATCCTTCCATACCTTATCTCTAGGATCGCACGATATTATCGCCTTGCCTTCCTCGCTTCGCCTTGCTCGCATGTCCCTACTCTCTCACTTTCGCGTCTACTACCTAATGCTTATCTACTATTTACAATATTTACATACTACTTATATTTACTTCCTCTCCTACTTACAATCTTTCCTTCTCCATTCCTCTTCCTCCTACCTTCTCTTCTTCTCCATCCTACCCAACACTCCCTTCACACATTCTACTGCCCTTTTGTCCCCCCTTTCATGCATCATTACCTCCATGCTCATTTCACTCCTTTCCACCTCTACGCACTCCTCCAACCACTGCTCCATTTTTGCATACCCCCTCCCACACAGTTTACACATCCTCTTTTCCCTAGAGAGCCAGAACCTATTAAAATCCTCCATGCACCCGCATCTCATCCTCGCTATAAGCTCCTGACTTCCTTTCTCTCCTTTCTCACACAAATATTGCGCCCTCGCCCTTGGCATAATCCACACATAGTTCTCGTTAAACCTTGACTCTCTTATTCTCTCTTCCCCTGCTGTATTCTCTCTCTCCATGCTGTTTTTCTTAACCAACTCATATACCTTCCTTCCTCGTGCATCCTTCTAACTTCATCCATCTGTAGACCATTCGTTCTAAAATGCCTTTCCCTTTCAGTCTCCATCCTCTTACTCCCTCTCCTGTTCTCCTTCTCCCACCCACACTCCCTAACCAGTTTACTTCCCCCTCTTCCAAAAAGTTCTCCGCATATTTACACGTACGACTCCCCGCTAGAATTCCTACACTCTTTCTCACCGTCTCCCTCCTGACAACATAATTAGACGTGTTCCTTGCCAACCCCAATTTCCAATTTATATACTTCTCGCGTGTCCTAATCACCTCTTCACTTTCCTTCCACCCCCATACCATATCCAGATATTTTCCCAACCTTTTCATCATCTCCTTTAAGGCCTCCTCACTTCTAGTCAGCAACACTATGTCATCTGCATACGCTAGTGACCAAATTCTAACATCTCCTATCCTGACTCCTCCTACCACCCCGGCCTCCAGGTTACTTTCTATATCTGCAATCAAAATCTCAAAAAGCATTGGGCTAAGCGGACACCCTTTCCTTAACCCCCCATCCATCCAGAATCCCTCCGAAATCCCCTCCCCTCCTCTGACCTTATCTTTGGTCTCTCCATATATATCCCTTGCCCTCTCAAACAGGCCTCTCTCCACTTCCCTACCTTCATCGCCTCCCACAACCTTCCCCTATCCACCGAAGGGAACGCGCCTTTGAGATCCACGAAAAATGCGTACACTCTCGACCCCTTCTTTGCTAATTCTCTATCCACCACGTGCTGCAGAACGTAGATATTATCGATAGTACTCCTACCCGCCCTGAAGCCCGCCTGCGTCTCCGACAATATTCCTTTCCCCTCGACATCCTTCCGCAGCCTCTCCGCCACCACCATCGCGCATACTTCATACGCCGTATTCATTAGCGTCATTCCTCTATAATTTTCCTGTCTGTTCCTGTCTCCTTTCTTATACAGTGGCACTATTAACCCTTCTCCCTATTAATCCCTCTCCCCTCCATACTTTCTTCACTACCTCCTTCAGCCTCTCCCTAACCTCTTGTGTACTGAACAGCCATGCTTCGTTCTCTACCCCATCCAGCCCTGCTGCTTTTGACCTTCTTAACTTCCTTATCTGTTTCTCTATTCACCATTTTGAAAAATGCATTGCATTCAGAAATGTTCGAAGAATATCTGTGAATTTTTTCAGATTTTTCCTAACGTTGCCCTCCTTCTGGGAACAGGTCAAAGTGGACCCTTGAAAAAGGAGGCCGAAAAGCCCTGTTTTTTTGGGACATTTTGCCCTCGAACTATTGCAAACAAATTGTCTAGGACAAAAGTGAACATATCGCTGCATTCGGAAGACTTTAAGCTTTCAGATGCTTTTTATTATATATTTCAGAAATTTTTTTTGTACGAGTTGCAATCAAAAAAAAGAGGCCTATACCTTTGGAACCGACTTTAAGTACCATTCATTAAACTTTTATGTCAGCATGATTAGGATTAAGGCGGAAAAATTTCCGCTTCCACTTTAACTCCATCTAGCCCTAAAATTCGGTCAAATTCTGTATCAATATGGAATGATTTTCAAATTTAATTTTTGATAACATATATATCCTGAGAAAAAAAGGCATTTGTGATAGAATATGGAGTATGTCGGACACATTTTTATTTGCGAAAAGCTCAAAAACTTTGAAACAATGATAGATATATTATAGTATTATATTTACCAATAGAATTCAGGATAACAGTCAAAAAAAAGATCAGAGTATAAGCGCTCCTCATTTCGGCTAATTAGGAGAAAACCTGAATTATGCGTCAACAAAGAATATGGCTAACACTGTATCTGATTAATATTCTGCTGATTTATTAGAGTATGTGTCCGTGTATGTTATCTTAATCGCTATCTTCTAAATTATAGGCCTCAAGCTTGTTCTACTAAAATGTTTAAATTTATATTTCACAAATCACTCCAAGAACATAATTTTGGTTACCTCAACCGAGGCTACTTTGGAAAAAAATAAAGTTTTTTCCCGAATAGCGGTTTGACATAAATTTGAGTTTGAATCGAAAATTTTTGAAATACTTTACAGGTATTGACGATATCTTCATAAAAATGTATAGTTATGTTCAAAAACAAAGAGAAACCTATTGGACTCACGGTGACATAAAGACTATCCCATACTGACCTCGTTAATAAGGCTATTATGAGCAAAAGCATTTGTTCGTTAATAAATTTAGTAAATAATTTGTTCATGACCATAGAGACCACATGGATACCTTTTACTAGGTATTGTAGAGTGGATTAAACGAAGCTCAATTTAAGGTGGACTGCACTTTTGCTTCTTATTGCTTCGTCTCCACAACTTTTCTGTATCAAATGCTTGCAAATTATTTTCTTTATGTCTAAAATCATCAAAACGTAATCCTAAAAAGAAAATAAATATTACACAAATCAAGATTTTCGGTAGCAAAACGCCAGAAAGTACTGATGCTAATTTTCATATCTTTATTTTTATTACTAATAAAATTTTGTAATGACTAAAATCATCAACAAATAAGTTTAAAAATAAAATAAAATTGAACAAGTATTAATATTTTACATTTGTTGAGCCATATAGAAAATTATCTGGAAAGATTTGTCCATTCTAAGTATCTAGCTAGAATACTTTTTGCACATTTCCAAAAAAAGCCAGGGTGTTTAGAACATGGACCTACGACAGGCACTCGGGGTAAACCACTGGAACCGGGACATGCCAATGCATAGGCAGTCGTATGTTAACAAAGGACGAATGCAAACGAAGCATTATAAATTCCGGTAGGAAAATTGTGCAAAATGCCCGGATCTGTCTGCTTTGTATGTCAAACAAAGAAAAAAAAATCGATAACTTCTGGAAACTGCCACATAACCTTACAATGTCGAATGTTGAAAGACTTCTCCAAGAACATCGCTTTTTCTTTTTTTTTACCTTACATACAAAGCAGACCGATCCGGGCATTTTGCACGATTTTCATACCAGAATTTATAATGCCTCGGTTGCACCATGTCTCTGTTGCAGTGCTCCATCCTCCTGCCTTACCAATTTGGTTTACCCCGTGCGCCTGTCACGCTGGGTCCTTATAATTCATTGTTCCATGGTTTAGAAGTGCCAAAAATGAAAAATGAATATCTGAAAAAATTAATTTCTTTCGAATCATCTAGCCAGCCTTTTGGACCACAATTGGGTGCTGGCTAGCCTATCAGGACTAACAAAATGTCTAACTTCTAAATCCAAATATTTGTTGCACATTTCCAAAAATATTTACGGTTTTTAAAAGTATAACAAATAAATATTTACATTGAAAACTGCAGATTCCTGATTCCCAGACAAGGGCTCTTCCGGTCCTCAACAACATGCCCTCCTACCGCCTTAGACAGGTCAACTTCAGGACTGCAAGTTAGGGACAGGAGGGGCCTGCCGGGACAGTTGGAGTTCGGGGGCAGACCTAAAATGATTGGTCCCGGACTGTCCATTACCCAAATTGACTTGCATCACAGCAAAGGCACCTTTGCGGTTTTACAGAGGGGTATTGCTGCGAGACACACAGGTATCTTACTAATCCAGGAGCCTTGGTTTATTCCAGATAATATAAGGGGATTAGGAGGGCTGGCTTTCGTTACAGGAACCCCAAGACGGCCAAACAAAGGGCTTGCATACATGTATTAGAAGAATGGGAAAGTCAGTCATGGGATCGGCCTACTGTCAATATGAAAGCGAAATCAGCCCACCAGAGGAAGTACGTGTCGACTGGTGGAATAATGCAAGGTAAGGGATCTCCCTTTTCTCTTGGGGTGCGATGCTAACTTCTACCATACTTTGCGGGATAGCACGGGCACCAACTCAAGAGGTAATGATCTATTCGAATATTTAATTATTAGTGATTTAAATATTCTCAACACGGAGAATACCCCGACGTTTCATAATTTGGTCAGGGAAGAAGTCATTGACATTACCCGAAACGGCGGCTAGTCCACGAAATTGTTATCCGCACCAGGGTCAGTTGGGCCCTGAAGTCTTTCAGCCCATACAAGTTTCCTGGTCCGGATGGCATACACCCGGTCTTCTTACAGAAGGCTGGAGAGACCATCATAGGGCGCTCGTGAAACTGGCTAGGGCTAGTCTCACACTGGAATGTGCACCGACGGTATGGAGAGTTACTCGAGTCATTTTCATTTCGAAAGCAGACAGGATCAGTTATACTTTCACCCAGAGGATTTCCGTCCTACCAGCCTCACATCCTTCTTACTGAAAACGGAGGAAATACTTGTGGATAGATATTTTCGCGACGAGGTCTTATGAAGCAGCCCACTTCACAAGGAGCAAGACGCCTATAGGACTGCTCACTCAACCAAAACGGCCATAAGCAGAGCAGTAAATCTAATCGGAAGACAACTAAACCAGAAAGGCTCTTGCAATTAGAATCTCCATGGATATCTAAGGAGACTTCAACCACACCTCTACAGAGATGTTCAGGGCGGCCATGACTGCACATGGTGTGCCCACTGCAGTCGTGGAATGGACCTGTGACCTGTCAGTAAATTGATGAGTTGACAATGGAAGTGCATTTTTTAAATGGTTTTTCATTGGCAAATAGGCTAAAACTTGATAATTAGTTTATTCAGCTTAGAAATAGTAAAATTGTAGTGATTTCTTCAAATTTGTTGAGTATCTGATATTTATTTTCAAGTTTTAGCAAAATTTGGAGAAATTTTGTGATGTTCTGCAAAGAAAAGTTTTAAGTAGTGTAACTGCGCAAGCATACATTAGTTTGCATGACGTGTTGTGCTGATGTGCCAAGTTACGCTTTGTAGCGAGACCCGTCCCTTCTGGTAGTGTACCTTCGAGCACTGTATACATATTGAATTACATTATACATATTTACTCTCAACCAATCAAGTGCATTCATATACGGTGATATGGATGTGTATATGCGCAGGTCGTAGATAAATCGCACGCATGCATTTAGTGCTCTTTGTAGTTTAACATCCAGATCAAGGGATACACAAGCCAGCAGTAGTCCAAAAGCGGGAAGACGAGCAAAGATATTAATTTAATTCGCATGGATTTATTTGAGATTTTCTTATTAATTTTAAGTGAATACAATGTCCTATGGATTTTATTGATCATATGATAGATATATTCCTACCAGTTCAACAAGGGATTGAATATGACACCTGAATTGCTTGTTGCCTCTCTACAAGATAAACAGAAAACATGCTACAGCTTTATTTGATCATCCAATTTTCCCACTCCTTGCCTCAGCAGTAACATCACATGTGACTAGCCAAATATGGCTATGTCATTCTTCTTTTCTTAATTATATTAATAATTTTGCATTCTGTGCAGGTATTTTGAATTTCCAAAAGACTTTATTGTGCAAAATCTAAACTTAATTTATAGAAGTGCTATTTTGATATTTTGATGAAATGTTGAAGAAAACTTTCTCTATTCAGATTCTTATACCCAGGTTGCTGCAGTATTTTGATTTTCAAATTCCATGTTTTTAGCTGGGGTTTATGAAGGTTATTTATAAAACATTCTCCACCTTATTCTCACAGTCTCATTTAAAACCAATTAGTGACTTTTTCCGGTAGAGAAAATTATTATTCCTACTTCTCTAATTCCATTCAAATAAGTCTTTCCAACATAATAAATTAATTTTCGAAATTTTTTCAAATCCCACGAATTTCCACGTCTAAAACATGAAAACTATTCTTCAAAATAAACAATGCAATCCATTTGTACTTTCTGCACCGAATCTTTGAATTCTCTTGAATTTTTCCAAAAAATAAACTGTTATTTCTTCATAAAATTTAGTGTGATAAAAATGTTTTCGATACATTTTACGTATTTTTAGGCTATTCCGACAATGAATGAATATTTATTCAGAAAAATATCGTTACGAATACGGAACATACAATATTTTCTTGATCTAAGAAAATATTTCTGGTCTGAAAAAATGTTGAGGCATTTTGAAAACTTTTTAGACTAATTTTATTGAGATTTGAATATTATATGTATAGCAATTCGTAGTACAGGGAAATTCGAACAATTTACCTACGCGAATTTTTTTGATTAAAAGAGAATTATCAGAGTTATAGCATTTTCAAAATTCAAAAAAAAATAAATAAATAAAATGAAAATTTCATGCCAAACAAGGCACGATATGGAAAAAAATCAAAAGAAGAAAAACGCTGCTTTTTGAAAGACCTACAAGATCATTATAACAAGTTTTTGACCAGAAAAAAATAAAAAATTCAAAATTTGAGCCAAATAACGCGGGATACGAAAAGAAGTTATGATATAAAAATTTTTGCCTTTATGAAGACCTGTAAACTTTCCATTGAACATTTCTTGGTAGGGGGCATAGTTTGTTTTTTATGTATGAAAAATGGTATTAGAATATTTTTTAACCAAAGGTTCTGATCTTAACCAACAAAAAGAATAATAAAAAATCCCATTTTGCGGTCAAACTGTGCAAGATACAAAAAAAGACGAATCAATAAAAATTATGCACCCGAAAAAGATTCACAAATTTCTTGATTATCACTTTTTGATAGAACGCGTAGTTTTTGTTTTAATCGCAAAAAATAAGATTATAAATAAAAAAATTAATTTTTCCAAAAAACTGTTATTGAAAACAAAAAAATTACACCCTAAAAAATTGAGCAAAATCGGTTAATAAAAAGAGCATCAGCGTCATCAATATCGAGACAAGCCCCTAAAGTTTCCCATGTTGACATTGGGAAAAGTGCTTTTGAGAATGTGTAAATTTGATGTCAAAATGAATACTTAGGTTCAAATATTAAAAAGTATAATTCTTTGTGAGAAATACTTCTACAAATCAATGATACCTTACAATTTTTACTCTTCCAAGGCCCTTTTATTTACCCTCAAAAACCACCGTCTAATTACAACGTGAGTTTTTGCTTTTTTATTATTTACCCGACATTTTACTAACATTTGGTTATTCACTTTAGGAGGTGTGATGCATGTAATTCGCCTGCCTTTCTGGATCTTAGGTTCAGTTTTTTTAACTTCGTATTTTCTCCTATTTACTGGTTTCTATGATCATTGCGGGAAAATCAATAAATGTAAATCATTATTCTGAGTAAACTCATTTAGCGCAATACACGATTTGCCTCGACTGACTTCAACCCAAAAGGGCTTGCATATGCCGGCTTTTTTTAGTATACTTCTGGGATACCTCACGATTATTTTGAGCCCAAAAAGAAAACAATCGTTTGGGCCCTTTTTGAGAAAACTCTTTTTTTTATTTTTTTTTGAAGAGGTTAATCAACATATTTTGAATATGATCGATTTTAAGCGAATACTTTGAATGAAAAAAAATATATATATAGTTTTTGGGAAAAATTTTCAATTTTGAGTATATCTAAAAAAACATTACTCTAGCTCTAATGGAACCAAAATTATAGCCTTTTGAATATGACCCTTTTTCATGAAATGTCGTTTAACATCAATTTTATAAATAAAAGTTTTTGTTTTTCAAAAGAACTCTTTTTCTCAGCATTTTAGGTGAAAGTTGCCAGTAAGTTATTTAACCCTCAAACGATACACTCCTTTCTGGCTCCTAATATAGATACACTAATGCGAATTGGTTTTTTGCAAAGTTAGTATTAAATATTTAACATATTGAACATACGGTAAACATCAAGTATATATTACACATATATAACATATATATTCAATATAGTGGGGATAAGCCGCTTCAGCTGTGCCTGCGTAAATGCCAGCAAAATAAAAAAATTTCCAATGCTAATTTGCACCAGTGTACCGTTTGAGCGTTAAAAAAGACTTCATTTTGAGTAGATCTAAAAAAAATGCTTTAGCTGTAATAGAACCAAAATTATAGCCTTATGAATATGGCCCTTTTTTATGAAATTTTATTCAACATCAATTTTTTAAATAAAATTTGTCGTTTTTCAAGAGAAGTCATTTCCCGAGAATTTCGGTATAAAGTTGCCACTAGATAGGTTAAGGAGGACCTAATTTTTAGCAAATCTTAATAAACCCAAAATTTCTTCTTGGGCTCAAAATGATCGGGGCATCCCAGAAGTATATTCAGAAAAAAAACGGAATATGCAAGCCCTTTTGGGTTGAAATCAGTCGAGGCACAACGTGAATAATGTTTCAGGTTGATGTAACAATACTAACTTAAGTTTGAAAATTCACGTTGTTAGAGACTATTTATATAACAACATATGCATGTGCAGTAATTGTTTGGGCGTTGTTATTTTAATTTCGACAAAAGTTGTTGCGCATAAAAAGTTTGCGCACAAAGAACTACATTATTTACGTAACTGTAAGTCACAAAACCAGTAACTAGTGAAAATAACAATGAATTTTGTTTTAATTAAAATGTTCGAAAAACGGCATAAGATATAAAAAATAAACAAATAAAAAATAGACCGTCATAATCAGTCAATAACTATCATTTACCAGCACAAATAAGCAGTTTAGTCACAAAATTCTTCGAGAATGAAAAGATACTTTTTTGATTTGTTTCCGAAAAAGAATGGGTAGGGCATTGCCGAAAGATTGAAACCTTGATAACATAATACATTGAATTTATTACTATTTGTTATTACGAGTTACTTGTAACATTTCAAGCCGACTTCGTATCACAAACAATTTCATGTTTTAGTTTTTTTCGTAATTGAATTAATGGTATGGAGGATTGTCGGTTATACAATATACTTTATAATTAAGATCGATTGGGCGAACGCAGCCTACTGGAATATCCTTGATTTCATCTGGGGTCATTAAGGTAATTGTTCCGCTTTCCATGTTTATTTTTGCCCGTGATTTATGCTTATTTGAAAAATTATATTTATACATTCCAGAAAGTTCATTACTGCTCTCCAATATTGCAAAGACATCACCATCAGATGTTGATAATACTATTTTTTCTTCGGTTGGCATAGGCGCATAGACATTTTTTCCTAGGAGTATTTTCATTTGATCATTCGCAGGAAAAGTGTATCTCCGGAGTTCGAGTTGCTGGTGCGGATTGCGATTGGGAGTAAGCCGAATAAATTTAAGTTGGTCAAGTCCATATCCAAGTACGTCCATGATCCTGGGAGGAGACCTGGACCTGGCACGAAGAGAAGGCTCGGCAAGAGGAAGAGACCTGGCTGGAGAATAAGGTCTGGCTGAAGCAATAGACCTGTCAGGAGAGTGTTCTCTATCAGAAGAATAAGAAGAAGATGGTTTGTCACGATGACCTCCAGGAATAGGGTCGCCGTTAGGTAAACAGTCAAACTGTAAACTTAACTCTGCAAGAAGAAACAGGGAATAATTTTTGTTAAAGTATGTTCATATATCATGAAATCATGTAATAAAATTGTTGGGCAAGACATGAGGACATAGAGAAAAGACTGCCCTGGGAAATTGAATGAAAGCTAAAACACCAAAATTCAGGGAACACCACCCGGGAAGGATCCTGGAAAAGTTTTATTTCGAATTCCTTTTAAAGAATGTAATACGCTTTTATACAGACATGCAGCGGAATTTCGGAGACCAGAAAAAAAGGTTACGCAGCCGCGTATAGGTGCCATAATACAGAAAACTTCTGCGCACAATAAGGAATAAGCTTGAAATCTCTCGCTTGAAACATCAGACAATATTCAGATTCCGTAATATTTGTTCCAACTCCGGAATTGATACGAAATTCTTCGTTTTGTCATCCAAAATGTCACTTGATGTAATTTTTTACGTCCGAGATAAATCGAGCTGATTTGATAAAATCCTTAATTTTGGCAGTTCGACAGATAGAATTCGAATCTGAATCGGCTAAGTCCAGGAATGCAGCCGGTCTGCCTTTAACTCAATATAATTTCTGCTACTGAAAGTCGGGCGGCAAATTCTTTATCAATATGGAATGATTTTCGAATTTCATTTTTTATTAGACATATGTTCCGAAAAAAAGCATTGGGGATCGGATGCGGAGTACGTCAGACAAAATCTTACTTGCGGAAAACTTAACAACTTTTTGAAAATTGTAGATATATTATAGTATTATATTTACCAATAGAATTCAGGATAACAGTCAAGATAGAGGCCAGAGTATAAGCGCTCCTCATTTTGTCCAATTAGAAGAAAAACTGATTAAAGCGTTAATGAAGAATGTGGTTAACACTGTATCTAATAAGTATTCTGCTGATTTATTAGAGTACATATTAGACATATTAGAGTACATATACATAGTATATATATATATATTAATAACCAACGCAGGGTCACACTATATATATATATAAAATACTAATAATATTTTAATAATAATAAATAAATAATAAATAATTTTATATATACATACTATACACTACTGAGATATATATATTTATATTTCATAAATCACTCCAAGAACTGAATTTTGGTAGACATAAAGACTATCCCATAATGACCTCGTTAATGGGGCTATTATGGGAAGAAGCATTTGTTTGTTAACAAATTCAGTAAATAATTTTTTCATCACCCCAAGCCACATGTATATCTTTTACTAGGTATTGTAGGGTAAAATAAATGACGCTTTGTTGAAAATATTTGTTTTTAAAGATGTTGTGTCCTAACAAAGGAAGTGAGTTGTGTCACTTTTTACGGTCGCTTTGATGGTATTTTTAAAAAGCGAAAAGATTATTTTTCATGAAAAAAATTTGGAACATTCAAAATTTTTATTTATTGAGAAACTGTTATTTTGGACTGAACCTTTGATTGTTATCGCTTTATCCTTATCACTTTCTGTAAAAAAAATTCTCTACAACTTTTCTGTATAAAATGTTTCTAAATTATCTTCTTAGAGTATAAAATCATCAAAAAATAATTTAAAAGAAAGAGCATTGAACAAATCAATATTTGCGGTAGCGAAACGCCAGCAAGTACTATCTTTTACTCTTATCGCTCCATTCTTATCGCCAAAATCATCAGATTTAATTAAATACGAGTACCTAGAAGCTTATTTTCTTGACAAAATGATTCTCTATGTCTTTGCCGGATCGAATTTTTAATTATGAATTTTTTAAAGCTTAACACTATCAACTGATAATTTTGAAAAGAAAAAAGAAAAACAAATAATATTTTATATTAGTTGTGTTGTACGTCAAGCAGTATTTTCGAAACGTTGGAATATCATCATTATCAAAATTCACAATCATATCTGTATAAGCAAACTGTAAAGTAAATCTCAGCATCGAAAATTTGTTAATATGTTGCTTTTCGATTGCCGAATCAGAATTGTATAAACTAAAAAAGTAGGTTTATGTTCATACAAAAATTGAATTTTCAACGAACATGGTGCATCTTCAATAAGGTGGTCCAAAAATGCATTGGAATTTTTTTTTTTTAGTTTTTATGTGGACACCCCAAAAATTTGTTCGAATCTACACAAAAATAAATGCATTTTTTGAGTTGAAACTCAACATTTCTCTTCAAAATTAGCCGTCAAATTCTAATAAAATATGACTTTTTAAATATCAACACCATAAGTCTCTATTATAGGGTAAAGAGAAACCCCATAAGTGAAAAAATGGGTTTTGCGAGTTTTTCGCGCTGATTATGATTTTTTTGTGGTTTTTTCCATGAACCTTGTTTCTGGCACATAAAATACCGCTTTATACTGATAATTAGATGTTCACATAAATTGTCTAAACAATTTATTATTGTTTTTAGCAGTTTTCTCATAGAATTGAGTTAGAAAAATGTGGATTTTTTCAAAAATTTCCCACTTGTTTTCCAATTTTCAATTAGAGGAAAGTGATAGTTCATCAAGGTCAACAGGAGTGATTGTTTAAACAATTAATTTTAAATGATAATAATATTCTCTTAGAAAAATGCTACAAAATTGCAGTTTGAAAAAAAATCACTTCTGGTCAAATTTTCAATTAAGATAAGTTAAATAATTAACCAGAGTAAAAAAAATCAATTGTTTCAACATTTTGTTATTACTATTATTGATATTATATTTAAATAATGCTAGAAATATGTGGTTTTTTCTGAAATTTCTGGCTTTTTGTCCAATTTTCAATTGGTGTGCAGTAATAATGAATTCAAGTTATAAAAATAATTGTTTAAACAATTTACAATCTTTGTTAATAATACTCTTTTTGCTGAATTGGCATAATGTTGCGCGTTTTACTAAAATTTTCCACTGTTTGTCTATTTTTCATTAGGCGTGACTTAATAATTATTTAAATTTAGAAAAAATAATTGTTTAAACAAATTAATATTGTTTATAACTATCTTCATCTATATCAGTGCCTGATAGTTGCGGTTTTTTGGCAATTTTTACCTTTTTGTCCTTTTTTTCACTTAGTGAGGTAGTAATTTAATATTGTTTATAAATATCTTTTCTTAGATAAGTGCTAGAAAGTGGCGGTTTTTTCTGAAATCTTTAACTTTGCATCGCCTTTTTATTTAGGAACAAGTCATAAATCAACCACAACAAAAATGATTTTTCGAATGGTACTGTTGTTTTAAGTGAATTATTTTGTCTCTTTTCCCAATGCTTAAAAAAATAATTTAAAGAAAAATAGCTATTTTACACAAGAGGAAAAAACAAAGAATAGAATAATTATGAATAGGTGGAAGGACTAGGTCTTTAATTGACTTTTAAAAGTTTTTTTTTTTTGATTACTACAAAAAGTTTATTGCAAAGCCTAAAAGAAAAACTTGAACTTGCAAATATTGTAATATCCGTACTTATCTAAGAAAAGATAGTTATGAACAATAATGAATTGTTCGAACAACTTTTTTGTTAACTTTAATTAATTATTACCTCAATAAGTGAAAAAAGGACAAAAAGGTAAAAATTGCCGAAAAATCGCAACTATCAGGCATCGATATAGATGAAGATAGTCATAAATAATAATAAAAATATATAACATATATAATATAATAATAATAAAATAGTAATTTGTGTAAACCATTATTTTTGCTAAATCTAATTAATTATTAAGTCACGCCTAATGAAAAACAGACAAACTGTTGAAAATTTCAGAAAAAAACGCAACATTCTACCGATTAAGCAAAGAGAATATTATTAAGTATAATAATGAATTGTTTAAACTATTATTTTGTCAACGTAAATTCATTATTACTACACTCCATATGAAAATAGGACAAAAGGTCAGAAATTTCAAAGAAAAACGCATCTTTATAGCATTATTCAAATATAATATTATCAATAATTGTAATGGATTGTTTAAGTAACAAATTTTTTTGACTCTAATTAATTACTTAACTTATCTTAATTGAAAATTCGACTAAAAGTGATTTTTTTAACTGCAATTTTTTGGCATTTTTCTAAGAGAATATTATTAAAATTAATAATAAACTGTTGAAACATTCACTTTTGTTAACAATAATGAACTATCACTTCCCTCTAATTGAAAATTGGACAACAAATGGAAAATTTTTGAAAAAACCGCGTCTTTCTATCTCCATTCTATGAGAAAATTGCTAAAAACAATAATAAATTGTTTTAAAAATGTATGTAAACATCTCATCATCAGTATGAAATGGTCTTTAATGTGCAAAAAATAATTTTCAGCTAAAAAACCGCAAAAAAAAGTCATAATTACTGCGAAAAACTCGCAAAACCCATTTTTTCTACCACAGAAGACGATTTTTCTACAAAATGCATGAATCTAAGTCTTAGAAGTACATTTTTTCATTTTTGTTGTATGTAATATAATCGTTAAAAAAATAAATATTCCTTGAAATATAATATAAAATAATGCATTATAAATTTATTTTGAAAATCTGTTATTTTCATTGTGCAAATTTAAATAAATATTTGAGCACTGCATCTAGTTTACAAAGTCATCAATGAAATATCGTCTGGTTGAACATTAATAATCTCAAACACATTCTTATTATATTATTCTTCTTCTGCTTAGAAATTATAAATCTAAAATTCAAGAATCAAAAATATTAAATGTAAGCGTTAATGTATTTTGTTGGAAATTTGTCTATTTTAATCAAAATTCTTACTAGTCCAGTTGTTCTAGTGAGATTCTGACTACTGCCCTAATTGAAATGGGGACAAATGGGGCGGTTTCTACACGGGCAAGGGTAAGGAAGGCAGATTCTTTGCTTCTTGAGAGTGAACCCCCTCCGAATAATCACTGATACCTCAGTAAATATTCACTGCTTAATGTAGCCAGCTTCATAAGTTGGCCTACGGGATTTATTTGTCAAGCTTTTTCACGGATTATCTTATTGTCATTCCACTTATTCTGTCTATGGTCCTCGGATAGAAATCACAAAAACTCTCGAAGGCGTCCCACGAAGTCGTCTTTTAGTACAATGTATAACGCAATGTTGCGTGATTAACTGAGGTATGCATTTCTACTGAAATTTTCTATTATTATAATAATACCATTTTATCCACAAAGTGAATAAATTCCGAGTGGTCGGTCACTTCACTTTTGAGCGTGTGCCAAATTTCAAGATTTCAAAAGAATTAAAAATTGTTTAAATTATTTGATAAAACATTTAAAGGATTTATAATGATTTCAAAATATTTTCAGAGATTGGTAACGATTTCAAAGCATTTTCAGGATTTTAGGGATTCTCAAAATAATTTTAAACATTTCAAGTTGTTTCAAACATTTGAAGGGTTTAAATATTTTACAGGATTCCAACAGATTTCAACAGATTTCAAGGGATGACAAAGGATTTCATCGTCTCTTGATGGATTTAGACGGATTTTAATAGATTTCAAAGGATTTCAGAGTATTTTGAAGATTTAAAGAGATTCTAAAAGAATGCAAAATATTCAAAAGTATTCAAAATATTAAAAAGTATATTTCAAAAGTTTTGAATAGATTCGATGGCATTTCACAAAATTTCGAAAATTTTGGAGAGATTTCAAAGGAATCAAGCGGATTTTATGGCGTTTAAAAGGCATTCAAAATATTTCAACTGATTTAAAAATATCAAAGGATTTTAATTAATTTGAGAGAATTTTATATATTTCAAGGGATTTAAAATTATATATTTCAAATGAGTTGAAAAAAATTCAAAGAATTGTAAGGAATTTGACAGTTTTCAGTAAGGGATTTCACGAGATTCCGAAGTATTTCAAAAGATTTCAAGCGAGTTCATGGGAATTCGTGATGAGAAACTACATTTTCTTCTTATATTTAGTAGACCTTCTTTTCGAGAAAATGTTTATAATAAAATAGAAAGTAAATATTTATTTCCGCAATGTTTTCTATAACTTTGTCGTCTTATTCGACTGTCCCGAAGAACATTGTCTTGATAAAGATTCCCGAATATAGAGTGTATCAACTCTATTATGCTGCTCTAGAATATCGTATCTTCATTAACGAAAACATAGAGATACGACACTTTACCGAAGTAGAATATGTGACGCGATCTGAGAAAAGGGACCTACTAGGCAAAAAATCGATTTTCGGATTATGATGGATTCTATAAGTTCTTTGACAGATATTTCCAGTGGGGCAATCAGCAATTTTGTATCTGTATTATTCCATAAGTTATGAATGATTGAAAAAGATTCTTTGGTCGGCTTTACACCGACGAGCGGAAGGTTCGTCTCACGCGCGTAGAACGGCTGGGGGGGGGGGGAGAAACTTTCGTCTCGGAAAGCGCGTGAAGGAAGGGTTGCCAACTTATAAAATTCATATATTCCAGCTGATCGAATCTGCCGGTAACTGTGCATCATTACCTTTGATGACCCACGTTACCGACAGTTTTCATCAGCTGGAGTCCATGAATTTTATAAGTTGGCAAACCTCCTTTCACGCGCTCTCCGAGGCGAAATTTTCTCTCACACCCAAAAGTTCTACGCGCGTGAAACTGAACTTCCGCTCGTCAGTGTGAAGCCGACCATACTCAAACTAGATCTGTCTCCAGCAGCCTGTCTTGCCTTCTCGTGCGGACTCTGGGTACGTGATCCTTCCTCTATTCTCCTTCGTGGCTTTTGGTAATGGCTGTGAGTGACGTGCCTCCAGTGTGCTGATTATTCTCTCTTTCTTTCGTTTATCTCCATCTCGTTTCTTTCTCAGACAAACCTGCAGGTGCTGTTTTTTAGAGCCGATTTTCTATTTCAAAACATCATCATCGTTTCGAAATGGTTAAAATTAAAATAATACTTATTCTTCTAACCCAGGCCTATACAGAGAAGGGCGCCGCAACTGCTCACTTGCCAGATATTATTTTTCCACCTCCACTGGCTTCTACTCATTTAGCTTCACGTGAGCGACCACCATAACAAGCTTCTGGAGCTGAGCACAGGGAAGTGGTGGTGGAATTTAAACATGTGGCCTTTGAGTGGATTCCCCCTCTCTGCGCAGGCTTGCTCAAACCCATTGTGTGAAGAGTAGGATGCTATAGTAGCCAACATATGTATTTTTTTTATTAAAATTGATTAAACAGTTTAATATTGTTCATAACCATAAACTGGTGTCAATAATAATTGAACTGCCGCAGCGTAGAACGGGGTATGAAATATTTTTTGAAGAATGGGGGGAGGGCGAACGTCGCTGAAACCCAAGCGGTAGGGGCACCCCACTCCTCGAGATATATTTTATACCCCGTTCTACAATGTGGCGGTTCATTTGATATTTAAAATTTATTAATTAGTACAATATCTAATTTCCTACTTATATATTCTTTTAGCAGTACAGACTTGGCCATTTGGAAAGGCCGCAATTCATCCTATGCCCATTCGAGTAAATGTTCAACGTTACGAAAGTGTAATATATCCAGGTCAATCTTTTCGTTTGGCACCAGGCTTTCATGATGTAGCAGTAGATAAGGCTCAGAAGTACATAATTGGAGTAATGATTTTAGAACTTCTGTGTCCATTCATGGCTCGTAGAGCGGATCTTCACTATCACTTTGGAAGAGTTAAAATACTCATAAATGGCAACTATGCTAACGTGACTATGCCAATATTAAAAAAGGATCCTCTGAATAGTCTCTTTCGCAGGAAATTCAGGACAGGACACCTTCGTTTGGCCGAGATACACTAATAGTCGTTCAATTTGTTAATAATTCTTTTAATTTTTTTTGCGCGCAGAATTTTTCTAGAATATAAAGAAATGTTTGAAATTATCCAAGTAATTCTGTTTAATATAACGGATTAATGATATAATTTCAAAAAAAAATAAAAAAATAAATTATTGGAAAATATTTCTTTAGTTTTCGTTTTCAAGTGAAATAGGTGAGCCACAAAAATGGAATTTAACTGTATTCTTGGTGAAGTAAGGTGACTGGAATTGACCTTCAATAATACTTGATTTATGTCCATTTGGCTTTAATCACATTGTTTGTGAATTTCTTATTGTTTGGATTAATTTTTAACAAGGAAGTTCAGCTTTCAACCACGTACTTGCATTTTCAACCAAAAGATATGAATTTTGAACATAATACATCAATTTTTAACAAAATTGTAGATGCACTGGTAATCGTCACTGCATTAGTTATCATCAGATGGCAACATATTTTTCGTACAACAAGACACGCTCTTGCCGCGTGTGATAAAACATGTGTTTTCAGGTGAGTTTAAATATCCTTTTATCGAATTAGTATACTTTTTTCGTGTTAATACTTGTTTAAGTGCCTGGCGATAACTAACGAATTTGCATAATTTGAATTTTAATCGTAAATAAAAATTGACTCCTATCAAATATTATGTGAAGTCATGAATATTTAGTTTTTCTATATCTTTAAATACAATCATAAGCACTTTTAAATTTCAATTTGGCTTAAGGTGACGATTACTAGTGCATTTACCTTAATAGCTGATATTTCAACCAAAAATATTTTAATTTAAAATAACAAACTTTTAATGTCAGCCATATAAGACCCAAGAAGGATGAATTTTCAACCAAGAAGATTAATTTTCCACAGAAAAGACGAATTTTCAAATAAACCGTTGAATTTTCAATTGGAAAAGATCAATTTTCAATTGAAAATACTGAATTTCAACAAAAAACAAATTTTCAACAAAATAGTTCAATTTTCAACCAGATAATCTTAAACAAAAAAAAATAAATTTTTAACGAAGTACTTCATCCAAATAGTTGATGTTTCGACTAAAAAAGTTGACTTTTTAAGAAACTAGCTGCATTTTCAACAAAATTATCAAATTTTTAACCAAATAGTAGAATTTTTAACCAAACGACATGAATTTCAAACGAAAAACGTAATAGCAGACTTTTCAGCAATAAATGGTTGGATTTTCTTATCGTTTTCTGTTAATTCCCAGGTGAAAAAGTTATTTATAATTTATATATAATGATCAAAACACTGATATTTTTAATTTGTTTTCTACAGAAAAATTTACAAAACAATGAAAAATATCCTCGTCTTGTCCACTATATATAAACTATATATAACTTTTTCACCTGGGTTCAGTTCGAATTTAAGCGAAAAAACGAGAGAAAGAGGAAGTTTCTTGAAAATAGGGGGCAAAAAAGAAGAATTTAAAAAAGGGGAAAAAGTAATAAATGTTCTACAAGTTCATAACATAACTTTTAGGGAGTTTATGGACTATTATAAACTATTATAAACTATACAATATTCAATCACATCAGTAAAATATTTACACATATACATTGTATAGAAAGACTACAAAAGTACTTGGACGGTAGAAGAATGATTCCAGAAGGCCAGGCTGGTTTTAGGTAAGGCCGAACTTGCATTGACAATATTTTTATATCAAATGCTGCGATCCATTCATTATTATAAAATAAAGGTATAATTTTACCTTATTTTACCCTCTTAACAATCGTTGTCTATTTTAAGAAAGCATTTCCATCAGTAAGACACACATTATTATGGGAAAAGTCCAGAATCCTTGAAATCGGTAGCAAAATTTTCAGGTTCATTATAAAACTCTACGATAACTTCTCGATGCATTATGACGAAAACGGGCATAAATCAAAAGATATTAAAGTCAATTTCGGAACACCGCGAGGTGAATTACTTTATGAAACAAAACAAGATCATTGATAGCATAAAACCAGCTTTTCAATTCGGTTATCTCAGCGAATTTCTTTTATGCAACCGAAATTTTCTCTTTTAGATAATTGCATGAAATAGAATCTCATCAGATGAAATACTTTGAATAAGTACTGAATCTCCCCCGCAACACTCCTAATTACATGATTAGACTAGAAATAAATAGGTATACATTGGAATATGAGTGTGTAGCGGGGGCAATCAGATTGTAGATCGAAATTTTAAATATGCCTGATAAAAGGTTGGTCAGAAGCTATTACAATAAATAACTTCAACTAATTAAATTAAAATCCAATCAGAAATAGTATAACTGGATAACTCAAATTGAAAACATACCTAGGAATTTTAGGATGTATTCGTAAACCAATGTGCAGAAGATGTCATACATAAATTATAGGAGATAGTGTTAAAATTGCAAAAAAGAATTATAAATGATAATTTAGTAGCAGCAAGCAGTTCAACATACTCTTGTAATTTTAAGAGCATTGCCTCGTCTGATGACTGTTTGTTGAAAGACATCATCTGTAATAAACTAAGCTTATTCTGTCAACTCCGCTTGAGTGGTTCTGAAAATCCGAGAGCTTTCTGGGTGAACATAAATATTTATTAGATTGCGAAACTTTTGTCAGATGCGTAACTTACTAAAATGGATATATTCGAGCATTTTATTAAGGGATGTCCGGCTTACAATGGCATTATTTGATTACAATAGGCTGAATTGAATATTCTACATATGTCATAAACTGAAGTATTGATATAACTTCAGTGTTTGAGAAACAGTCGGATAAAATATAAAAATCATTTAGAAGGAGGAATAAGATAGCGGATAGTATATTCACATCAAAACATATTTTCCTCAGTCATACTTTTATCGAAATTCTTGGTAAGAGGGTTTTTCTCAATTTCAAACAAATGAGGATCCTGATTGGTATTCTGTGATTGATCTTAGTGGGTGTCCTTAATCTAATTGGTAAATGAAATCATGCATATTATTCAAAGTGAATTTTGATTGACAGATATTTACCTTCTATTTCTAATGCAGATGTGAAGTTTGACATGCGAGGAAAAAATTTTCATAGAATTGGAAAATTCTCACAGAATCAAATCAATCCACGACCAACAAAATTAATACTGGAGAACGAGCAACAGGCGAAAAATCTGCACAAAACAATATCAATGGCTTTGAAGGACAAGATGAGGAGAAAGATCCCACAAGGACTGAGGTGCACTCCAGATCGGACAAGGATGCAGAAAGAGTAACTGCAAATTCTTTATCGGGAACTAACGGAAAGAACACTTCAAGGAAACCAAATCTCAGAATTGCTCATCAACAAGGAACACCAACAATAATCAACAATGCAGGCAGTAAGAAATCTCCTGAAGAGGACTGAATTTTGACAGAATGAATAAGATAAATATATATTATCAGAATGTTAGGGGAATCAACACAAAGATTAAGCAGGTTCGTTTATTTGCTTTAATTAATAACTACGACTTGATTTTACTAATGGAAACTTGATAAAAACCATAAGGTGTATTAAAATCAAATGAAGTATCTCTAACAAGATTGAAAGGGCACTGTCCAAATGTTAATATCAATGCATCCAAAGTGTCACAGGCCAATGTTTCGCTTATGATAGTTGTTATCTACATTCAACCGCAGTTAAGATTATATGAGAGAGTAAAAAGTATTTGTAACTTAGGAACTAATTTTAATTCAACGCCATCTGAAAAGCGAATATATATCGCGAAGTAGTATCTCGAGCTTGAACCTCGCCAAGGTTCTTCTAAAGGAACTCGGAAAAACGTTTGCATAACAACGCGGCTGAGAATTTGCGACGCATGAGCCCGAGACTATGAATATCATATAGAATATCATATTACTGACAAAGCCTACAAATTTCATATGGCAACACATAGATATGGTTGCTAGATCTTTTAAAATGGCTGGGGTTCCGTTTTCGTACCTCGGTCCGTTTATGTACCTTTTACTCTACTATGAAAACTTCGTGCCGTAAAAATCAAACAACATTGTTTCTTTGCAGTCAATCTATCATTATTTTTAAACAATTAAGAGAGAATTGTCTTTTGATTATTTTTTTTCTCCAACCGCATTTATGTAGCGGTAAAATTGTATGCGCAGTCTTACAAGTGCTGGAATGGTGACTAGGATGACCAGAAAAAAAAACAATTTTGGGTTTCTTAGAAGCGAAGGGACAATAACGGTAGTTTATGCGATTGTAGAAGCCAGATTTTTATTTTTTTTATTTTAAACAATATTTAGAGGTGACCCATCGACTTTGAAGTTCTTATGTAATCAACATGGACAAAACCAACTTTTTTAGATTCAAGATTTCAACCACGAACTTATCCACTTTTTAATTTGAACTCTTGATATGTTTTTCTTCAAGTCTTTAGAATCCACATAAAACCATTTTTTCGATAAAAATTTCATAAAAAATATTAATTACGGTTGCTTCAAAAGTACCATTTTCACTATTTTCTACTGTTTTTAAAGCCTAATAACGGCCCCAATAATTTATATTATATTCTAAAATTTTTAGAATATGTTTCTCGAAGGTTGAAGATCACATTTTTGGAAGAAGCAGATTAGGAAAAATATAAATAAGCCTCCTACAATGAAAACATATCTGAGTAATTTTTTTCAAATATGACAGGTCTACGAGATAAGCTGTTTAATTTTCGGGCGGAGCGACGATCAGCTCGGCCATGAAAGTCGATCACAGTGGGTCTCGACACCATAAACTCATAAAGCAGACCCTTTCACGGCAAAGCTTTCTGTAGCTATATTTCCTCTCTTCAGAAAAGGCAGACACATCAAGGGGTGATTTTAAACACTAAATTTGAACGATTGCCCAAAAAACGATTTTCTTTTATTGCCCAGGCAACGGCCAAAGGAACACAAAAAAGGCGCAAAAACAATTATGCTAGTTTTTTTCTGTGTATTCTTAATAATAATAAATGGTATATTATAGGTACAATTGTACACGCATTTAACTTTTTCATTTCGAACCAAAAATAAAATATTATCATGCGTCTTAACGAATACAGATTTTTTCAATGCGTAATAACTTGTCTTGGTTCCTCCAAATTGTGTCAATTTGCGTAACAGCTTGCATAAATGAAACAGACCTTGGAATAGCAAATAAAATAGCGATTATTATATATCTTGAACAATGTTTAAGAATATTCATTAGTTACGCTCTTATCATAATTTTTCGCCAGTGAATTTCCATTATTTTGAGATAATGAGGACAGTGATCGGTATCCTCTGTTTCACCTTAGCGATGTTGACTGATTCTGTTGGTAAATATAATAATATCTATAATACAAAATGTATTTTTGATTGTATGATATTTATAGTTCTTTCTCAGCATCGGTCCTGTTAAAATAATTATTTTTATCCCAACACTGGGTGCTCTATGAATCTATAAATTAGTAAACTTTTACTAACTACTAGTGAACTTCTACCAGTTTGATTAAAGAAAATTGATCTCTATTAATGATTCGTAGAAAGCTACTGAGTCGATTAGTCGACAACTTGATAATTTTGCGGTAAATCTATCCTATACTTAGTAAAAAAATATAAATTCGCTCAAGACCGTCTATATTAACTAAAAGTAGTTTATACTAATTGGATACGTGGAAAATAGATACGCCATTGTGAAAGTCGCCGAAGTTTCCTATATCTACGGATTTCGGACTTTTATAGTTAATAATAAACTATCTAAGCGACCGATCTGAATGACCATTTTCTGAAAACAATGTTTGCAACAATTTTTTTAGGAAATTCAACATAAGCGTACATTTTCGTTTTCCCCTATATGAATCTGAAACTTTTGTAATTAATTATCAGCTAACTAAGCATCCGACCAAAAAATATAAAACATCTTTGGGATCGACACTGAAATATTCAGGTGCGCCTATGTTATACAATTTTTTAACTAATCACACTTCAAATTAAATTTTAAGAGTACGCTTTTATTGAATGACGTAGACATTTTTTAAATAACATTGTTTAAAAAACAGTTAGATATTTTGGAGAGGAATCTAAAAGTGTTTTTTTTTCTTCCATTGCACACTTAGTTTGTTCATATCAATGGAAAAACGTTAAAAAATAATTTAAGTTTTTGGAAAATTGTTTTAACAAACAAAAAAGATACATCTATATATTTCAGTGATAAGTCGAAAGGTATGTATTTTCCGTTTTTCGATCAGACGCTTAGTTGGTTTATAATTAATTACAAAAGTTTGAAGTCCATATAATGGGGCCATGCAAATGTACGCACTCATTAACTGCGTTATAAATTCTAGGTGGTAACTTTATAAGATTGACAGGTGAAAAAATTGTTTAAATAATTTGTAGCATTCGTTAATTATGTAATTCATTCCGGAAAAAAATAACATTTCATGATTAACATGGGTCCACTTTTTTAAGTGGGTTTGGTAGCAAATGTGACTGTTTTGTAGAACATTGAAAATTGAACTTTTTTTTTATTTCGAAATTTCAACCAGTACAAGGAGCTTTTATAAATTTTAATTGAATTAAAATCATATGACTTTTGCATAAAGCGAATTGTGCGTTTTGAATATTCATTACTCTAAAGCCATTAAATTAAAACTTTCAAATTGTCTGATAAATTATTGAAAATATTACACGATTAATTTTAGTACGTTTCGCTGGATTAAAAAACAAATTATAAAATCAGAACATTTCGAAGGAGACTTGAAATTTATTTAAAGTTTTAGGTTGTGTAAGTTTTCTTTTTTTTTTAATTTTAGGTGAGGTTAACGCTTTATACCAAAAACTGATATTTTAAAACAAAAATCACTATAGTTCAAGTAGGGTAGCAAATTTTTGAACAGTTTCAGGTAATATTAACGTTTTTCACAAAAAATCGGTTATTTTGCAGAAAATTCATTGGATTTTGAAGAAGATTTACAATTCTTAACAATTTTCTGTTATGTTATGTTTGTGTGTTTTCGCTGGGCATAATTGGAATTTTTAATAAAACATTATTAGAATTCAAAGAATATGTACCATTTTACAACTATAGGTTGTGTTGACGTGTTTCATCTGAAATCGTTCTTTTTAGTAAAAATCGGTACTTTTGGTAAAAAACCATTAGATTTCAAAGAAAATTAAAACTTTTGTTTAATTGTAGGTTTCAAGCTGGTGATTTTCACCGAAGATATCGATATAGGTTTCAAAGAAGATTTACAATTTTTGAAAAATTTAACGTCATGGTAACGTTTTTCACCGGAAATCGGTTATTTGAAACAAAATTAATAACAATTGAAAAATTATTTACTATTTTGGAAGAATTCAGGGTTATGTTAACCTTTTATTTACCGGAAATCGGTTATTTTACACAAAAGTCATTTAATTTCAAAGAATATGACTTACAATTTGGAACAATTTTTTGAAAAACGTTTGTATTTTTCATAAATAAAGTTATCAGATTTTTCAGATTTCTATCGATCTTCAGATTTATACCAGAAATCGGTTATTTCAAATGAAAATCATTCGACTTAAAAATTGAACTTAGAATTTTAAACAACTTTGGGATATATTAGTGTTTTTCGTCGGACATTTAGCTTTAGGGTCAAATAAATTGAACATAATTGAATTGTTTCGCACGTTTCTGAAGAAGATTTACTGTTTTGGAACAATTCAAGGTAATGTTAACCCTTTTCACCAGAAATCGGATATTTTAAACAAAAGTAATTCAATTTCAAAGAATATGACTTACAAATTGGAACAATTTTTTGTAAATAATTTGTATTTTTCATAAATAAAATACTAAAGTCTGACGTAACAAAAATGAAAATCTCTTCCATAGCGGATAAACTTTCATACAATATGGAGGAAATAATAACATATCCAAAATATATTTTTTTCCAGAATTCATTTTAAACTTCACCAAACCTTCGAGTAAACAATACAGTTTTTAGGTAGAAAGATTCAGCGAAATTTGTCATTCTAAAACCGATTTTTAAGGAATCATTAACATTGCATAATATAAAGTGTTCTCGATTTTACATCTGAAAACTTTACTTAACTCATATGAAATTTTATCAAAATTTTCCTCAATGTATGACAGAATAGTTGTTAATAATTACACCACGTGCATTAATTTTTACTTTTGAAAATGTTCATTGTACATTTGGAAACTTTAATCTGCGCTATTAAAGTTTACCAAACTGCCATGTATTATTTAATCTTCCGCACGTCACAAATAGTACAATAATATGAAACATTCTCCTTTCGGTCCATATATCCCAATTGCACTCAAACGTTTGGTAAAGTTTCCTAACCAGCTAGCTGGTTAAAAATATATGTACTCGTATTTTCACTTGAGTTCTTCTTTTCAGTAGAAAATTAATATTTTGAGTTGAAAATTCATCTTTTTGGTTGATTATCCAATTATTCTATTGAAAATTTAACTATTTCGTAGAAAGCTCCTATTTTTCGCTTAAACATATATCATTTTGAATGAAATGATTCTTTTTGGTTGAGGATTTACCTATTTTGTTCAAAATTTGTCTTTTTACTCAACTATTAAGTCTTTGTGTTTAAATTATTATGTTGTTGAAAATTCAGCTATTCACTTGAAAGATAAATTACTTGGTTAATTCATAAGAAATAGTAATATTTCACCAAACCACCCTTCCAACCAAATCGACGTACGTTGTTTTTCGATGACCCCTCAATAAATTGACGACAAAGATTAAGTCGGCTAAAATTACGTAATATAGAGGGGGGGGGGGGTGTCAAAAACTCACCGACTAGAAAATTATGTTTTGTTAAAATAGATTAATAATTGATGCAATGATTCAATAGTAAATGCAATAATTAATTTGATACTTACTCTTCATTTTTTCAGAATTACTTTGGCGACGTAGAAATTCTATAATTCATCCTCCCATTCCAATTAGTGTTCGCCAATATGAAAGTCTCCTGAATCGAGGTCGGGTTTACACATTAAGACCAGATCTTTGCGAAGTAGGATTAGATGAGAATCATGAGTACGTAATTGGATTAGTCCTAGCTGGAACTTTGTTTCCATTCATGGTTCCTATTCCTAGTACGACGGAGGTGATTACCTACGCAAGAGTTAAGTTACACTTACATAACTCCGTTGTCAATGTAATTGTACGAATACCGGACGACGATTCTCTGAATGATCGGTTTTACCAATCTTTTGAGGGACTGAACAGCCATCCTGGCCAGATAGTATAATAATTTATGTTAAATGGATTGACTATGTGCGTCACTCATACAACTAAGGAAACTGAGAATATGTTCTGCCCTGCTGAACAAATTTGATAGTATTTGATAAAAAAATGTAATACTTTTCAATCCACTTTCTGCATCCGCAATTTTAAAAAATACCTTTAAATTTCTATCAAACTCTTTTGGTAGAAAGTCTACCAAAATGAATAATCAGCTTTATTGGCAGTGTCCCACGGTGCCCCGCTTAAAAGACAATCAAATTCCATTAAGAGCTTGGATAGAATTGCTATTGATTTTAATCAAAGCGAAATGTGCCAGTCTCTCAATAATTCTTATACATTTCTATACGTTTTTCTGATATAAATTCGCTTTGAAACGCAATCACAAAGCGTTCTACCAAATTCTATTCATAGGGAAATCTAATACTTTTCTATAAACATTTTCTCATTAAAGCTCTATAATACCTTAACCGCACAAGACTTGTGTCAAATTCTATGTTTGTTGTTATTATTATTATATTACAACAAACAGATGTCACAAGGATAGAATGTAGCTGTACACGGAAAAAATTAGTTGTTGAAATTTTAAATGACTGAGTCAACCACTCTAGAATAGGGCCAAACGTATGTCATTAAAACTAGCGTTAACGCAACTCCAGTGGTTCATTATGCTGCAGTTGCTACACCTCCCACACTCCAGGTTGACGATGAGGCTGAGAATCAAAGCTGTATCTGGAAAATATTCTAGGCAACAACAGAGAAGCCTTGCTTCGATTACGAGGGACGAATCTACTTCTGCAATTTCAATTTTCCACACCCAATAAAAAGATCACTGGGGCAACTACGTGAACACCAGTATCTGTACGATGGAGATGGAAAAATAATAGTCAATTACAAAGATCATGCAAAGGCATGACTGCATGATAAAGAGTTCAAGCAATTTACTTGGACATATAACGGACGTTTATATGGCTCCAAATAGCTAGGAAGACATGAACGTCTTAAGATTCATGAACTTATTCAGTAAAAAAATTAATACAGCGGTAAGGCTAGCTGGGAAAGACGAGAAGAGCGGAATTAATGGAAAGAATGGGGAACCCAAAACTTGGGAAAGAAATGCAGATTTCTCAGAAGAAATGGATAAAGTGATTCATACAGCCAACGCTTGCATATAAAAATGTCATAATCTAGCAAAGTGACCACTGTCACCAAGATACCCCAACTTTGAAGAAACTATCAAAAACTTTGTGGATTGGTCCTCAAAATGGACTACGAATCCAAACTCAAAGAGCAAAGTGAAATGACTGAAAGGTCTACCATTAACAGTCAATGCGATTATTTGTGCAATCAGGACTCTTTGGAACATTTATTCTTTAAACTTCGCCAACGAGGTCACGTGGACAATCCTCGTAGATGCTTCCTGAAAAGCCAATGTGAAAAATTGACGAGAAGACATGATGAAGACACCCCTGGAAGAGAGTAACGACAGCAAATACTACATACGACTAAGAGAGTGTAAAAATTTGAATGGAGATGCTTCAGAAGTCAAGAACTGACAAGGCCAAGGAAACTATTCGCAAACATCGTCTATGAACAACTTCAATCATTTCAATTATCATGGCAAAAGTACGTGGTTTAGTTAAGTGCCCATGCCATGAATACCGCCTAAATGCCCTAAAATTCATGTTGAGAGTAAAAATTTACTCTAAAACTCGGGAACGAAACGGAAAACAACAAGCGCAGAACAGAAAAGTTTTCATGAATCTATTGGACATGATTAGTTATTAGGTGTGTTGTACAAATTGTAGTATGGATCATATAAAAATAAAAAGCTCTGAAACAAGAAAGACAATTATATAATTTCATAACTGTGAAACAGATAAAGATAAAATAATAATACTTATTAAAATGATTTTAGTTTTTTGGGCAGCACTCCTTATCACCATGGTGATAAGGAGTTTTTCCCAAAAAAGTTTATTTAATTAACACAAACATGCACTGTATGTCCAGGAGTATATGTTTTTTACATTTTAGAAAACCTAGTTAATTTTTACAGTAACTCATTTTACATAAAAAATGTTAAGTTTATTACATCATTAACTTCAAACTTCGGATCGTTTGATCCTTCAAAACTGAAACTCTGAAAATTTTTTTTAATGTTCAACTACTCGTAAAAATTGTCCTTCCTACTATGTATTCTTCATAAGGATCAACGTCGTTGGGCGAAAGCTCTTGTTTCAATAAACATATTAACAAAGACTAGTAGTAGATCAAAAACCCTCATTCCATCGACAAAAAAAATAATAATAAGTGTTTGCTATGTAGCCGTGTACATATAGGTACATAAGAGAAATTCCTACAGAACAGAAACAGTCTGTTGGGAGTAATTCAACCACTGCAGAGGCCCTTCTAGTGCCCCAGAAGATCATGACACAGTAGGCTCGTTAAAAAATTCGACTTCCAAATTTTTGCGATTGACCCCCCCCCCCTTCGATTTGTTCGTTTTCCGGAAAAAGAAAATCCAGATTTTTTTCAGTTTTCTTTCAAATTAATGCTAAAGACGGTATTTTTCGGAATTTTGTTAACATGAATAATTTCACTGATGAGTGACAAGTTTCCAAGCATTTCTTCAATAATTTTGAATTTTTTTAACAATAATTATTTGTTTGATCCAGTGTTTCCCCCTCTTAATCGTGAAAAAATATTATCTTTCGGGATGAATGATATGAAGTTGATAATTGTAAAGAGTGTAGTACTTCTTGTTTAATATATTCGTTAATTATTTAAATAATTTTTCCACTTATGATCGTAAAAAGTTATTATTTTCTGGAATTGATGACACAAATAAGGAATGTTGAAAGTAATGTATTTTTAAGGATATTTCGTGATTATTTAAACAATTTTCATTTCTTTTAACCATTTTTTCTCCCATGAAGCGTGAAAAATTATTAAATTTTGTAATTAATTACACAATCAACTGATGTTGAGAGTAATATATATATATATATTTTTTGAAGATATTTAGCAATTTTGTAACAATTTTCATTTATTTAAACAATTTTCTCCCCGGTAAATCCGGAAAATTTATACTTTTTTGCATTTAAGGACACAATTAACGAAGGTTAAGAATGATATTTTTTCTTCAAGATTATTTGCAATCATTTAAACAATTTATAATCACTCACATATGCCTTTTCATAGGGAAAATTGAGAAAAGTCTAGTTTCTTCGAATTTGATACACTACGTCGCTTATCATTCAGTGTTTCCTTACCTCAGAACGTATACCCCATGTAATTTAAAGAATTAAATTTAATTGCTCTAAATAAAGTATAGTCCTTTTTTCCCTAAAATTTCTTTTCTGTTCTCTCCTATACTTTACCTGAAACAATTGAATTTAATTGTTTAAAAAATATATGGTATACGTTCTCCTATGAGGAAATACTGAATAATATGCGACATAGTGTAAGAGATTCGAAAAAACTAGACTATTCTCCAACTTCCGTGTGAAAGGGTGCAAGTAAATGATTACTAATTGTTTACATAATTTCTAAATATCTCATTCAAAAAAATATTACATTTAACATTCGATAATCGTGTCATTAATTGCAGAAAAAAAAGTTTTTACAATTTACAGGGAAAAAATGGTTTAAACAAATACAAAATTTTGAACAAATATCAAATGTTTAATAAATGAAAATTGTTCGAAACATACTCATAAAGCACAACAGCTTTCAAAACGGTATTACAAAAATGAGTTATAGTATGAATCACGGTCCTTACGTTTAATATTATAGCCAAGCAATGGGGGAATTGAGTCTTACGAAAATTTAAACATTTTTAAACTGAAGAACAATATAGAAGTGCTCAATTTTGATAGTTTAAATGGAAAAGTGAGAAATTAAACAAATTTTTGATGTAAAATCTCCATTCACAACCTATTGTAAATTCTCTACTCCTATTTGACATGTTTTGAATAAATATAAATAAAACGTACTATCCGCATTTTTGAATTCAAACGCCGATTCTAATTTTTCAGTAATTTGGAATATTTAAAGAAAGAATATTTAACCAATTCTTATTGTAAACGCATTCAATACGAATTTGTACAGTTTTGAACTATGTATTTTTACAGAAGTCCCATGATACTACATTATATGATACTTATTAATAATATAAATTCAAGAATGTTTGGTTTGAACTTTCTTAATTTATGGAGATCTCACATTTCAAATGTAACAATGTTGTAGATTCAAAAACATTTTTAATCATTTTATCTACATTTATAATTATATATTCCAAAATGTATCTACATTTATGAATACTTTGTTGTTCATCTTCTTTTACATTCAGTATCGTGTTCATCTGAATTTTATTAATGACGATAAATTTAAGAGGTAACTTTAAAAATAGATATGATTTAAAAATAATTTAATTACTTTATTTCACATTTTTATTTATAAATAACATTTTGTTTCAAGTCCCTGAACGGAATTTTGAAAGAAGTAATTTCAGTTATATATGAATTTTTCTAATTTGGTTTCCTTTTATAATCACTGCAATTTATTGTAAAAACATGAGATTATGAAAATACGTGTATATTCATTATAAATAATAAAAGGTATGAGTTTATGTGATTATATGAGATTTTCCATGAGATTATTAGTTAATGAGCCTTTGAGTTTATATGATGATATGAGATTTTCCATGAGATTATTAGTCAATGAGCCTATGAGTTTATGTGATTATATGAGATTATGAGTTAATGAGAACATGAGAAAAACACCTGCATACATTCACATATTTTTTAATATTTAAAAATTGTTTGAAACTGATTCCAATATATTGAAAAATAATCAGAACATGCCGCGAAAACTGAAGCATTTAGATATGAACAAAATAAAAGGAATTAAACGTGATAATAATACTGGAAGACAACGTATGTACCATTTACATAATGAAATGAAAAACAGTAACATTGTTCTTTTAAATGAATCACAAGCACAATCATTAAATTCAAATATAATAATTTTATATTTAGATTATATTTCTGCTGAAATTCCTGATCCTCATTTCAAACCATATTTACATAGTATTGTAATGAAAAATAATATTCATGGACCTTGTGGAAATTAGCATGTAATTGATGGTAAATGTTCTAAACATTTTCCAGAGGAATATTCTGAAGTAACAATACTTACTAAAAATAATTTCGTTAATTATCAAAGAATAAATAACGGAAAAAATTACGAACGAATATATATATATATATATATATATCGAAAATGTCACAACTTTTATAACATTCCCAATTGTTCATTTGGAATTGGTTTAAATATGAACAGGGCGACTCATAAAGCACAACTGTTTTTAGACCGAAATTTCAAAAATGAACCATAGTAAGAATCACGATTCTTACGTTCAATATTATGGCCAGGCATGGGGGGAATTGAATTTTACGAAAATTTAAACATTTTCTAATTGAAGAAAAAGTGGAAGTGTTCAATTTTGATAGTTTAAATGTAAAAGTGACAAACTCAAAAAAATTTCAAGCGTAGGTCAGTAACCAGAACACCTTTATCCTCAAGAGAGGCAAACACCGGTGTAAAATTTCCGTTCACAACCTATTGTAAATTCTCTACTCCTACTTGTCATGTTTTGAATAAATATAAATAAAACTTACTATCCGCATTTTTAAATTCAAACACCGATTATAATTTTTCAGTAATTTGAAACGTTTTAAGAAGGAATATTTGGTCAATTCTCATTGTAAACGTAAACGTATCCAATACGTGATTATAAAGTTTTCTAAAGAAATTTATAATTAGTCACCGCGTTCGAGAACTTGAGTGGGCAACGGCGAATTTGCATAAATAAACTTTATGCATAAAATTAATTTGAAACGGGGGGAAAAGCATTGTTTTTACTTTTGTAAATGAAAATAATTTAAAAAATCATGAAATTTAATTGTGTAGAGTGTATTTATGCAGAATCGATATTACCCTGATTTATCTGCAAATATATAAATTTCTAACAGTTTTGGTACTGACCTTACATCAAAATAATATATTTGACTCCTGATGTAGCCTGGATATGCCACTGAGGAACAGTGCTCCCAATTCGGCTCCTCAACCGCACTGCGCATGCGTCGCACCAGCAGCCTCATTGGATGTTGACCGCGCGCTTATTTGAAACGATTAAATATGCAAATCAATTTTTCACAATATATAATAATCATAAAGTACACAAAAATATAATGAATGATTTAAAATTTAGATTGGTGACAAAAGGTATTTCTTTATTTTAATTTAAAATCAATCATTTATTTGTAAATAGTATATTCAAATAATTATTTTACCTTCCACTCTAAAAGACTATTTTGTGATCTGATAATTAATTATTATTATTTCCACAATTGATTTACACATGTAACAGTTTCAAAAAAACGCGTCATTTACAGCCAATGAGACTGTCGATGCCACGCATGCGCAGTGCAGTTGGGAAGCCGAATTGGGCGCACTCGTTCTAGTCAAAGATATGTTTCTAGTGGACCTCAAAGGTAGAGGGGATCTTCTTGGATTGCAAACAGCCATTCAGAAAAGAGAGCGTCCACATAGTATGTGACGTTCAATAAAGTTTCTTGTGTGGTTTTTTCCAAAATTTGAATTTTTAATTTTTCATAAAATTTTTCTCCCATCAAAAAAGTCACTAGAATATTTGGTGTGCCTTTTTGAGTACTATTAACATCCGTCCATAGAATTTTCAAATATTAAAAAAAAGTGTTCTGAAAATTTTTCAAAATATGCTCACTTTTTGAATTTTGATCCAAAATGGCTGGCTAACGAAATCAAATTTTACACAAATATAATACCTTCTCATTATAGAATGAGAATGTAAAAATTACTTTTTAGTCAAACATAAACGAATTTCAAACAAAATAGTTAAGTTTTTTATCAAAGAGGTGAATCATTTTAAAAATGAGTTTTGAACAAAGTGGGCCAACTTTCAACCAATTAGTTGAATTTTCAATAAAAAAGATGAACTTTCTATCAAATGGTTAAATTTTCAACCAAAAAGTTTCATTTTCAAACAAAGGATTGCTTATTCAAGCAACACGTTTGTTCCGAAATACCGTTCGGACACAGGTTACTGATCAATCCCTCTAGCAATCATCCCAGGCGAAGAGCTTCACAAAGTCATCATATAGCATTCAATATGAAACGCATAAGATTTCAAGTCGAAGTATATTGCATTTTCAACAAAATAGTTGAATTCTCAATCTTCAAAGACTAATTTTCAACAAAATGTTCGAATTTAAAAAAAAAAGTAACTTCAATTAAAAACATTTCTGTTTTGAACCAAACGGTTGGATTTGTAATTTAAAAGGACGAACTTTCTATCCAAAAAGACAAATGTTCAACAAAACAATTAAGTTTTCAACAAAATAATTACATTTTCAACAAAATAATTGAATTTTCAACTAAAATAATGAACTTTCAACACCAAAAAACAGTTGAATTTTTAACCCGAAAAAATGTTAATTTTCAACCGAAAAGTTATTTTTTAACAAAGCAGTTGAATTTTTAACTAAAAAAGATAAAATTTCTACTAAAAGAGATGAAGTTGAAACAAAAGAGTTTGATTTTTAAGCGAAATAGTTGAAACTTCAGCTAAAACGATCAATTTTCAACCAATCGTGAATTGTTAAATTGTCAGTTAAAAAGTGTAATTTTTCATAAAAATGATCGAATTTTCAAAAAAATAGTTAAATATTCAACTAATCAATTAAATATTCAACAACGCAGCACAAGGGGAAAGTTGTTCTTTTCTGAAATCTGTACTTTTGCTTTGAGTTTTTAGTTATGAACAAATAATAAGTGAACCTCAACAAGAATCATTTTTGAAATAGTTTTGTACTTTTCTGAGTGCATTATTTTTGTTCTCTTCCCAATGTTTGAAAACATAATTTTAAAAAAATGTATCTTACGCAAGAGAAAAAAAACAAAGAATGGAATAATTAGGAGTAGGTGGGAGGGCTAGGTTTGTAAATGATTGGTAAAAGTTTTGTTGAAATTACAACAAAAAGTTTATTGTAAAGCGTAAAAGAACAATTTGGATTGATTTTAGACAAATTGACAAAAACAATTACCATAAAATTATTTATTAACAAAACTGTTGAACTTTTGACCAAATAGTTCAATTTTCAAGCCAAACATGTGTATTTTTTCAAAAACCGATGAATTTTCAACGAAAAAATTGTATTTTCAACAAAATGATTAAATTGTTGACAAAATAGTTCAATTTCCAACAACAAAAATTAATTTTCAGCAGAATAGTGACATTTTTAAACAAATGGTTGAACTTTCAAACAACAAATATGAATTTCTAAGCAAGCGGTTACATTTTCGAATCGAAAAGTTGTATTTTGAACAAAAAAGTGGTTTGGCTGTTGAAATTACTTTTTATACCATGTTAGTGCAAAAATGAAATCACATCATTCCTGCGTACGCTCTTTTTTAGTATCGGCCTTTTCCTTTCTTCACTTTCTTTTTTTTTTACTCTTTTCCACATTTTTCCAACCAATCTTCTTTAATCATGTCACTACCTTTTTCAGCAATCATAATAGTTGGTGCATTCGTATTTCCTGTTGGAATAACTGGCATGACAGACGCATCGATAACTCTCAACCCTTTAATTCCATAAACTCGTAATCTTGGATCAACAACAGCTTCCGAATCTCCTTTAGGACCCATTTTACATGTTCCAACAGGATGATACGCGGAAAACCCAAATTGTCTCACCACACATGTCCAATATTCATCAGAGTTGAATTTAATCTTATCGCAGGGAGGCACAGGGGTATCATCAAGTTCGTATTTATATTCTTTCATAGTCGTGGTATTGAATACACTAAGTGCAATTCGAATACCTTGAATCATACGTTTTAGATCCGGTTCAGCAGTTAAATATCCAGGATATATCAAAGGTGATCCCCAGACTGGATCCGTAGCATTAAGTTTGATTAGCCCTTTACTCTTGGGAGTGTACAATTGTGTCATGATAGAAATCTTGCTGTCATCTGACCTAATAAGCATACTCATATCCGGGAGTTTTTTATTTTTTTGATACTCTGTGCGAACATAAGCAGTAAGATATACTTTGCCTATTGCGGAGAAATTTCCTCTTGATGTTTCTGCGTAATATCTAAACTGTCCTACTCTTTCTTTACATTTGTCAACATGATTACTGAAATTTACATGTTTTCTGTTTCCAGACACATAGGAAATAGCCAAATGATCCTGAAGATTGTATCCGACTGATAAGTTCTGAATGACATTGATTTCATGTTTTTTAAGTTCTTCAGTTGGTCCCACACCCGAAACCATTAGTAGCTTCGGTGAGTTTATAGCACCTGCTGATACAATTACTTCTTTTTTCGCCATAACTATCTCAGTAATGCCAGTGCGTGTCGATTTATATTCAACACCTGTAGCTTTTTTCGTGACTGGATCAATTACAATTCTGGTTACGTAGATCTCATTCTTGACAATCAAGTTGAGTCTTTTCCCTCTAATTGGACGAATAAATGCTGCATTGGTACTTTTACGAACTCTGTTGTCTGTAGTTACTTGTGTCTTAGTTATTCCTAATGGACTTTCGGCATTAATATCTCTTAATGGATATCCAAGTTCGTTAAAAGCTTCTACAATTTTTTCCCCTGCTGGAGTGAAGAAGGGATATTTTGATACTGTTAGATACCCTCCAGTTCCATGATATCCCGGGTTCTGTTCAACGATCTGAAAAAATGGTAACTCTTTATTGTTTAATTTCGTCTAAAAATATTGTTGATTATTCACTAATTTACCTCTGGGTCTTTGTTGTCCTCTGACTTCTTGAAATAAGGTAAAATTTCGTCATAACTCCATCCAGTATTTCCCAGTTTGGCCCAATTATTGTAATCCTCTCTATTACCTCTGGCGTATATCATAGAATTTATTGTACTTGTACCACCCATTACCTTGAAGTTAAATAAAAATTGTAAATCACAATCTACTTTTATTCACTGAAAAAATAGGTACAGTGAATCTCGGAGATATGATCGATTTTGAGGCTGACCTTGGACCTAACTCCCCGGAGTTATGTTCACTCCGAACGTAAACCATCAGGGGCGTATGAACCGTTTCCGTTGGATTTTACTGCGTGGTAACAAGTATTTTGCAAATCGTTTTTCCAATACGGAGACAAGGGTAAACTAAATATTTAACGAAAATGAGGAAGAAAGTTTCCTGCTACACGTTGAAATAAATGTTTTATCTGCCTATGTATTTTAAACGTTTGCAGGCCGTTGAGCATCTCGTTTAAAAGGAAAGCTTTCTCTTGAATAATTGGTCCAGAAACTCTGTCGCTTATTTGAATAAACGATTCGAAGGCAGTAGCATCCAAAACAGAGTAAACAAACACTCCACGTGGGGAAGCACGCACTTCTGCGTAATCACACATAATGCATGCGACGCAGTTTCATAACCAGACAGACGAAAATTTTATTGAACAGAAAATCAATTACTTTTATAAATATTAAATTAACTGTCCACGTAACGCACAGTTTTGAACCATTCTCACGTCAACACTTGACAGTTTGAGATTCAAAACACTGCAGTGGGACTCTGATGCCTAAAGTCGATCGAACTTCTCTTTCTACCATTTGAGATAGACAACGAGATGCGATCAAATTTGAAACGATGGTTTTGAGATGTCTCTTTTTATCTTATGAGGTAGACAGAGACGATCCGGTTGTGTTCCAATCATAGGTCTTTTCGTATCGAAACGATCATATTTTCTCAAATTTGAAACGATGGTTTCGAGATGTCTCTTTTTATCGTATGAGGTAGACAGAGACGATCCGGTTGTATTCCAATCATAGGTCTTTTCGTATCGAAACGATCATATTTTCTCTCTCTGTCTATCCAATACTTCTTCTTTGTTTGCTTTGTCGAATCGTAGGGCATTGAAGCCCCACTGTCGGTCAACGCGAGCTCGCCATCGTGCTTATTCACTATGTGCGTGCCTCCCGATTAGAGTGAACTGTCGCAACGTCATGACGCAGTTAGACAGGTAGGCCGTTAGGGCACAGCGTATTACCGCAACGCTCCTGTTTTTTCAATTGTCGGAATTCATTACTCCGGGAATCATATCTCCGAGGTTCACTGTAGTAGGTCCATGTACATTGGTTTGTAAAATATGCCACTGGTACTTTATTGGTTGGCTCAAGCATTTTTCATGTTGATAAAAATGGTACTTAGACCTACTACAAATTTTTTACCGAACTTGATCTTTTACAAATTTTAAATGATTGAAATTGTACTTTTCCACGAGGCCAGTGACAGCCTTTGTTCCTTAAGCATGATCCTTCTTCTGCTTGAGTTGTATAATTCCAATCAATCGCTGTGTTATGAAGTTGACGAAAAAAGCCGGGAATATCAGCAGCAACTGGTTCTTCTCCTCCTGCTTCGAGTAGTAGTACCTGGTAAAAAAAATTGAAATAATTTTTTTTTTATATTGAAATACTTCAATTAAAAATATTTGAAAATTATGATATATATTATTTACATTCCACTCCTTTTTTTCTGAGAGTCTATTAGCTACAACACTTCCAGCAGAGCCAGCTCCTACTACGATGAAGTCGTACTCTTTTGGTTCGATCTTTGTTTGCTTTGAAAAAAATATAAAATTAATGTCTCAATACCATTTGACAAATTTTTATTATAACAAGAACGATTTTTTTGATTAAAAACCCATTATTTCTTGAAAGAAGAACAATTTTCTTTGATCAAAGATATATTTGATTGTATTCATTACTACATATCTTTGATTCAAGTAATATTATTTTCTCAGTGTGCGGTCTTAATTAAATATCGAAAAAGTGCGACCTTTCATTGCGGGGCATCACATTCACTCTTTTAATATAAATTGAGTGTCTTGATAATTAAATTTATATGGAGTTTTCGAAAAAGTTGTGTCTTAAAATTCAACATTCTGTAAAGACATGAATTTTCAAATTTTTGGAAAAACATTTAAACCCTAAACTTCACTAATCCAACACTAAAGTTTCACAGAGTTTCATCAAAATCGTCAGGCAGGTGCAGTAGTTTACAGCACACAACTTCGGTATAAATGGCAGAAGTGAGGGCAGCATCCTTAAACCTGCACACTTACAAAATAATTGATCAATTAATTCATAGATAATTAAGCATAAGCTCTTTCACCTTATTCATTATGGACAAATAAAATAATTAACGCTAATGTTTTAAAGAAATTGAATTTTAGAATTATAAGGACAATATTAATGTTTCGAAGGATAAGCCCGTTTAAGAAAAATAACCCCAAAAAAATATGCCGAATATGATTCGAATATTATATCCCACGTGAAAAAATTCTACTTTTTCTTGCACTTACTCTGTAAGTTTTGATTCAGGTGTAGTTTTTCAGTGTTAGAATAGATATCGTGAAATAATATTTGAGTGTTTTGGAGAGCCTAATAATAGTCGAAAATTCTGATATGTTCATATTCAGGCCGAGTGCATACTTTATTCTTCGGGATAGTTTTTAGGTGATAGGGGTTGTGTTTTAAAAATGAAGTTTTACAGTTTTGGAGAGCCTAAAACAAGGTTTTATAAGACGGGATGGTTTTTATATATGAGGATTTACTTTTCATTTTTCCGGGAACGGTTTAATTAACGTAAAATAAGGTGTTTTTTCTTTTCCACTATTTTAGTTTTTTTTTTAATAAGAGGGGGTTAATTGCATGAAAGGGGCTTGTTTTTTGAAACTTATTGTGGGTGTTCCAGAAAGGCTTAGAATAGTTGCAAACTATAGTATAGCTGTTTAACCAGCTGGTAACTTTTTAGTTGGTTTTAAGATATATTTTACAATACTTACCAATAGTATTATGAACGACGACCAAGGTGAACAGCAGAGTATAAAGGACCCTAATTTTTATCCAAAATATAGAAAAAACTGATGAAGGCAGATGAATGAATATTGTGATATTCCGTATGCTATCCTGATATATATATATATGAGTTTTTCCCCTTCCCGAGCATAAATCGTAATCTGGGCTTTACTTTTACGACATAGCAAACTAACACTTTACGAATCTCTTCTCCGCAGACATTTGCATTCCACGATAACGAAAATTTGCATGATTATTCGGCAATTACGTAATATTTATTCGCGTCCTTGGTACAAATTTAAAGATGAAATTAAAACCTGCAACTTACATGTGAAACGAAATATAAAAAATCTGCCCGCTGCGCGGGCACATTCTCATCGCCCGCTGGTAAGCTGGTACTGCTTATTTAGATTTTGCGAAATAATGTACAAATGTTATTTTTCATGATTACTTCAATATTTGCTCCTTATTTTGCACTTATTTTTATCCTTAGCTACCCTGAAAAATTTATCATTTCAATAATTTTATATTATCACAATTCATAATATGCATTGGTATTGAAACATACGTATTTTCATTGTCTTGTTCCAACGTCTCGTGGGGGGGGGGGCGCGAAGGCACCCCTGTGACGGGCCATCCCTTTCCACTAGTGAGAGATGCCGTTCGGTAGAGATGCCGCAGTTGTGACATGCCGCAGAGAGACTTGCCGCATCTGACATGATATGGACCCTTATTTTTATCTTATTGTTTTTTTTTAATATCTGGCACTGAAGAGGACCCCTATCCGTGGTGGAAAGGTTTGCCAATTTTAACTTTATGAAATGCACGTTTTCAATTAAATATATTTATAAGACCCTAATGCCAATATAAAAATTCTTCACAACAAGACGAAGTTGTATTTTGCCACAGATATGGATTTGAAACTTAGGTAATTAATTTTTTTTTAAATAAAAAATCGTATTAAAAAATTAAAAACACCTATAGATTCGTCTCCGAAATATCTAGGTGTGGATTTTTGTTTTTTTAGATAATTGGTTAAAAAATTACATTATTTTTCATAGTTCTGCAATTATTATAAGCGAACTAATTGTTGGATTGAAAAATAAACAATACCATTGCATTCGTCTCGAAAATATCTAGAGGTGGTTTTTTTCAACCATTTGTTGAACAGTTATCGCAGTAATATTGAAAATAATGTACTTGTTTAACAAATTTTTCAAACAAAAAAACATCCACACCTAGATATTTCAGAGACGACTCTATAGGTGTTTTTAGTTTTTCGATGCGAGTGTTATTTAAAAAAAAATTAATTACATAAGTTTCAAATCCATATCTACAGGCACACAGCAAATGTACGCTAAGCAAGAAATGCACTAATTGTTCAACAAATGGTTAAAAGAAAAATCCACATCTAGGTTTTTTTAGACGAATTCAATGGTATTGGTCATTTTTTAATACGAAAATTATTTTGCTTACAAAAATTGCAGAACTATTTAAAAAATGACGTAATTGTTTATCAAATTGTTGGAACAAAAAAACAAAAAATCCACATCTGAATATTTCGTAGACGAATCTATAGGTGTTTTTAGTTTTTTGATTCGACTTTTAGTTTTTTTTAAATTAATTATATAAGTTTTAAAAACATATCTGTGGCACACTTCAACGTTGCGACGCGTCGTCAGAAAAATCTTTCGCTACAAAATCACAGACGTAAGATTAAATGTCGCCTCCCGAACAATGCTACTGATAGTAAGGATCCAATCGCGGAAAGGGCTGAGACTGGAGTAAATCCTCTTGTGCTCCTTTCGGGACAATCGGCCATGAAATTTGAGAGAGGCCATTAATTTCGAAGCAAAGGACTGAGTGACGGACAACTGTGCACGGAGCAACTGTGCACGAGCCTATCTGTGCACGTCGGTGGCCACTGGTATAACCGTGCACGTTTTTGGACACAGGCACAACTGTACAACGGGACATCTGTGCACGTCTCAAATTAGGCGTGCACAGATGGGACACTCCCAACTGTGCACGTCGAAATGTCGACGGGCACAGATGGTACCCTAGCAACGGTTAACGTGCACAAATGGGAGACCTCCAACTGTGCACGTCGAAATTTATACGTGCACATATGGTACCCTAGCAACAGTTCACGTGCACAGATGGGAGACTCCCAACTGTGCACCTGCGCAGATGGGAGACTCCCAACTGTGCACTTTCAATTATTACGATCTTTTTTCACTCAGAAGTCCAAGTGCACAGATGGGAGACTCCCAACTATACGCATGCACAGATGAGACACTCCTAACTGTACACGTGCACAGATGGGACTCTCCCAACTTTCTACGTGCACAAATGGAACACACCCAAATGGGCACGTCTCAATTGATACGATCATATTATTGACTTATCAGTCCACGTGAACAGATGAGAGACTCCCGACACTGCACGTCCTAATTGATGCAATCACATTTTTCACTTAAAAGTATTCAAATCATCAATTTCCCTTAAAACATGTACGGATGGTACCCTTCCAACTGTGCACGCTTCGATTAATAAAATCACTTGTCATCCAAAAGTGCACGTGCACATATGGTACCTTCCCAACTGTGCGCGTCTCGATTGTTACTATCATTTTTTGCATAAAATAAGTGTACCATATGGGTACGTGGACTTTTAAATGAAGAGTCTAATTCTATTCACTGGTACGCGCCCAGTTCAGAGTCTCCCATATGTGCACGCAGGCTTGTAAGTTGAACATCTCATCTTATTAAGTGAGATGTACACAGTTTCGAGGGTACCATCTGTACACGTGGACTTAAAAGTTGAAGATCTGATCGCATTAATCAAAACGTGCACAGTTAGGAGGTTACCATCTGTGAACGTAGACATTTGAATAAAAAGTCGGATTCTATCAATTGATATGCGCACAGTTGTGAGTCTCCTATACGTGCACGCGGACTGGTAAGTTAAGCATGTTATCTTATTAATTGAGACGTGCACAGTTGAGAAGGTGCTATCTGGGTACATGGACCTTTGAAAACGTCTAGTCCTATTAATTGATTCGTGCACAGTTGGGAGTCTCCCAAGTGTGTCCACATTTTTATGACAGCCTGCGCAAACTGGAAGAAAATTCGTCTTTTGCGTTGAGTATTCTCTCGCTGAACAGAGAATAGAAGAAACGTTATATCAAATTTTTAAATATGTAGTGGTTAATACTGAGCACTCAATGTGAATTTTTGAACGCGAACAATATACGCAAGAATTGACAAAAATCACAACAAATAAAACACTGTAAAAAGCTTCCACTAGATAAGGTAAAATATATGGATGTTCGCAGAAATTGAAGAAGAAAAAAATTATTTTTTTGAAAATGATTGTATTAAACTGCAAGAATTCTTAATAATTTATTTTTGTGTCCATGGTTACGCTTGCGTTCTTTGAACACGATCACTTTCTCTAACTGCTGCGCTTGCACAATTTTGGCAAGATTATTTTTCTATCAGCCGCAATCACAACCTCACTTCATTATGAGTTAAAGCTTGACAGACTGATTGCGAGGGGCTAGTCACTGAGAAATCTCAGATTGCTGCACTGGTAGTCTTAAGAGAAATTTTTGATGAACTCATGGAACTCCTCGAAATCTTGGAAATCTTTCGGCAAATGTAGAGCATTCACACATTTATAAATTCCTGACGCACACTCTGCCTCGGTGAGGCGAACTATCAGACGACATTATCTAAACGCCGCCAAGTTGAACCAAGTCTGATTTCTCCTGGAGAGTCCCGATCGCGAGAAGTTTGGGATATCTCGGAACTCCCGACAATCTCAAAGAAATTTTGTAAATCTCTATATAAATTCGATTGAGAATGTCGCATTCATAGTTTTAAGATTTCCAGATTTCTCACTGAGTAGACCCTCGACTAATTGTGAGTAGTAAAGAGTGACTGGACCAACTCGAGTTGATGAATTACTATAAATGTCTCATAAATTACCGAAAAATTCCGAAAGTTTTGGAACTTTTTGCATGCATGAAATTTCCGGTTATTTATCGATGTTTCAGAAGTTATCGGAAATTTTTGGAATTCACCTCAAAAACTTCGGATACCTTGAATTTTCAGGAATTTATGAATTCAATAACAATTTTCAACATTTTTCCTGATTTCTGATATTCACAAATTTCCGGGAATTTTTGGTAACTTACCATAAATTTCTGGAAAATGGGTTTTTAATATTTCTCAAATCGTAAATTCTCTGCATTTATTACAAAAAGTATCGTATGCAACAGATGATGAAAGTAGGTAGCTGTAACTCTTGTGAAGTTTAAAGTACACTCAACTTCCGATTGAAGAACGGTTTCGGGGATGGCTCGCACTGGGCCTCCAAACCACGCACTGCTCGATTTGTCCCTGCGCTCCTGTTGTTTACGAATGACTGAGCGGTTAGAGTGAGCAAGCCTCCCTTGCTCCGCACATCACCATATTCCAAGGCCACATGAGGCCAGCAGTTTTAGGAATGCAATAAATCGGTGTCCTTATATCGGAAGTTAAGTGTACTTGCGCAATTGACTCATCTCCGGGTCCTTTCAGCTCGTTTACTATTGTGTACCTAAAAAAACCTAAAAAGCCATAGCCTCCTTACTCTTTGATGAAATATTTTAATATTGGGTTGGCAAGAAAGAATTTGCGTTTCTATACTGGAATTACATCCGAAAAAGATTATGTTGAGTGCTTGGTGGGGTGTGAAAGAAATAATTCATTGGAAATTTCTCCCCGCTAATACTGCTATTACAGCTGATTATGACTGTGCATTTACGCGAGAAAAACTACAACAATTAAGAGAATTTACGGCAAGACCTTGCCAATTTCTTTATTCAGAAGTCTTCCGAATTCTACAAATCTCGCATTCTCTCTCTTCCACAACGTTGGCGACAGGTTGTTGATATAAATGATGTCTCTGTTGTTTGAAGTAAGTTTTGTGTTTGTGATAATTGAATGGACATTTTTTCACCAAAAAAACGCAAAGACTTTTTTGCCAACCCAATATTATAGATCAGTCGATTGAACTAAAATTAAGGAATCTTTTCTATTCTTGCATTAACTTTAAATTATTCAAATAAACAAAGGTTTAATATAAAAAGTAATTTTGTAAATATAATAAATAACCATTACTTACCTACTCGTCAATAATAGTATATTGTGTACCTGGGATAAAAATACTGTTACATTATTAGTGCACAAGATAGTTTATGTGACAAAGGTATGATATACGAGTTCCTCACATCTGACGTTTGAGGTTAAGTTGACGCATTCATAAGCACGTAAAGCGACGACGGCGAATGCGCATTCGCTGCTCCTCTTCCGATTGTGTTAACGGCTACTTTTAGAACTAAAAAGACGCTGATTATTATTATTTTTCTCTAATTATTATTATTATTATTGAGAAGTTGTAGGCTCCGGAAGCTACAATCATGGTTCCTTAAAGCGATCAATCCCGAAGCAAATGGAACGTGTACGCCATCCAATTCTGCTCCTTCTGTCCTAGAAGATAAGCAAGAGCGGGACATTTACGCGAGATAACATCGTGCAACACTCTTTCTTAGAGTAAGGTCTCTAGCCATGGATGACCTTAAGCGGCAGACGGGACAGTTGGAGATGAAGGTTTTCACCTCTGGATACTTTTTTAGAGCTACCAGTATTTGTAGAATGTCATGAGGAACTGCGCTGACGGACCAGATGAAGTGATCCCAGAAGATCATCCTTTTGCATCCGGTTCGCGATGAAATGATCCTGACGCTGGCAAGCCAGAATCTTGTTGAGTTGGCTAAGAAATGAAGCTTTCATACCTCCAAGATATCCGATTATGAGAACTACAAGATGGACTTTGTAGCCTTGATACAGCCTGCTCAGCTTGAAAAGAAGTGCTTGATATTTCGCACGTTTTTCTTCCTGCTTTGCCGTGATATTACCATCAGTTGGTGCCTAGAATTCAATCACGTAAATGATCTTAGTCTTAAGATCTTGGAGGATAATGCCAGGCTTCGTAGCACTGATACGTTGTGTGGTCCAGAATAAGAAATTCCAGTAGATCTTACACTGATCATTCTCCACAACGAACTCGAGTTTCCCCTGGGCGTATGGCAAGAGAGGCAATAGATCAACACCATAGAAGTGCCTAAGATGGTAATAAAAAACTTTTAGAGCCGCCTTGTGTCTCTCTATGTACCCGTAGCGTGCATACTTTCAGCATCCACTGAGATCATGTCCAAGTGTTTCTGGCTCTAGCTTGCACGATCGGCAGTTGGTATCGCCTACAGGTACATTTTTTATGTGCTCACGGTAAACTAGGGTGTCAGCATGTGGTCTTAGTAGAACCGTATGTTTTGCTTCCTGTACACGATTTTTGAGCACCAAAGGTGTTAGTTATGCTAGGCCATGTGTAGTGTCGCTGGAATCAAATGGGAGACCGAGCTTCTTTGCGGCCCTATCTGCGGCCCTATCTGCGGCCCGGTATAGAAACGCCGCAGCATTCACGACTTCATGTTGATGTGCGAGTCGCATAAGAGAATCTGTACTATTCAGAACTGAGCAGGCTGCACCTTATCAAACGCTTTTTCCAGGCCAAAAAATGCACAGAAAACTTTTTTGTGTAGTCTCAAACTTTTTTCTGTGATCTGTGTTAACCTAAATATCTAATCCCCACATGATCTTCCTGGCATAAATCCACATTGTATTTTTAAACACACATAAATCATGCCTGCGTAACACGAAATGTACTAATATTCTAGGTTAATCGATTCGTCTCATGTCAAAGAATCTTTTATATTCTTGCATCAAATAAATACTACAAAGTTCTAAAAAAATGTATTGAATATTTTTAGAAATGGTGTCAATTACAAAAAGCGTCCACGTTTGTGGATTTAAAATTAGTTTTATGTATAAAATGACTTTCAGTGTTTGTAAAAATAGTGATGTGATGAAATTTTTGTTTGAAAATACGTGTCAGAAGAGTTATTATGAAAAAATAAGCTTTTGCGGCCAAAAAACAGTTTTTACGACAGCATGCGGGAAATGCTGTCTGCAAAATTTTGTGGAGATATGGTAACAGTGCTTGATAATAGGTCGCTAATTTGATCGATAATGTAGAAAAACTCAGAAATTTATTTATGTTCTGTCTAATAATACTCGAGGTTGTTAATAATAAAGTTATACAGATAATGCAAATGGAAACGTGATTTGCAGTTATATTTAATAATAATAATAATAATAAGGTAAGTACCAAGTTCACGTTCAATTACTTTGAAGTAGATTATCGTGTGAAATTCGTGATTATAACCTCCAAATATAAAAATTGTCGTCATAATGGTTATAAATGTATTTACATTCCTAATTATAATTTTCTATTAAAATATACTTGAAAGGATTCTCTTTACTTGACCGCTCAACTTCATGTTTTATTCCTTTGAAACAGACCAGTACGTAAACTTTGAGGTAATAACCTAAAAAGACTAAAATTTATTGTTATGAAGTTTTTTCCATTCCTAATTATAATTTCCCATAACAAACACACTTCAATCCATTCTTTTTATTCATTAGCGTGGTCCTAATTACATATCCCATTGTATGGGATATGCTGATCGAAATGCGAGACAAACGAATTAATTAAATATAAAATAATGATGTTGTTAAAAAACGGATTTAAGTAATAGCATATGTAACCTGACACCATACCCCACTCTCCCCTTCCTTATTTTATAAATTGTATATACACTCGAACTTGCATTTGAGCCTGGATTTGCTTCTGACCTTCGGCTCAAATCCGGCTCTCTGAACGTAAAGATCAGGGCTGTGTGAACACTGGGAGTGAACTGCGCAATACAATGTGACGAAACGTGACGGCACTGTTCTTTTACGCATCACTGTACACAACACATCCCCCCGCAGCTCCCCTCATGCATAACCGCCGCGCGGCGTCAATTCTTGGAAGGGTCAAATCAAGTTTCTTTTTATCCAAGTTCGAGTGTATAATCAAGACAAGATCAACGTTACAAAATTGTGGCCTTTTTATCACGTACTTTTTTAATGAACTATAAATATTATCTTAAAACAGAAATCAAATTGAAACTACGAGAAAAAGTAAATATATTTTTATTAAACCTTTATCAGTTCTGAGAGGAATGATGCACCATAAGTTTATGGTTATTTATTATTCGATGCGTCTTATAAACATGTTTAACATTACATAATTCATGAGAGAGTAAAACTTATCAAATATAGATTAAATTATATTAAGAGTTTATTGAAGCTCTGGGACAGTGTCCCCTAAGGCAAAAAATTAATTAGAATAAGAAGAATATATTTCATACGTAAAATTAAGTTAAATTACAGTATCGTAAAGAAAACACATTGGAGAAGATCACGAAAATACTTTTCTTTATTGCTTAAAACACACAAGCGGAAATTTCTCTCTTATGGTGTGACAGTCTTCCTGTATTTATTTCAGATTTTAAAAAAAGTAGAGTTTGAAAATTCCACTATATAAAGTTTTTCACCATAAGGACAACAAAAATCCTTCGTTAGAAATTAGAATATGAAATTTTGATGAAATTCTTACAATCCTTTAAGCACTGTATCTTGCTCTGATATACATAAGGGTACGAGGTTATCAAATCCACACAAAAATACAGCAAGACTGTGTATAAAATATCGTATCCTATATAAAATAGATACTACAAATGATATTTTATCACTACAGTATTCCATAATTATACATTTCATCAATTCGCATGCAGACTGTCGTATAACCCTATTTTTCCTACTGAACCCATGATTAAAATTAATCTTTGTTGTTTATAATAGATGAATCTTAAAAAAATAGCAAAAATTCCATGTGGAAGTATAACAATTTTAACTTTAACTTCCACAGAATTACAATTAATTTTAATTCAGTGAACAAACTAATACTAATTAAACATAAATTTCTCTTCCAAAATATAATTTACATCTACAATTACAAATACAATACATTTTTCTTTAAACATTTAATTTCTATCAAAAGAAAGTGCAAAAGTAAAAGTCAAATTCTTAGCAGTTCTATGTTATTTCTTTCGAGATACAAACTAGTTACAGTTGGTGGAATATTTAAAATGAAATTCTCAAACGTGCAGTGCATATAATTATTCGAATAATATACAATTATTATACATGAGTGAAGTTCGGCAAAAATGTTTTTTCTATTTCAATGATGCATATAATTAGGATTTCGAATTCTGGCTTATATCGTAACAAAAATTTTCTTATTTCCTTTATAATAAAAACTAGGTGTCAGAGAAGCTGTATACGATCACAAGTCGGTTTGTAGTCGAGACCTGTGAGCCACCTGATTGGCCAGAAAGGCATCGTAGTCATAGTTGATTGGCTGACAGTGTCCGCATTCACAGGTAAACGCCGACCTTGAAAATAAGACCAAATTAGTCTTGAATAGACCTTTCCATCTTGAATATAGATCTACTATTCCAGTAACTTTAACATGCATATGCTCTATTATTCTAGGGTCCCTAAGGTCCGAATTGTTCAAGATGAAAAAGTCTATAGAGGTGCAACAAAAATGTGACCTTTCAGAGGTATTGTTTGGACTAGAAAGGAACAAAAAAAAAACATATTTCTTATGGAAATTCCGACTTGGATTGATCGTAGTTTTCTGGAATAGATTATGCAGTCACGAAGTAAAATAAACCTTACCACTCGGATGTTCAGCACCATATATTCCGTTTATAAACGTATGAATTAGAAGGACCCTCACGCTTGACACGCTGGGTCCTTCAAATTCATAAAGTCCATGTGTTTGCCTGTTTGTCAGACTTCCAAAGTAATGGACCAAACTAAAGGAAGCATTGATTCCGCGCATATGCGCATTGCTGTTTTTATGTAACGTCCTATCCCCGCTCCAAGAAAGCCAGAGCTTCACTCAAGTATATTGTATATTACAATTCGTAGCAAATTTTAAGTAGTGGAGTTGGAATAGAGTATTTACATAAAGCCATCAAATTTCGAAGTGGCCGAATGGCTTGGGGTAAACATTGCATTGTATACATTGCTTTGTAAACATTGCATCGCGTGTATTATCTTAGTTCAAGCATTGTGTTTATCGGCGCAAATTAAAAATGTCTAGTGAATATTTTTTGAGTATATCTGGTGAAGTGAAGGCCCGTTATTGTAATAAACTAAGTGTAATTGACAATTTAGATTCCTAAGCTCTGAAAAGTGAGGGATTTTCAACAAGCATTAGTGATGTACCGGTTGTTAGTGAAAGCGATCTCGTTATCATATTTTATGGTAACTCATAGTTCCTGAACGTGTTAACAATTGAAAGCTTAGAGGCTTTTAATTTTTATGAAACCGGATTCTTTGAAAAAGAGCATTAAAAGAAGATAAATGACAAGTTTCTAGTGCGTGGTGAGGTGAGTATTGGCACGTTCATTTTTCATTGACTGCATGGTTTGAGAAGTAGTATACAATTTCAAAGATATTGTATGATGATTTAAATTTGACGTTAGGGAACGTTCATTTCAATAGAAAAATCCTCTTGCTTTTTCTAATAAATGTCGAAAATATTTGCAAAATTAAAAATGTATGCACTCTTGCAGGTTAAACATTCTCAAAGAATTAGAAAAAGTCAAGAAGAGTTTTATTTTATAATGAACATTTCCTAACCTCAAATTGAAATCATCTGGCAATATGTTCAAAATTGTATACCACTATTCAAGTTTTATTTTTAAATAAATAAAAAATTTAGCGACACATATTACTAAAGGAACTACACTTTTATATAAATATTTTAATATAAGAAGCCACGCAGTTAATGAATAATGAACGTGCCAATACTAACCTCACCACGCTCTAAAAACTTATCATCTCCCTTCTTTCAATGCACTTTTTCAATGAATCCGGCTTCGTAAAACTTAAAAGCCTCTAAGCTTTGAATTTTTAACACGTTTAGTAACTATGAGATGCCGTAAAATATGATACGAGATCGTTCTAACTCACTACCAGTACATCACTAATGCTAAGGGTGCAACGTTCGAGTCCTCGTATCCAAGGAAAATCTTTATTTCTTTATTGTTCTGAATAGATTTCGTTTCACTCAACTGCATTTGATAGTTTTTCCAAATGCCTCTATGTCACCCAGCTTGACGCAAATTTTGTAGAACCTTTCTCCAATCAATTTTCTCGATGTAAAAGGGAAAAATGTATAGTTAAATCAGCCATATTTATCCTTATTCTAGCTGTAAATATTGCTTGGAACGAATCAAAGATAATCGTAAAATTATCAAAGCAGGGATTTGCAGTAGAATTTATAGTTAAGTATTATTATTGATGAAGCACATAAATAAATCGTTAAAACAAAGATATTATATAACTAATTGAATAAAATTTCTAAACTTCCTGGAAAAGTATTGTTTACGCGAATTTCATCTGTTTAAACAAGTGAGGGTTTGCTATATAATAAAGCTGAGGTTATGGCCCTCTATAAAAAAAGTATTCTTGCTCAAGAAGCCTGCAAAAAAATTCCCAATTGAAGTGAATTGGAAATCTTGAAATGAGGATTAGACATTTAAACCAATGGAATGTCTGTCCTAGAATTTGATTTTACTTAATTACAATTGCAAAAAATGTTATACCTTAAAAATAGGTTGACTGTAAACGTCCAGGCAGTCCGAACATTTGTGTACGTTTATAACATGGTTGAGTCTAAACGAATGAGCCTGGTAACAGGAGGGGGGGGGTGGAAAGGGGAAGAGGACATGAGTTGTCTCCGAACGTGTAATAGACACTGCCTAAAAGACAAGTAGTGTCTTGACCCGGAACAGCATACAAATAAAAAAAATTTTCATAAATATTCGATTACTCACCTGTCACTCACACCCAGATAGCTATGTGAGCAGAAAACGCAGCTTCGAAATATAAGTACCCTTAGATTCAGGATTGACAACATATATTTGCAAAACTGTAAAAGCTATTGTTTTGCGTTTTATGATCATTTTTTAGAGATATTATTTTAGACTCAACTTGCCTTGTTTTTTAATAGGATAAGGTCATTCTGTTATTTTCAATGTAAAACAAATGACTCCGGGATCCCATCAGTGGTTTCATTTTAAGACTGACGTTAATCGATTTAGTCACACTCGAGACTGTTTTTTCGGAATCTTATTTTATATAAAAAGATAATAATATAAACGGCTGCTGATATAGACGGCGGTTAATGTATACGGCTGCTGAAATTCTCCGCTAGAAAGTAGCACGTTTAGAGTTCTTCCGCTAAGAAGATAATTATTGCTGCAACACGAGAACAGCTTCGTATTGTGCCTTTTCCTATAACACACTGACAAAATAAATTTTTTAGAACGTCGATAGAATTTATTCCTGTCTCATATACTATGAAAAATGTATAGCTTTTCGAAGTTTTGTGACGAGACTTAACAGTGGCTTTTAGTATGCTTCTATCTTCGATGTTAATTTGTATATTGAATTTTCCGTCGGATTCTTGAATTTCTGTCAACTATCTTTTCTCCATACGATTCTGTCTACTACAGCATCGCATATACCGAGATCACTTTCTAACATAGTCAACGATATATCGAAATCCTCTCTCTAATACAAGAATGTCCCTTGGATGGAGAATACGGCGAACAATTGTATCGTTCTGTTACTTTTTTTCTGTTTTTTTTCAATGTCGGATTTAATTGACCCAATTATTTAAATTATTGCGTCTTATGAATCTGTTTAATTAAAAACGTGCATCTGAGGAGGACCCCTATCCGTGGTTGAAACGTTTGGCAATTAAACTTTTATGAAATGTACGTGAAAAATTGTGTTCTCTTCAAGTATTGTAGCATCATTTTTATCAACAGTATGTGGACCGAGAATATCAACGATAAATCCAGTAGTTGTGCAGATTGAAAAATGTTTAAGGAGATGGTACTGTTTGTGTTGACTGTAACTGTTTCGCTGGTAAGCACTGTTGCTGCTTTTCTCATGTTCAGAGTATGTTCCATCACATACAGGCATTAACGAAACTTTTAAATCGAAAGTCTTCTTCGCTATTGAAGATATGTAATTCCTGATAAGCTGATCTATAATTACAGTTCCAATCCAGAAATGAAGTTTCAAGATGTTTTTCTCGAATGCTTTTATCGTCTCATGAATATAGTTAGAAACTTGCTGATGAAATGAAAGCTCAAGCACGCTTGCCATTTTTTCATTCGACATGCCAGTTTTTAACTTGAATAGCAGAGTGATACAGATACAGCCTGAAATACACCGGCACGCAAAAAAAAGGTCTGCCTGGCGGAAAACACCAGCATATCTATATGTTTTTGGGGTCGCTGAATCCGAATCTGGGGTACAAATACCCAAGTTAGCTCGTATTTTTCCAAAAAACGCAAAAATAGACATAAAATCGACGAAAACAGCGATTTTTCTTGTATATAAATTGAAAATCGTCAGGGACGTAATATTAAGGTTTCCCTTCGTCTGTCGCCCACTATGGCTATCGGCGTATATCAATACTTAAAAAATAATTATGACAAATATGTTGCGGAATAGAATAAAAGGTGGAAAAATATTCCAAAGTTAAAATTATCGACTGCGATACTGCCTACAACGTAAGTTATCATTAATACAAATCTTCATCGTTTTTATTCAAAAATAAAACCAAAAATGGAAAATAAATGATGAAAATATAAAATATAAATATCAAGCAATAAAAAAACTCCCATGCAAAGATGATAGAACTCTTTTGATAATTCCAACTACGTTATCAGTGTTTTCTTGCAAACCGGAATTTGCCAATTTAGTATCCTCTTCCCTAATATGTTACGAAATACAATTTTGAAACCTTAAATTGAGAAATAATGTCCTGATAAAATTGTATTATTTATTTTTTTCAGATAGAGAAGATTGTATTCATCAACATCTTTGACAATCATGCTTGTAGTATTGGCACTAATTTATAGTACGACTGGTGACTGCGTCAAACCTGAAGCATGTATTTTTGTAGCCAGTCTGGATTCATTTGCCTCAAGAGTTGTATGTTGCGATCCTTTTGCAAGACAATGCGGCATTTTAGTTATGAAACCAAGATCTTCTAAAAACTGTATGCTGTCTCAAAAACCACGATCAGCAACAATTATATTCATTTCTGATCTTTAACCAGAATATAACCATGAGTGAAATGACCTAGATTCTGAATTCATCAAAGCAGTCAAAATACTTGCATCATTATTTTTGCCATCAGTAAAATAAGGTCTCAATGATTTCAAAATATACCCAGTTGAACTCACAATAATGCAAGGCTTTACTTGAGGGCGAGCTTCGTATAAAGAGTAGCTGCGCCTCTGATAACTGTAGCTTAAGCTCTTTTATATGTAGATGTATGTGCGTCTGCTATATGTATGCAAGCATCTTCACCATCTGCGAAAAGTTTTTCTCACATAGATGTTGTATGATTAGAAATGAAATCATTACGCGAAACATGATTCGCTCCTAAGAACTTTGTTGAATAGCATTCAGTAAGTGCATTTCGGGACATCGCGATTGCTTTAGATACATTTCTTTTTTCAAGTTCAGATAAAGTCGATGAAACCGAAAGTGATAGACCTGTTCATAATTTCATGAGTAACAATCCTAAAGTTGTTCGATGGAATCTATTATGCGTAGATCGTATCTCTTCCTTGATGCAATCTGAAACAGTATCAAAATCCTCTGTTTTTAACCAGTTAAGTTACGATGATCAGTATCGCTGAGAGCGCTGTATCAAAATTGTATATCTTCAGAGGGACAATATAGCGCAGACCGTTCAATAAATCGGTCAAAGCATGTGCATTGATTACAGAGGAGTCTGAGTGGACCTGAATGGCGACATGAGTTACTGAAAAAGAAGAAACACGAAGAAGACAATATGCCTTTCTACAGATCACGCATGTCTTGTGAAATGCAACAGAATGCTTAATTTTTAATTGAATACTTTGAGAAATGCTTGGAGAATACATTGAACCGTTGTCAGATTTAGCACTTACAATTTGTTTCTAACATGTGGATGGTTAATATTTATTTTCCACTGCATCGCGCTGAGGAGTCCCACTATTAGAGTATCAACAGTTATGGCACACTTCAGACGAATCATTCAAGCTAGCGCCATACTTTTTCCTTGAGATATCCACAGAAGGTTGACTTTTAACTGCACCAAGTTCAGACCCTTCGCAACGATTTTGACAAGAATCACACTGTCGCACCATTTTATCAGTTTGCTAATGAGAACAAGATACAGAACATTATACAATATAAGACTCCTGTTATCTATTGTATTGAAAAAGTAATGGTCACCTTCCACTGAATCAAGATAAAACAATATAGTAAACCAAGTACCAAAACAGACGATGAACATTAGGAAAACAATATTTTCTTCTCCAGTCACAGGCAATATTGAAGAAGTACTTCAGTGTCACAATAACGAACTGGAGACCGATGTCCACGGCCGCGATGAACAACGTACAATTGATTAGCTAAGATAATAGACTCATGGTGGGAAAAGCTATTCATATCATCGACGATATAAAAGTTCGCTTCAGTGACAGAAAAAGAACAGAAGACTGATGCACAACTGTCACTCTGGACGACAAACAATTGACTATCAACTAAGACGATATGATACAGAGAAAAAAGGTTTTCATGTAGCCTTACTGATACAACAGAGAAGAGGAGACTAATTTTTCATTTTTAAGCAATACAACAAGAATAATACAGATAGGGGAAAAACGATTTTCATATCATAGGCGGAAAAAAACGACTAGCCCACTGGCAGAACGGAGAACAAGAGATTGTCATTCAATTATCACTCTGGACGACAAATAATTTACCGAATAATACAGATGAGGGAAAAAAGAGTTTCATATCATAGGCGGAATGAAACTTTTAGCTCACTCACAGAACAAAGAACACGAGACTGACATTCAATTGTCACTATGGACGACAGACAATTGACGATCAACTAAGATGGTACACTACACAGAAAAAAGATTTTCATGTAGCTTTACTGATACAACGGAAAACAGAAGAATAATATTCCATTTTGAATTCAACAAGATTAATACAAATAAGGGAAGAAAGAGTTTCATAATATAGGCGAAATAAAACTATTAGATCACAAACTATTAGCTCACTGGAAGAACAGAGAATTCTCCCGATAGACGGCAAACAATTGACTATCAAATGAGACGAAAACGACATAAAACAAAGGAATAGTATACAAATATCACGGTACGTAAGCGATGATTGACAATTGAACAAGGACGATGCAAACCAGGGAAAAAAGACACTTGAATATGAACAAAGGCAACAGAGGATGTATAACCCACAGCTTTCAACTACCGTCGTAAGGATGTATTTTTCATTAGTTATGATACATAACAGAACATGCAAAAAGCAGTTTGTGATAGTTTTCAAATAGTTTGTAAATAACTTATAAATATTTTTAAAGTAGTTTAAGAATAGTTTGTAAGTAGCTTTAGGTTTTGTACATAGCCATGGGGTGTCGTGTAGATTGCCTCTTCGTGGTACACACTGGGTTCGGCGCAATAATCTATAACCAGAGAACATCAGTTTGACATAGCATACATCCTGACAGAAACATCGTATCAAAAAATAATGTAAAAATATTCAAATATGTTATATAATACTCTAGAAATTGACTAGAATTTTTCCAAGTATATTCGCTTTAAATCTATTAATAAATTAACAACGTAGCATGTGTATCAGTATAAAGTTACTTTTTTTCTAATTTCTTTACATCTCTTGAACTTGAAATAGATTGAAATCACTATTTCTTGAAGTATTGAGCAGGGAAAACATTAAAAACATGCATTTAAACTGACATCTTTTCTAACGATCGTTATATGGTGAAAGATATTACTGAATATCAATGCGTAAACAAATACCTAGAATCATCGCTTTGCTATATATTATACATAATGAAAATACACTGTTTTGTAGCAAGTTTGGTGAATGTGGTGGATTTATATCAAGGTCAAATGTTGAAGTATATGTTGAGTTGCTGGATGTCCCGTGTAAAATGCTATCATAAAGGCCGTGTTTTCTACTTAAACAAAGACTCATTCGGAAAATCGTTTCAGGGGGTTTTGAGTCACATTCAAAGTAACAATCTCACGTTACTTAAAACCAATCGGTTCGAGGCTGGAAAGCAGCCTTATTGTCATCCCGTTAAAATCTTCTTGGTCAAAAATGTAATCGTCTGATTAAAATATCAACTATTTGCTGTTAAATGAACTTTCAAGTTAAATATTTTACTGCATTGTAGAAAGTTTATGATTTTACTCGAAAATTCGAGAATTTGGTGAAAAATGAAACTATTTAGTTGAAAATTAAATTTTTTACTTGAGCAATCTAATTTTTGGGTTGAAGATTAAAAAAATGTCTAGATAATTCATCTTTCTGGCTTTAAAATTAAGTAATATTGTTGAAAATTCATTTTGTTGAAACTTCAACTTTTTGGTTACAAACTCAACTCATTAGTATGAAATTCAGATTTTGTTAAACGGTTATCTTTTTGAGTTAAAAAATATTCTCCTTTGTTGAAAATTTTAGTTTTTCCGTTGATAATTTAGCTATCTTGTTCAAATTCATTTTTCTTGATTGAAAATGAACTTTTTGATGACTATTCAACAGTCTTCTGAAGAATTTGTCTTTTTCTTTCGAAAATTCGAATACTTGATTAAATTTCAATCTTCTCTTTTTAAAAATGCAACCATTTGATGAAAAATTCATCTTTATATGCTGAAAATTCTAACATTTGAAAACATTCGAAAAATTTAACTATTTTGTTAAAGTCATCATTTTGGGTCAGAAATTTAACTATGTTGTTATGAATTTATCCTTTTGGATTAAAAGTTTATCCTGTTTGGTAGAAAAATCATCTTTGTTGGTTAGAAATTCATTTTTCTCGATTTGAAACTAACTTTTAAACTTTAAACTAACGAATTGAAGTTGTGTAAGAATCTGGAGTATTTAAAATTGGAGAAAATACAACGAGGTTAGAAAACAGAGAAAAGGCGCCAGAAATGGAAAGTCTACAGAAAATGAAGATCAGGCTATATTTTTTACATAAATGTCAAGACTTCAAAATAAACAATTGTCTGTCACTTTTCGGGATCCTATTTTAATTCTGAAGAAGAATGCTGAAGGATAGAATCTTAGCTTGCGAAAATCAGAATGAATCTCGTTGCCATAGATGCTCTCTTTGATTTGAGATCTGGGCATCATTTTATTTCAGAAGAACTTATAATCAAGAATTATTGTACATTTTGGAATTGAAGTCAAGCGAAAAAAATTAATTGGAATCGGTCAAGAAGAATTAGGATTTTCTAAGGTTTCTTTTTTGTAAAATTTGAGAATGGAGTCCCTCGTAGTAGTTTCACCCTTCTATCAGGATTGGCACCGACATGTGAACTCAGGGGCAACTTCCTGAATGGAACATAGTAAATTGGCAACAAATATTACATAGATTAATATCTATACATGACACGAATGGGTGCATTTCATCATCAAGTAAACCAAAAAATTAAAATTAAGGTCAAAAGTAATATCTACTGATCCTACATCAACGAGCATTAACCTGGCTTTGAAAGATATAAATTTGTTGGGACCCTCTGAACCCTAAAAACCGATTTTTACAAATGTGTCTGTATTTATGTATTGTTTTACGTCTGCTTGCAGGTATGTAGGTCTGTATGTATGCCTGTGAGCACGATAATTTTGAAAATAATGAATATATTAGATCAGCCGTTGGTACATTCTTCAATTTATAGAAACTGAAGGTTCGGTTCGTTCGCCTGATATTTTGGAAGAAAATTCAAAAAGTTAAAGCATTTTTTTTTAATTGAAAACAATTTTTTTCCAGGTTCAAGAATTCCATGTAATTCTATCCATAGTATTGAAAAATTCGAATGATGTATCCTGACGACTTTTTTCGATAAAAAGAATGTTATAGGAGTTATAGCATTTGCAAAATTCAAAAAGACGAACGAAAATTAAAATTGTATACCAAACAACGAGAAAAGTTTCGACCAGAGTTTTCCAACAAAAAAAGAGCGAAAAATCTTGTATCAATCAGTGTCTGATGGGGCGCGTAGTTTTGATTCAATTCGTGAAAAATAGTATCAAGAAAAATTTTTTTTTTTATAAACCACACAGGGTTCTTGAAAAACGTGATGAACAGATGAGACATGCAGCAGATGCAACATGCCGCAGATGTCACAGGCCGCAGAGAGACTTGCTCTTTGTGAGATGATATGGACTAATTCAAAACTGTTTTTTCTAAGACTTATTGTTATACCTGAAACTAGCCCTGAGATAATACTTCATTTTTACAGTGTAGAATATTAATCTTCTTGCTTTAAAATTCAACTGTTTTGTTGAAATTTGAACTAATTTGTAAGAAATTCCTGTTTCTTAGTTAAAGATTTATTTATTTTCTTAAAAATTAAGATTTTTTCCTATATTTACTGACTTTAGTTGAAAATTAAACTATTTTGTGAAAAATCCGTCTACTTTTCTTGAATTCGATTGTTTTATAGAAATGCTGTTTTTTCAATTCGCTATTAAATTTCTTGCTAAGAATTCATATTTCTTGATTATATTCAACTATTTTTGATTTGAAATTAAAATCTTTGTTGGTTGAAATAATAACTATTATGTTTTTCGTTTGGAATTCGTCTTTTTTCAATGAGAATTGAACTACTATTTTGAAAGTTGAACTACATTGATAAGAATTTATTTTATTCTTTAAAGATTTAACTATTATGTCGAAAATTTGTTTCTATTTCATTGAAAATTACTTTCAATATTTGAAAATAGATCTATTCCATTTTTGGCTGGATCCTTAGTGAAAATTCTTTTACCATAAGGTATACAATTTTTACAACTGTAATTTTTTGTTGAAACGTGTACTTTTCATAAATAAATGTACAAAAGTTAACAAACAAATACAATTGAATCCAAATAACTAATTCTGTCTTGTATTTTCTTGTAAAAAAGTAAAAAATTAACAAAAAATATAAGTTTCTACATTTCGAAAGTTGTTATAACTTTTGATTAATATGTCTTTCACTTTGTTGTAAAAATATACGAGTTATTGCACAAAACGACCGGTTTTTACCTTTTTTCAATTTCGGTGTTTGAGGGCATGAAAACAATGTTAAGTTAACCTAAATTATTGTAGGAAAATACAAATATTTACAAATAATACAAGATTAACCATAAGTTGAAATATTGCGAAATTGTACTTAAATTTATGTTGTATACTGCTAGTTCATTGTAGAAATGCACAAATTAAAAAAAAAGACATTTTCACAAGCAATACTTTTAGAATCAGCGTCAATATTTGGACTTGTACTTTATTGTAAATTTTTGTAGGATATGCAATATATAAGTTACTACAAAAAACTGCAATTCAAAAAAAAATTACACTTCTACCAAGAACTTTCGCTATTATGATAGATATTAAAATTCAGTGACACAGTCATCACTGTTGCGTCAACAATAAAAGCGATGGATTTTAATAAATTATATCAATTGTTAGGAACTCACCTAAGTTGAGTTTCGTATCGGATCGAGGATGATTGTTTTCAAAATATTATAAAACTTATTAAAAATATAAAATTTTGAATATATCAAATTCAAATTTTGAAACTTATAAAGGATCTTCAAATGTTTCATGAAGTAACAAAAAAATATCATAATATTACTGGGAAAATTTTAAATAACTTTTTATTTAAATAAATTAAAGATATATTTGGTAGTTTTGAAAAGATTAGAAAATAATTTAGAGCTGAAGAAGATTTGAAAAGACTTAAAACCTAATTATGGATGAAAAATTTAATAGCTTTCGAAGCATTTTTAAAGGATTCAAAAGAATACAAATTTTGGACAAAATTTCTAGAGAAACTAGAAATTATATTCTTTTTTAATTAATTTGAACGGAATATTTAAAAAGATTTCCAAAATTTTCAAAAATAAATATGGAAGATTTCAAGACAGTTTTTTTTAACTTGCAGGATTTGAAAAAAATTGTAGGAAAAATTCTACTTCCAAGACAACAACTAAATTTTCATTAAAATCCAAAAGAAATTGTTAATGATTTTGTTTAGAAACATTTTCAAGAGAAGATTAAAGAAGGTTTTAAAACAAATTTTGGTTTACAAATGAATTTTCCTAGCTCAAAATTGAGTAGAGTGAGATAATTTTGAAAATTTATCAATTTTTTGAGATCTCTGACCTGTACAATGTATAAAAGTTAAAAATTTGAAACATTTTCAGCTAGCCGACCATATGTTATGTTCTATTTTTTCAGATGATAATGACTAAATTTGTATTTGATTTTAAATGAAGAAGGAAATTCCTTTACTTTAGCGTATATTTTCATATCTTTCTAACAAATCCTACAATCAGAAAGATTTTTTCCAACTATCTGAAAAGGGGGAAAAAAAGTATCTAAGTCGTTTTTGGAACATATATATAACAAATTTTTAAATAATTTTCAAATAATTTTGAAAACCCACACATGAGATGCAAAAGAAATTAAATAAGCAAAGTTTGGATGAGAACGTGCCCACTTATCGGTCAGATTTTTTCACTGTTAATGTTAATTTTCATGAATAAAACAAAACCTACACATCCCATCAAAAAGTGAACAATAACACATTTGTAGATCTTCTTTGAGAGCACAATTTTTTTATTATTATTTGTCGTGTCTTGCATAGTTTCACCGTAAAATTATATTTTTCATTATTTTTTGTGCAATAAAAATGTAAATTTTCAATTTTTCAAATAAATTTAAAAAATTCTTCATAACCGTCTTGTAGGGTATGCAAAAAGAAAGATTTTTCTTGCGCTAACTTTCTTTTGTATCGTACGTTGTTTGGCTGAAAATGTTAATTTTCATTTCTTTTCGATTGAAAAAAAAAACAAATTTACAACCCAAAAATATGCATTTTCTACTAAAATAATTGAATTTTCAACCAATATTTGAATTTTCAACCCAAAAGATCAATTTTCTACAATAAAAGAAAACAACAGAACATTAAATTTCTATCAAAAAAGATAAATTTTCAATAAAAAAATACAATAGATGAATTTGTAGTTGAAAAATTAAGTTTCAATAAAGAAAACTAATTTTTAATAAAAAAATTAATTTTCTACAAAAAAGATAAATTTTCTACAAAAAATTAATTTTCAACAAAATACTCGAATTTTCAACCAAAATTTGAATTCAAAAAAGATTTTTCAAGAATTTTCTACCTTCTTTAAGGAAATGAATTTTCAACCAAAACGGTGAATTATTCACGAAGAAGATTAATATTTTACCACAAAAAAAAAGTAAGTTTCAACAAAATACAGAAATTGTTAACCAAATAGCTAAATTTTCAATTAAAAAAGACAAATATTATACCAAACATGGAATATTTAAATTTTTAATTTAAAAAATTCATTTTCAACGACACAAAAATCAATTTTCAACATAATAGTTAAATCCTCAAGCAAAAACAATGCATTTTTAACTAAAACAATTATTCTGCAACTAAAAAGATGATTTTTTCAATAAATAATTATATTTTTAACCAAACAGATGAATTTTCAATCAAGAAGATTAAATTTCTGCCAAGAGAGATAAATTTTCGACAAAACATGAAATGGTTTAATTTATAGTGAAAAAATAAATTTTCAATTAAAAAAATAAAAGTTTAATCAAAAAGAATTATTTCCAACCAAATACAATAATTTTTAACCAAATTTTGAATTTGTAAAGGAATTTCGTACCTAATAGTTAAATTTTCAATAAGAAAATTGAATTATTCACCAAGAAGATTAATATTCTACTACGAAAAATAAAGTTTTACAAAAGAAGATTTTTTGTCGCTATTCACGAATAGCCAAAACCTTGAAAACTTAATAAAACGAGCAAAAATTACCTGATTGTACTAAGTTTTGATTTCAAAAACTATTATTTAAATGTAAATAATGCAATGAAAATATTGAAAAATGCTTTTTTTTATTTATTGTACAAATATAATTTTGATTGGAAACTATACAACAAAATGAAATTATTAATTCATAGCTAATATTAAATGAATTAAAAACCTTCACACCCAATGCTTAATTAAATAATTTATTTCAACCTGTAATGTCCACAAATTTTAGTTTTCTTACATTAACACATTATTGTGAGCTTTTTATATTTTTTATTAAAAAATTGAATAGATGACTTTAAAAAAAAATTTTTTCATTAATAGACAAATTCTCAACCAAGAAGACTGAATGCCTACCCAAAAACGTAAATTGCCAATAAGAAGCATGAATTTTCTACTAAAAATCATAATTTAAAAAAAAAAAGGATTTTCAACAAAATAGTTAAATTTTTAACAAAAGAAAAAAATATTTATCCAAAAAGATAAAGTATTAACTGATGAGACTTCTTTTCTACAAAAAAAAAAGAATTTCAAACAATATAGTTGATTTTTCACCTAAAATAGAATTTTAGTTAAAAAACTAATTTTTTTATTGTTGCCGTTATTTTTCACGATTGAAATCAAAATTACGCATCCTTTCAAACAATGATTAACAAGAAATTTGTAGCTCTTCTCTAAGTGAATAACTTTTGTTTATTAATTTTGTTGTGGTTTGTGTCGTTTGTCGAATTTAATTTATTTTATTCTTAAATCAGGTTTTACAAATGAAACAAAAACTACGCGTCCCATTATAAAGTGATTTTCAAGAAATTTGTGGATCTTTTTTGAGTGCACAATTTTTGTTTTTCCATCTTTTTTCGTATTTTGCATAGTTTGACCGCAAAATGGAATTTTTCATTTTTCATTATTCTTTTGTGCGACAAAAATGTTAATTTTTGATTTTCCGGAAAAATTTTGAGGATTCTTCTCAAGAATTTTGTAGTAGGTTCAAAAACCAACATTTTTCTCTTCAGTACTTTTTTCCATATCGTGCGTTGTTTGGCTTAAAATGTTGATTTTCTTTTATTTTTCGCAATGTTGTAAATGCTATAACTTCGGTAATTTTTCTTCTATCAAAAAAGTCATGAAAATATTTTGTTTGCCTTTTTGAGTGCTATAAATATCCGTCTATGGAATTCTCAAATATTTGAAAAAAGTGTTCTTAAAAATTTTCAAAATGTGCTCACTTCTTGAATCTTTATTCAAAACGGCTGGATGACAAACTAAAAATCTACAGTTATTCAGACAGACAGACAGACAGAAAACAAAATTTTTGCTTCAAAACCTGAAAATTCGTGTTGATTCATTTTTTCTTTTCCATAGTAGAAACTTTATCTCCTTTACTGAAAATTCAACTGCTTTGTTGAACTATTTTAATCGAAATTTACTTTCAAGTTGTTGGCAGAAAAATAACTACTTTCTTGAAAATTCATTTTTTTCGTTTAAAGATTTAATTAATTTATTTGAAAAATCGTCTCTTTTGCATTAAAATTGAATTTGTTTCTTGAAAATTGGCCATTTGAGTTTAAAATCCTATTATTTTGGCAGAAAACTCAACCATTTTATTGAAAATATACTTTTTTGTTGGAAATTAAACTTTTTTGTAGAGAATCGCCCTTTTTGGTTTAAAAATTAAAAAATTCAGTTGAAATTTATTTCTCTTTTATTTAAAAAATCTTTCTTTGTCAGAAATTCAACTATTTTCTTGAAAATTTATCTCGTTTTCTTGAATGTGACTGTTCTTTATTTGAAGTCAAAATCTTTTTTTTTTCTCAATATCAGCTGTTAAATTTTTCGCTGAAAATTCATCTTTTTAGTTAAATTCAACTCTTTCAAATTTTAAATTAAAATTAAATTTTTTGTCTTTGAAACATCAACCAATACTTTTGTTGTTTCAAATTAATTTTTTTATCAAAAATTAAACCACTTGGTTGTAATTCGAACTATATTGTGAAAATTTTGTTTGTAAAGATTTATCAATTTAGTTAAAAAATCATCTTTTGGGTGGAAAATGATTTTTTTTTAAATTTATTCCAAAGTCTAGAAATTTTAGGTTATTTCGAAAATTCGTATATTGAATAATTGAAACCTGATGGTAAACAGAATTGATTAATATTGATTGAAAAAATGTGCATTCTCTACCAAAGTCGTGAGTTCAATCATTTAAAAATTGCTGCTAAAAATAATAAAACTCATGATGTCGGTGAAGATTAGGCTTATTTGAAAGTCTATAAATTTTGCGTACTCAAAAGTCGCATATTGATTAATGAGGACATGATCGTAAGAAAAAATACATAAATTTTTATTGAAACCATTTGGATTATCTACCCAAGTCGTGACTTTCTTAATTTGAAAATTGCTGCTAAGAATAATAAAACTCACGACTACAGGAAAGATTAGGCTTTTTTTGAAAGCCCATAACTTTTTTATACTTTTGAAAACTCGCATATTAAATAATAAAAACCTAACCGTGAAAATGTTATGTTCAGAGCCGTAACAAGGAGGTGCAATTACACAAATAAATTACGTAAAACATGACGATTTTTTGAATTTGATATAACTATATCACCATTTCAGGCCTCAACCTCACGCCATTATTGACTATTTTTCACTCTTTTTTAACAATGCAACAATTTTCAATAATATTTGAAAAAAAATTAGACTAATGTTACAATTTTTTCACATATTCTTCAAACATATTTCCAAATTTTTTCGCTGTTTGAATCAAATAATTTATTTGTCATTTCAAAGATCAAGTTTTCGAAATTTTTCATAATTATGAAGATTTCAAAGTAATTCAAAGTTTTCAAAGGTTTTGAAGGAACTTTAAGAGATTTCACAAATTTCAAAATAATTATGATAAATTTAAATTGAAAACTTGAGGCTTTTTCGGGTTTCAATCGTGTGCAAAACTACGAAATTGATGACCGATTGCTTTTGAGATGGGTGGTTGTGGGAGGAGGCCTGTAGGTATCTGTTTGTATGGGTGGGTTTTCTGTAAACTTCATGTCCTAATGTGTTATCACATCTTTTGTAAACTAGTACGTCCAATAAACGCAATTTTCCGTTTTGTTCAATTTCCATGGTGAACTTGATATTAGGGTGTAATTTATTGTTGAAATCGAAGAACTTGTGTAGTTCATCTAGTCCATGTCTCCAGATGACAAAAGTTTCGTCAACGTAACGGCACCAAAATTCCGGTTTGAGCTTGTATTTGTTAAAGATTTTAGTTCCTATTATTATTATTATTATATCATTAGGCCGTTTCCCTTTCGGGGTAGGCGTGAATTGCTCGGTTGGAAAGTAGTGATTCAACGTCTGTATAACAGCGGACGATTGGAAGGTCAAGCCGGACACCAAAACAAAAAAGCATATGTTTATTTTGATTTTCTCCTAAGTAACATAATGCACAAAAGCATTATTGTAGAATAGTTTCAGCATATAATATTCTGTTTAGGATAGTTTAAGTTTACTTAAAGTGAAAAGAACCTAAATATGGGTCGAGGCAGGAAAATAAATAGGTGTGAAGAAAATTGGTTGAAGAATAAGAAAAAATGTTCCCGAAATAAGGTACGTCTTAAAAGTAGTAGAGAAAATTAAAAATTAACTTTTCTGATCACTTTAATATCCTATTATTATTTTTTATTTGACTTCTTAATAGCTTTTTCTAAAAAATCTTGTGTTTCAAAGTTATTTCAAATAGTCTCATATAATCTTTTACATCTAACTCTACTATGGAAAATGTGAAAAGTTTTAAATGTCTAATTATCACGAAATTAATGTAGGGCATTAAATAAATAGACGCTTCTTTTAATCAAAAAGTTTACAAAACTTATTTTCTATTGTAGGGAAAGGAATATATTACCAAGTCTAAAACTGTAAAGGACGGTGTAAAAGAAAAAGAAATCCCTGAGAGAATTTTCAAGGTTACTGAAGCTTGTTGTCGAGAAAAATGTTTTGAGAAAGTTCCAATTGATCATCATCTTTACTACTAATCTCAAACTAAAAGATCTTCTAAAAATTTGTCCACCTCGAATTGGACTAAAATCGGCTAAAATGAAAGATGTGAAAAGTCTCCTTAATTATTTTTGTGCCCCTGGAAAGGAATTCTTTGAAAATTATTTTTCGCAATTTACTCAAAATAATTCTTCCGAACACAACAATGAATACAGTGACGAAAATGATTAAAGTAGTTATAAAGAAATCGTACAAGTTATTATATAATGATTATATAACTTTTAATTTTCATAATCTGTTATTGAAAAATAATGAACAAATGTAAATGATACTTCTTCATTATTATTTTGGTGGCCGGCTTGACCTCCCAATCGTCCGCTGTTACACAGACCTTGATATTGCAGGACGAGCTGGCACGCGTACGGGACGGCGCTGAGATCTTAAATCAATTGTGGCTTTAAAAATATAAAACATGATTGCCTGATATTTTCCTAAAAACTTCCTTGAATCCTAAAAAAAGTTTAGGTGAACATTAATTTTAATTTACTGAAAATTCGTTCGACTCCCGAAGCGTTTGAATCTTTCAATATCTAATTTACGTCATGAGAAGAATAAAAATCGTTGTAAATTTTTAGTGACAATAAATTGGAATTCTATGAATACTGTTAGTTTTATTATATTATCGTGCATATTTTCTAAAAATTTTATTACAAAATTCCTATTATTGTAGAACTTGCGGAGAGTTGAACACGAAAAATTCGTATTTTGCGATTAAGGAAAAAGTAACATTTTCTTGAATATTTCGAAAACTATTGAAGTTATCACATTCATTTATAAAACTAAAAATATGCGCAATAAAATTCAATATTGGGATATGTCATTAAAAAATGAAAACTTGACCTGAAAAAAAATATGACTTAGGGACCAACTAAAACGATGGCGTTTCGGGCGTAGCCCCTTTTGATCGCCAGTGGTGTTGTTCCTGGCCATGGTGATGAATACCTTGACCTAGCACACACTTTGCTCAGTCTTCGAGTAAAGTTAGTAACTCCTGCAAGAGTAGTCGCAAATACCGTCCAGCTAGATAAAGTAGGACCAGTAGACAATTTCATGTATTCGCTCATCAATCAGGTGGACGTATATTTCAATCAAAAAGTAGTATCGCCTCCTATCAACTCTTATGCATAGCGAGCATACATCGAGACTTTACATAACTACGGCCCAGCTGCCAAAGACAGTCTTCTTACATCATCTCTGTGGTATAATGATACTGCTGGAAAAATGGATGATTTCAATGCTAATGAGCTTAAAATCTCGCCAGAAATATTTTGGTGCTGATAAATCTATTGATCTTACTGTTCATTTACAATGCGATGTTTTCAATCAAGACTAATTTCTTATCGATGTTGTGGGATTACGACTGCGGCTAGTTCGCTCAAAGGACACTTTCTGTCTTATGGATGCTACAAACAGGTGTCACGTGCGTATTGAAGAGGCGTCGCTACTTGTTCGTAGAGAAAAAATTCATCCTGGTGTTCTTTTCGCACACGCTAAAGCTTTATCTCAGGGTACTGCAAAATATCCTATCACACGTGACGAAGTAAAAGCCTTGACGATCCACTCGGGTTTTCACGCTGAAACTCTTGACAATGTTATTTTTGGTCAATTACCAAAAAGAATAATACTAGGGTTTGTGGAGAGTACTGAATATAATGACAATGGAAACAAAAACCCCTTCAAGTTCCAAAATTTAAAAATTTATCATCTATCACTTTAATTGATCGTACCCAGATACCTTCGAAACCTCTACAATCTACCTTCAACACTAAAAGACCCCATGTCAATGCGTATAACACATTATTTACTGGAAGTGATATTCGTTTTCTAAATGAGAGAAATAGTATTGGCCGACAGCAATATCCAAACGCTTATTGTTTATTTGCCTCTGATCTTACACTTGATCTGTCCGCAAATTGCTATTCTCATTGGAATCTCGTAGAACATGGAGTCTCAAAATTGAAGTACGCTTTGAATAGGCCTTTGCTAACACAATTATTTTTCTAGTATACGCCGAGTATGATAATGTTTTGGAAATAGACTTGTCCAGACAAGTTATAGCAGATTTCAGTTCTTAGTTGCAGTAGGGGTAAATTCTTTTCAGGGAAAAAATTCCTCATTAAATACCTCAAGCTCTACTTGCTCGTCGCGGTAGGAAACTCTCTTCTGATATATAGCGTATCATAAATAATCATGGTTGATTACCTGATTGATATACAAGGGTTTCGTGATGATTATGCTAGTTTTATACCTGAAGAAGTAGCTTTGGTCTCTCTAGATCGTCAATGTATAGCTCATTGGATTACCTCTCCACCTTATGCTTTCACCGATCTTACAAGCCCATCTGAACGACAAAAGAATTGGCTCAGTTGTAAAAATCTCGGAATTGAATGGTTTGAAGGAGATGTTTCAGTGATTTTTCATCATGCTGTTCTTCGTGAAGTTGCCCAAACTGCTAGAGTAATATACACTCGAGGGCATGAGAAGGCTCTTTTGCTGCAAAAGATTACAAGTAGACGCATCACAAACCTGGAGTAAATAAGCTATCCATCATTTGAAATGTTGGAGTTCTTGGATGATTTTTGCTTCCATCATGGGGTAAGAAAGGACTCAAAATTTGTGTGTGCTCTTAATAATGCTCTGAGGCTGCAGAAATGGATCGAGAAGAAACGATTCGATGGAGTGCTTTCATACTCATACAATAAATCATCAGCCTACAGTACACGTCCAGCCATATCATCTGCAGCCGTAGGACATAACCTTTCATACAATTCAGAAGGTTTAGGGGAGGATACTGTAGAATTGTCCACATAATCAAATCTGATATCTTCAGAAAAGTATGAACAGTCTCCAGATACTGCAAGTGCTACGTCTCACAGACACAAGGACAGTAGGTGTATTTCCTGTCGATCAGATTCCCAAGCGGTGAACAAAACCAGCTGCAATTGTTGCTAATACGGATGGACATAAAGAGCCTGGTACCCATTGGGTCGCCATGCACGTGGGAAACAAGGGACGAGCTACCAACTTTGACATCAAGATTACAAAGAGCGACTTCGGATGTGTGTGGTCAATACTGTATTATGTTTCTTCATTGCATGTGTCATAATTATTCTTTGTCTGACTTTAGTAATTCCTTTACGAATAATCTAGAAGAAAATGATAATATCGTCTGTAAATTTTATAGAAAACTGTTAAAGAGAAATAAATGGAAGAAAAACTCTTCTTTAATGAGAAACCGGCGACCAAGTGGTGGTGAATATTGTAAGCAAAATAGTGCTCTTGTATCATGTGCACAGGCAGCATCATCGAAATTAGTGTATCCCTCTAGTGGATAAGTAGCATTTAAGTACAACATTGAATAGTTTAAATTAAACCTTTTCATCGTAAAATCCATAATTTGATGATAGGCGTAACCGTTAGAGCTAGATAGTTGAGGTTACATAGAGTGAAGGGCGTAGGACAAAACAACCGTGATCACAAAAACATACAATACTTTTCCAAGAAAATATAGAGAAGCAATCGAAATCTAAAAAAAAACACCCTTCTTACTAGAATAGGGACAATGTGTATAATACCAATCTAAATCCAAATCAATCCTACATAAAATAAATGTTCTTCTCTTCAAAGAAAGAATACAACATACCAAATTCGTCTTGCACACTGCCTCCAAAAAACTATTAAAACTTCACCTTTTCCTGTCAAACACACTCAGGTTTGACATTTGGTCTACATTGGACCATATATCATTTGACCAATCCCAACGGATTAAAGATCTTTCTACTCGAAAAATAAAATTTGACAAATTACTTCAAGTAAGGTAACAACACTAAGAAACACAGTAAAAAACGTCTCTAACTATCCTCTCATCAATGAAAACAAAGAAGAAATCATTTATTTGGAATACACAATGTACAACCTTCCATCCGAAAAAGCAAGATGAAAGCCCTTCTAAAAGACTCCAAACTTGACAGCAAAACAATATCTAAATTAATATATATTAATCCCATCTTTCCACAAATGTACGGACGCACAAAAATTCACAAAAACAACATTCCACTCCGACCGATCCTTAGCGCACTAAACTCACCAACTGACAACCTAGCACCCTTCGTCACCAACGAACTGAATTCTTTCTCAGGAAGCTCTATCACACACGTCCTAATCTCTTTTGACTTTATCAAAAACATACAACGGATTCACATTTAACCCCAAGACATCCTAGTGAGTTTTGACGTATTATCTCTCTTCACGCAAGTGTCAATCTCTCATACAGTCGATCTTATTAAATCCGTTTAAAAATTCCCCTCCCATCTCATACCTTTGATAGAACACTGTCTGAGTAATACTTACTTCTCTTTCAATAACCAATTCTCCGAAAATACCTCAGGAGCATCAATGGGGTCTCCAATCCACCTGTAATAGCCAACATCTTTATGGAACATTTAGAAACCAAAATATTGAACCAATCTAAGCTTAAAGCGGAACTTTCGTGCAGTTAAGTTGACGACCATTTTGTCATTTGAAATCATGGACTAGATAAACTACACAAGTTTTCCGATTTCATCAGTCGATTATATCCTAAAATACAGTCCACAATGGAAATTGAACGCAAATCTCAAAATCCAAGGTATCACGGAACAAATAGGAAGAATTCTCAACAAACACAACATCCAAAACGTATTTAAACCACCTGCGAAAATAAGGCAACTTCTAAACAGCCCTAACGATAAAAAGGCACTTCTCGGTGGTCCGGGAGTATATGAAATCCCTTTTTCTCGTGAAAAAGTCTATATTGGAGAAACCAGGATAGTGGTGAGCCAAAGTGTCCTAACTGAGCATCATATCAAAACAGAACATAGCATTTTATTTGATAAATCAACCGTCATCGCAAAAACATACAATGTTTTTCGAAGAAAACAAAGAGAAGCACTTGAAATCCTAAAACAGCCTGCTAACATCAGTAGGGACAATCGGTATGATACCAATTTAATTTGGCTTTCCGTTCTCTCAGGCATTTTAAAAAAGACTTGATTAGCGAATCAAGTTCAACGGATCCCCACGGTGGATTCTGTGGCCAATCGAAGCCATCGTAGAGAGTATATATAAGAACAACATAACATGAAACTTCATATTCAGTTCAGCCCTGAAGAAGTTAACTGCAATGTTTACGAAACGTCGGCAAAATTCGTAGTTTTGCACACGATCGAAACCCGAAACACCTCCTTTTAATTTATTGTAGTGGATTGTAATGTAGATGTTATGTACTGCTTATGGAATGGTATTTCAATACTCTGTAATAATTATGTGTCAGTTCTATAGCAGGATCACTAAGGGTTGTATCCCTGCAAGCATTGTTATTTTATAGTTCTGTAACTGTGAAATAACATATTGTAACATGTTACATAACTGGTGATTCGCAAGTGACTCACCTGTGATGCAAAATATCACAATCGGCTCCGTAACTCCGTAATATAATTTTTTTACCACGCATGTAACCATTTTGTAACAGTTTTATGTTATATTATAAATTCCCTTAAGTTATTTTTAAATTACATAATTGCACGCACGGTCACTTAAAAACCTAATCGCATACTCCAACAGTTTGAAGAATCGCACTCGCTGGTGATACGAATCCCACCTAAACTACCTAACCTGGGCCTATAAATCTGAATCTATTACACACACTAGCCAACTAAGCTATCGAGCCGCTTGGATCTTGTCGTAAAAATCTCAGCCAAACTTTTTTAGTCCAGGCACCTCATTGCAAATGGTGTATTAATTAACACCTGAAATTTGACTTCAGATTTTTGCAGTGTTAGCATGTGAAACCTATTCCTACATGTTTCATTCTCAATCCTGGGACCTATAATGTGTGTAAACACTCACTGATGATAGCAAAAATAGATTTTTTGTTTGTTGCAATGAATCTATTTGTCTGACAAAAAAAAATTTTTGTTACAAAATTTAGATTTCACAAATACCTACAAAATGACGGATTGTACGCTAAGATTTGTTCATGCGTTTACTTAAAAGACAAAAAATAGAAAAATTGTCCGCGATTGCTTCTTTTCAAATGTTCAATTATTTTTGCAATAAACAAGCAACAAGGTTTTAACTTTCTGAAAATATGCCCCTTGCCACTCTTGAAAATTGTGGAAAACTTCAGCCCAAAACGGTTATTAGTTTTCTTGAAAACTCATTTGTTATTAAAAAATTGACTATTTTTTTACGGAATTTCTACATTTTTTACCAATAGGATATAAACTTGAGCGGGTGAGTGTTTTCGTAATAAGTTGTGCTATCAATTACACTTAGCGGCAGAACAAGTTTTTATAATTAAATTGCACAAAAAAGGCTTCAAAAAGACGGTATGTTTTTTCCTCGTGAACAAATTGAATATCTCTGTAAATTTTCATTTATTGGAATCGAGATAAAATCCATTCGATAGGTGCTACTTTTATACAAATTAGGAAATGTATATCTTGCAAAATTTATATGATACCTGTAATCAAGTCACAAAACAAATGTTACACAATTGTTACACAGGAGTTATGTTACATTGTTACATACCTGTTACTGATGCGCATTATGCACAGCTTAATGAACCACACAGTAAAGCCGTTACATTTCACTTACGTAATACGGTTACAAAATTGTGATGCACCAGCTAGAAAATCACTCTCTCAAAATCTGATCTGATCCCTTTTTCAAGACATCTTAGAAATAAGATTTTTATTCAAAATATTTGCAAATTGATATATAGTTCAATAAGTACAGCATGAATTAGGAATGAATTTCGTTTATAAAAATGATTTATTCTTTTTACATTAGCTAATATAATTATAATAATTTCGATATAATATAATTAACAAAAATAAATAAACATAAATACATTATGACTTTTTAACACAAGAAAAATATAAGTCTTTTTAGATTTACAGAATACGTCCATAACGTCGATAATTGAACTGTCAGTAAGGTGATCCCTGGCGCAGATTCTTGACTCGGACAATAAGGATGGTCCCTGTTTTACCGACCGAACCCAGAAGCAACTTTTATAAAGGTGGCGCATGTGGGATTCTTAGGTTCTGGACCTTTCTAGAATTTTTCTTTTCTAGAAAGATCTAAGTGGATATATTACCTCTTAGATTTTTACTCGTTAAACTTTCTGGATTACCTCAGTCGTTAGACAGTGATCGGAATTTCTAGAAAGCTGGAACTTTCTAGAAGATTTGAACATGAGAAGCTCATGCTTTTAAGGTTTTCTATGTCGTATAACTTTCTAGAAGATCAATCAGAATTGGATGCAATCTATAATGATTATGCTAGAAAAGATCCATCTGTGGCCTGTAGACGTTTCGTCGCACTAGCTGCCAACGGTGCTCGAAAACACATACTTATATTCTGGAAAGATCGATCGAAGTTTCCACAAGGTTCGTTGCACGCGGGGCTCTACCTGCATCAAGTTCTTAGAACCACCAACATTGGATGTGTATTCTTTAGCGAAATTCGAGAACGAACTATCGAGGTTTGTCGATATTTCGATGCATGGATTCCAAAAAGCAAAAACCCCGTCTGGAAAGTTCGACCGTTCTTTCTCGAATTCAGGTAAAGATATATAGGGCCGCGCAGTTGAGATCTTTAACATTTAGCGGTGTGCTTCACCGGAGTAGGCTTCTATGACACATGCGGATGCGTACTACAGTTCGGTTGTGAAAAGGGCTGTGCAGTTGAGTTATATGATACATACAGCTGCGCAGTACACTTTGACGACACTTATCGATGCGCAGTAGACTTCTACGATACACATGGCTGCGCAGTACAGATTGGTGGTATATATGGCTACGCAGTAAAGTTCTGCTGCATATATCGCTGCACAGTATACTTTTAGGACACTTATGTGTTCGCAGTAGACTTATCAGGTACGTATGAATGCGCACTACTGTTTGGTAGTACACAAAGGTGCACAGTAAAGTTCTGCAGTATATGCAGCTGCGCAGTACACTTCTAGAATACTTATGTATGGACGGTAGAGTTGCAAATGTTAAGTAGGCTTCTATGACACATATGGATGCGCAGAACAGTTTGATGGTTCACAAGGCTGCGCAGTGGATTTCTATGATACTTATATATGCGCAGTAGGCTTCTATATGGCACACTAATTCACAGTAGTATTTTACGGTACATGGATACGTGTAGTATAAATATATGTTATCTAAGACAGTGCAGTACACTTACACGGAACGTGGGGCTGAGAGGTACTGTTTCAGTGAATTCTGTAACACGGTTATGTTCCAAGCTAGATGCCTATAAAACAGTGACCAATCATTTACTGATAGACGATAATGTTTCGTATCATAGGTAAGACAACACGAGTCGATGAGTGGTTTCCAGTAACAGTTGACGCCATCGTCAAGTCAGTTAAATTGGAGGGATATTAAAAGTTGCACGTGCGATAATTTTAATTTGAACAGGGAAGTTACCATTCAAACTATATGAAAAATTTTAAACGGAAATATTGCTCATATTAGCACAAGTTCTACATAATCGGTCAGTAATAGTTCGGATAGCTATTTAAGTTAAAATAAAGAATAAAATTCATAGGCAAATTCAAAAACAAATTCTATCTAATCAATTTAATTGATTTAAGAGAGTTTAGGCTAAATTGGATGAGTACCAAGATCATGAAATTTGAATTCGACCTAACCACGTTTGCAGAAGTCCAGCACTGCAAAGAACGAAAGCGAGCATCTTAGATTGCAAATTCAACCCAACAAAGCCTATAAAGTCCACCGCTGAAAGGGACAACAACCAGAAATATTTTAGACTTTGAAAGCAACCTGACGATGTTTTAAAGCACATCGCTAAAAGGGACAACAGCCAGCAGTAAATTGGATTTGTGAATAAACCCAACGTGGTCAGTGAATATCCAACGCTATAAGAAACGATACTTCACAAATTTACTGAATGTAAAGCAGCGTTATCTATGAATAATTTAAGTAGCTAATGACTTAAACTTTAATACTATTCAAAGAAACTAGAGTGCTACAGAATCTTACTTACTAATAATAATCAACTAAGAGAACAGTTTTTAAAATTTTCGACCTTCAATAACCTTAAATGTTTGTTTATTCAAGAAAAAATACTTAAAATCATTTCACAATGTAGATTCTTAGCTTAGTTTAACAAAATAATCTCTAAACGCAATTATGCAAATTAAACTTTGTTGAAACACAAATTCACAATGGTCATGCTCGCTAAAATATAATGTTTCTTTGACGCAATATGTGGACAATTGCTTGATACTCGAGAGTTTGTAACGAATGACGAGAGTTAACGTAAAATCGCAAAGCATCTACAAGTTCGTTAGGATCTGTATGAAGCATCACACAGCAGCATTCTCGACATGGTTGACGGTACGCCTTGTACATCAGTTCACTTAATCCATCTGAATCCTCTTCCTTCATCTTCTCCTTTTCCCCTTCATTACAATCAACATTATCAACAGCTTCCTTATCATCATCATCATGTTCCTGATCTTCCAATTCAAGTTGAGCATCCTCCTTCTCATTTTCATCTCGATATCCATCTTTTATGTACATGGCATCCTATTTCACATCTTCCTATCTTTGTTTTCTTAGTCATAAAAGGCTCCAAGACATCATGATATTTAGCATTTTTTCTAAGAGAGCCACATTTGCGCTCTAAGACCTCCTGCAGTTTGGTCACTACTGAACTACTTCTACTATTATCATTTTGTTTACTGCTCTTATTATTCTTAGTCGTTTCTCAAGATTCTGGCAACTGGGAAGGAGTAAACTCATGACAGTTACTTTCGTCATACCCAGTCATGTTGACGGGAAGATTTTTTGCTTTCTGGCATCGGATCAGGAATAGACTTTTATACAATCTTGACAATTAGAAGTTATCTTGATGCTGCACAGGGTTTTGATAGCATTATATCAATTACATCATAGTTTATATAGCAGCGCGCTTGTAGATGTGGCAATAGTGAAGGTGGAGTTGGTGACAGTGGAGGTGGTGACGCATTAGTGGTGGTGGTGGTCGATGTATAGTTACTGCATGTATGTATATAAAACCTGCCGTACGTAGTTTCTTCATAATAAGGAGAATTTCATTGGTATAATGCTCTTCTCCTTCAGCCTGTAAGGCTAGGAGCAAACGCAGATGATCAACCAGTTCGATAGGATCATCATAGTAGAGATACTTTGTTTTTAGACTTTTTTTAACTTTCTGTTATTGGGATAGAGAACCACCACCTTCAGGGTATCGTTTGCGTGCACACAATTCCGCAATAATGATCTTGTACTTGGCCTTATTGCTAATACGAATAGGTTCAGAGAGATTGTAATGCTTGTTGTGAGCGCTTGTGTTGATGAGGATTTCTTTGTAGTTATTCAGGTGGTTCAAGCTTATATAAGACTCCTCAGGTGCCTGCTGGTGGTGATGGTAGCGCATATGGTTCAGCGTTGGAGCAGTGTTGAAACAATGTAGAATCAACATTAAGGCAACGTTGAAACAATGTTGAATCAACGTTAAATCAACGTTGCACAAAGTGTGCACATGTGGTGGTGGAGGTGTTGGTGGAGGTACAGAATGTAGAAGGTTAAAGCGGTGAAAGAAATGGATGATGACAAAGATACTTTGGTTGATAGAATATTGAATGAAAGTTTGCTTCTGAACTAGAAGTAACTATGGCCATTGTGTATAACAATGGCTAAATGAGATACTGCAACATAACATGTTGATAATTATTGGTGGCTCAACAGCAAGTTCCTTCGGATGCTTAGTCAAAATAGAAAACAATATTTGGATATGGTGTATGGTGTACGTAGACTAGGTGATGCTCTCATGATTGGTGATCACCTGTCCGTTTTGGTAATCACTTTATCTACGTGGGAGATGAATAGTACTTGAAAACTGTTGTCCTTCTCGAATTATTATTTAGGCAGGCACTTGACGAAATTTGCATAAGCTTGAGCGACCTAAATATCTATAAAGAAATCCTCATCAACACAAACGCTCACAAGAAGCATTACAGTCCCTCTGACCCTATTCGTATAATCAATAATACCAAGTACAAGAACATTATTGAGAAATGGTTTCCACGCAAACGATACTCTAAAGGTGGTGGTTTCTATCCCAATGTCAGGAAGCGAAAAAAAGCCTAAGCACAAAGTATCCACACTGTGATGATCCTATCCAACTGGTTGATCGTCTGCGTTGGCTCCTATCCTTATAGGCTGCAGAAAACGAGCATTATACCAATGAAATACTCTTTATTATAAAGAAACTACGTAAGGCAGTTATTATATACATACATTAACCCTTGTTTCGCGCACCTCCCTGGAGTAACGTATTTGGAACATGTGGTCGTTGACGACCCCAGCGTGAAAAAATTATTATAAATAATAAAGTATTACATATTTTCACTTGCAAATTTTCTTGTATCTTTTAGAATACATACTTCAAAAGATCATATCAGTCATATAGTTGAATATAACATTGATTTAACTCAGGCTTCTCCTAATGTACTGGTTCAAGAACAAAATCAGCGTGAAAAAAGAAAGCGGGGAGAGAAAGAGAGATAGAGAGGGAGATATGCAGCTATAAGGTAGATATGTTATATATATATAAAAAAATCTAACTTTGCAACATATGATGTTCCAACCTTATTTTTCAATTTACAATCGAAATATATGCTAAAAAAATTCACTTTAAATTTAAATTTTCAAACGTACCACTGGGAGAAACTGTTATCTAAAAAATGACACCGGCTCCCAGTAGAACCGCGGTAAATCCCACGCAAGGCCACGTCTCACAACCGTGAGATCGGTGGTCACAGGACACGATGAAAGCACAAAGACAGGCCGGCGAAACCCTCGTGTGTTCTGAGGACACGAGCGACCCAAGGATGATAGCATTCTGCATCGATCTCGCAAGTGCCGTGGCATATTTTTGGCACGCAGGTATAGCCTTAAGGTTACGAACAACTGATAGTTCCGTACCTTCAAGAGTACCTATGACAAGAACAATTACTTGTACTGAATATTATAGGTACAATCGTTGCAGGTTTTGAGGTCTTGATACCTTTCTTCCTTCTCTTTCTCCTTGGCAGTGATGTTGTATTCGGAAGGAGCCGAGAATTCGATCACGAATATAGTTCGTTTCTCCCTCACCCAAAGCTCACTGGTGAGCGCGACATTCAAGATTCCAAAAAGGCGGTCCCTTGACCGCCCCCGCGAACGGATGAAGGTTAATATTATTTACAATATTATTATCATACACATTATTTACATATTATAAGGATTCCAAAGAAATTTGCTCGCCTTGCTTTAATCGCAGCTAATTCTTCAAACAGTTCAGACACATCCAATAAATTCGTAATCATTCGCTAAATTGATATCATAGTCAAGTTTGACAGTCTCTTTTCTACCATTGCTGTTCGCAAGTAGTTTTTTATCATTTTCAATTTGAAGAAGGATCACTCCGCGCTTGCGACAGACACAGGCAAAGTGTTTCAAATCCGGTAGCTTATGAACGTGTTTGGAAACACAAAATGTAAGTTTTCTTTAAATACTAACGTCAAAACTTGTATCAAAGTTTGTACTTCATGTTTGGCTTGAAGTAAATTCTTAACGCAATAAGTTCATCATACAAATCCACGCCTACTATATCTAAGCGCTTTTAGTCTTCGTTTTTAATATTTTCTTGTAAATTCTTGTACTTTTTGAGAATGTCTAACTTATCCATCTTTAGAAGAGTAGTGCTACTAAATACAAAACCAAAAATATTTTCGAATTGTTCAATAAACTCAAACCAGTCTTGCAAGGACATGATTATGACGTCCAATATTATGAAGTAAAAATCAACTTTAAAAATTTTCTCGGGATCATATACTCTTTGTCGCGCACCCGTCAGGTTTTTAAAATGTGTAGCTTCATTCAGATATTCTTTAAAAGCTTCGTCAGTCCTTTTTTTCAATGAAAAACTTACTTAAGTCTTTAAGAATTTTATTAGATTCCAGGAGATTTATGTGAGGATCACATGAATCTCAACACAAGCGATCGTAATACAGCTACATATAAATCATGAATTATTAAAAAAAATCGAATTTCTGAATTTGATTTTCAACATACATTGTTTCTAAATTTTTTTTAGATAGAAAAACAGTTTGAAAGAAAGAAGTTCTGTAATTGATAGTAGGCTTGTCCCGGAAAGAGTTTTGTAAGGAGAAATTTAAAAGCCGTAACTTTCATGAAATGTAATTAAAAAACATCGTCTTGGAAACATGTTTGAGTGAAAATTAAAAATTATTGTTATCACGGTTTAGTCCAAAATACCAAATATAGCAAGGGTGGCAAAAAAATGTCCCCTAGAATAATAATATAAACAGAACGAAACCATTTCCATTCATCAATTTTTATTCAAACTCCACACATTTTTTATACGCTGTGTATGGTGTATCGAGAAATATAAAAAAAGTAACTTTCATGTGATTTAATTAAAAATCATGGTCTTTGAAACATGTTTGAGTACAAACTAAAATTACTGTTATCAAGGTTCTGTCCCAGGACACCAAATATGGCAAGGGCGGCGAAAAAATGTCTTTAAGCTTTAGTTAACTGTATAGCAATGCGTTAATTTATTTGATTCAACAAAACTTTGATTGATTTGATCAAACATTTTTCAGAGTACATCGAGAAGTGCATATACAATTACACATATTTCGCTATTCAATAATTTTTTGAGTGAAACAATAAAAAAAGAGATATTCAACCTACTCATAGTCTACTTTCGATGTCATAAATTCACAGCAATTAATTCTCCAAGAAATTCTTCTTGCATTAAACAATTAGTACATAAATTACTCAGAAAATTGCTAGCAAATTGAGATCCACGCTAGGCTAAAAATATAATAGTTGAAATCCAAGAGTTTGTTACGTCAATTGTGAATTATAATTTCTGTTATACCAAAACATAGTTAAACAGCCCTTACAAGCATACATGGCAAAAAAATGTTCACATTTTACCATGTAAAATTATTTTTCTAGAATAAAGCACTGATGAGGACCCCCACGTGGATCGAAACGTCTGTTTGACTTGTAAAAAATAAAAAATTTCTTATTTCTGGATCCTGAAGCCAATCACAACATCAACTACGAAGAATCTATATATATATTCTAATTTCAATGTCGTAAATTGACTGGAATTATTTGTCTGAAAAATACTTCTTGCTGGAAAGTTATGGATACATTTTTAATTGACCTCAAGCATTAATATATGTGTGTCCACATTTGCACACACACACACACGCGCGCGCATGCACATATTTTAGTATATTATGCGCCGACGCTCATAACGAGGGTCTTTACACGGAGAAAAATGGATGGTCAAAGTTAGAGGGTGAAAATTTAGGGAGCCAGTCCGTTCTTCTAGATGGTCTAAAGAGCCATCCAGAATTTTTTTCACATAGTCGGAGGGGCTCTCATTTTATGCCCAGTCTGACTGTTATAAGAAGGTCAAACTCACTATCAGGGATAAGCAAAGTATCCTTACGGGTTGGTCAATGCGATCATCTTGTTTTCGCTCATTTCGACCATCCACGGAAGAGCAAATGACCCATCGCGAAGGGTCAACCTGCTTTTCACATTCAATAATTTCAAATGAGAGCGCCAACCTTAACCAATCCAGTTGACGACGCGATACCATGGTCTGGACTCGAGTCTCCAGAGCATTTTCTGAGTGACAGAATGCCATTGAGCCGTTCAGCGTCACATTTGCTGTTTATTGAACTTCAACATGTTTTTAATAAGTTTAAACTGTTTTTCGATATTTCGTACATTCGTGGAGAGTGAACTGCATAGGAACATGATGAGAAGTGAATTGAGCTTATTCTTTTGATTTTTCAACGTCAAATAGGAGCTTCCAAGGGATTTAGGAAAAAGGAGTAAGTGGACGTTTAGCTATCAATTTGTTTGTCACCGTGTCGTTTAAAACTGAAAACGTGCAACAAATTTCAGCATTCATTGATGATGCAGGAAGTAACGAGATGTGAGATATTGGTTTCTGAATTCCCTTCCATGTTTGAAATCTTACAATTCAGTGTGACACCGTGCCGTATCCTTAGCCTCACGTGCTCCAAAAAATATATTGTCAATGTGCACTGTTTTTGCATATCAAATTATATCTCATACACCTCACTCTCCAGAAAGAATGAAAAATGCTTTCAGAATCATAAAGGATAGTCAATATATTTGAATATTTTCTCAAATTCTACAATCTAAGCCAAAACTTAAAAATGTTAAAGTGTCTACGGGGGGCTTGGCTTTGAACTTCAGCCCTGAGAATCTTGACGTCCTTAGCGACTTTCATTTTACCTTACTGTTGTGTAATTCCTCTGCTAATAAAAGTGAAGATCTCTTTAAAATTTTTGCAATCTATACTTTCTTTTAATTGAATCGTTAATATCACACAAAAGAAAACTATATCATTTATTTGATACAAATTTACAATACTTTGCGTTATACTATTATATACTGGCATGAAAATAATACAACACTTATATCAATTATTACATATCAGAACTTTCATTTTTGGACTTAAGATTCAAGATAACTCTTTTGTATTATTTATAGTTCTGTTTTGTATTAAATCCTAAAATAATTGCAAATCTTATCTGAATACAGTGATGTCGTCCATTGACCTAACAAATTGGGTAAATTTTAATGAAAAAATTTTCTCCGTGAAGTTTTGTTGCGACAGCGTAGAGTATCGTAATGTTGTACATTACGATACAGCGGAAGATCACTCTTCGCATTGCACAGCAATTATTTGTCCAAGAAATACTTCTTGCTAGAAGATTATGGATACATTTTTAAAGGACCTCAAGGATCAGTGTGTGTTGGTGTGTATAATGACCATCATAAAGTCTACATTCAAATATTCCTGAACATAGAAATAATTTATTACTGGAAAGAAATAAGCTTCAGATGGAAATTCAGGGAAAATCCCAGAAGACAAAGACACGAGCAAAGGCCCACTTTGAAACTTGATTGCGTTAACTCTTAAGAGAATAGTTGCCTGTTAACGACCAAATCCATGTTAGTGCCGTTCATATTCAGTGCAGTTTGGCCGACCCCCATCAAGAGCCAAGATTGGCCGCCCGTGTGCCCAGCAAAAATTGCACCCTATTACGCGCTGGGCCTGGAACTACCCCTACCACATTTACCAAACCCCGTCTAGACTGCACGTATCTAAAATCGCAGTCTAGGCGGGGTTCGTTAAATATGGTAGGGGTAGTTTTGGAGGGTTGTTGGATATTCCTGTGGATATAAGGATATTAACTACAGTCTTGTTAATACGTTACTTGTGATTCTTATTTATTTCATTTTTTTTTCGATTTTAGATGAAGGCAGTCAATACGGGGTTTCTTAAATGTGGTAGGGTTAGATCCTGAGAGTTATTGGATATTTATGTGGATATAAGGATTCTTACTAAAGTCTTGTATAATGCGTTTCTTGTGATTCTTATTTATTAAAAATGTTTTTGGTGATTTTAGAAGGCAATCGAGACGGGTTTGTTGAATGTGGAAAGGGGTAGTTCTTGAGGGTTGTTGTATATACATGTGGATATAAGGAATTTTACCACAGTCTTGGAAATGCGTTTCTTGTGATTCTTGATAGAAATTTTTTTTGTAATTTGAGATGAAGGCAGTCGAGACGGGGTTCGTTAAATGTGGTAGAGGCAGTTCTTGAGGGTCATTGGATATTCCCGTGGATATAAGGATTTTTACTACAGTTTTGTAAAATAATTTCTTGTGCTTCTGATTTATTAACATTTTTCTTGGCGATTTTAGCTGAAGGCAATCGAGATTGGGTTCGCTAAGTGTGGCAGGGGTAGTTTTTAATGATTGTTGTATATTTCTGTAGTGAGAATGATATTAACTACAGTCTTGTAAAATCGTTTCTTGTGATTCTTATATATTATAATTTTTTTGGCGACCTTAGATGGAGTTCATTAAATGTGGTGGGTGTAGTTATGAGGGCTGTTGGATATTTAACCCTTGGCTGGCACCCTGGGGTCGTTCGCGAAGGTAAATTCTTGATTCGTAGTTTTACTTGCTTATAAGTTTCAAAACAGAACTTCGAGTGCCATCTGGCGTTAGCGACCCCAGAGTGCCAGCTGTGATGATAAAAGTGTTTTGTGCTCCAAAATTTGTATTCATATTTTTTGTCTTTTACTAAAGAGAAAGTAATTATATGCTGTTTCAAGGTGTATTTAATCTTTATGTGTATCAATATAATTATTTTTCCGTGATTTTAGATGCCGTATAATTTACGTTCAAGCATCCGGCAACAGTGCATGGATATTGATAATGAGAAGGGATCCAGTTGAAAGTGAATCCGACAAAGATATAATTTCAGAAGGGGATTCAGATGATGATGAATATGTAGAGAGTTCAGATAATTCTGAATCCGAGAAAAATGCGATGGAAGTTGACGAAGAAGACGTGAGTTTGGCGCACCGTCTGTCAAAGCAACGCGGTCGCCCGAAATCTAAACTCCACGAAAAAAATGGTTTTACTTGGTACAGAAACGCTCTGGAACGTAGATAAGATCGACAATCAGATGTGCAATTCACAGCAAGGAAGCCTCAACTTGCAGGTTGAGAAAAATTTGCCACTACTATTACCGATTTTTGGAATATTATTTTCAGTCCTGAAATTATTGAAGTAATAGTTGAAAGTACAAAGAAACAAATTCAGAAGGTTTGCTCTCAATTATATGCTGAAGGGAAGGAACAAACTTATCATCATGAGCCATCAGTCAATGAAATACGAGCGTTCATAGGTGTTTTGTATTATGCAGGATTGTGGAAAGCTTCTAAAGTTGATGAAAACAGACTCTGGGATAGGAAAAATAAGTAACGTTTTATCGATGTGCGTTCTCGAGACATAGATATACATTTTTATTCTCATGTTTACGATTCCACGACAAGGAAAATAGAAATTCGGAGGATATATTCGCAACCATCCGTAAGGTTTGGGATATGTTCATTGCTAATTGTGAAAATAATTTTACACCAGGGCACAAGTGTACGGTTGATGAGCAATTGCTCAGTTTTCGTGGCCGGTGTAAATTTTGCATATACATGAAATGTAAACCGGATACTTATGGGCTAGAGATCATTTGTCTAAATGATGTAGAAACATCATACATGTACAACGCGATATCTTATTTGGGTAAGAACACTGTCATTCCAAGAGACGAGTTAGTTCCCGAATACTATTTTCGCATAGTTACAGAACCTATCAACGGTTATCATCAAACAGTCACCAGTGATAACTGGTATACACCTGTGCCATTATTAGAAAGAATGATGAAAGATCCATATAATCTCACGATCTCTGGTACGATAAAAAAAAATAAACGAGAGATTTCTGCTGAACTAAAGAAAGCTTCGAAAAATTCACCGGATACCACTTTTTGTCACACTTCAGATGTAACATTATTGTTCTGCATTCAAAAAAAAAAAGAAGCAATAAAGTTATCCTTATGGTTTCATCTTACATGCACATTGCAAAGTTAACTGACGATAAACCAAAACATTGTTTGTCACTATAACGACACAAAAGGTGGCAAGGACAATTACGACAAACTTTGCTACAGTTACACTGTAACGCGTCGCACTAAGAGATGGCATATGAGATAATTCTACGGAAAATTAGATCAAAGCGCGGTCCAATATCGTATTATGAATATGTTAACACTAAAAGAACTAAATAATGCTATAAAAATACAAGCCATCGATGTTCTTGGAACATTATCAAATTTTTTTTCCATCTTTTATACTCAAATAATGTACATAAACGTACTTTACTGTCAGCTCTTGCATTTCTCTAAGTTTGAAGCCGATATTTCACTTATAAAAGAAGGTCTTAGGTTGAAAAAATGCACACAGTTTTAATTTCGTCGAAAATAATTCTTTGCGAAATCCCTACTTGAATAAAGTACGTAAAAGTTGTTAATTTTCTTCAAATAAATTTTCCGACGTTTCAGCCCGATATTTAATTTACAAAAAAAGTTCTTAAATTCAAAACAAACTTCAGAAAATTGGAAAAGTGAGATCGGTAGGATAGGTACTTATGTCTATCATATGTCCTTGAGACGATTATTGAAGTCTTAACATAATCGCAAAAGAGAATGTTTTAATTTTGTAAACAAAAATTGTGTGAAAAAAATGTTTGCAAAAAAATGTCGGTGCTTATGCCCTTTTGTATGACGGACGGACGAATGGGCACCTGACCAAAATCGTAATGGCTTCAGCCCAGGGCTACGAAACCGTAAAATTGGAAAAAAATAGAAAATTAAGAAAAAAAACGCAACTTTCTAGCAATATTTTAAGAATATATTTTTGTGAATAATTTTTGCATGGTTCAAATAATTAATTTAAACTCTATTTCAAGAGAAAATTTCTGCAGAAAATAATTAATCGCTGGACCGATTTATTTAAAAATCTAATTATCTGTAGAAAGAAATAATAAATTGTATTACTAGAAATCGTAAAAAATAATTAGCGGCAAAACTCGCCATGGACTTCTAAGTGGGAAGAGTTCAGATTTCAAAGAATTGAAAAAAGGAGTACTTCTTATAAACTTTTTGTGAATTGAAGTATAGTATAGTCAAATCGTTCTATTCCCGATTCGAACTCGGCTGGCCGACAGTCTTTCAAATCGACTATCGATGTACCTCAAATTGGCCATCAGTTCGGTTTGAATCACTTTGCACAGTTGGGGAACAAGATTGAATTCAAACTGCTTTTATAACAAATTATTTTATAATAATTGATAAAACGCTTTATTTGGTAAATTCATAATTATGCATCAAGACGAAATACCTATGCAATGAATACAGAAGATATCCGGATGAAAGATTGTTTAATATAACAAAGATTTGGTATGGTATAAAATCTGACTTGCCAACAAAATCAAGCAACATCACGTGCAAGAACAACAGCGTTAGGAGAGAAGTCTCCATTTCACTATAGGCATAAACAGAGTACTTGTTAAAGAATTTTTCGGTCTGTAACTGAATGGGTATGGAATATTTTTTACTTATATATATACTTGTCATTATCTCATTGTTAATGAAATTGCTTATTTGCAGGATGGGATTTTTCCACCTCTACTAGCTCGCAGATTTAAACATATTCTTTGCTTGATCGAAGCTTTGGTAGAGATAACGTTGTATCCACAAAAACACTTCCAAGGAGAACCATTTTAATAGTATTGTAAGAGATTCTTAACCATGGATTCTCTGATCTGATTCGTAGTACGAGTATAAGATTTTCAATAAGAAACAATGTAATATAAAAAAACTATTTTAAAATCTGCTCACTGTTTGAACAAAGATTCCAGCGATACAGATCTTTTGATCAAACCTTATCTCTGCCTCCACTTCTATTTTGCTTTCAACAACTGAAAAATCAAATTTTTTTATATGTAAAATCATCTTTTAACGAAATGATTGACGTCAGTTTCACCACTTATAATTTTTGTGTCTTTTGTTCATACCTGAATTGCGGCGCAAATGCGCTCATATGCATCATCAATACAAAATCTGGCGTTGCAAAACCCTTGAAAAAAATGTAGATAGCATGACCTTGAAGAACTCCAAATGCGCCTATATACGCTATTGGTAAAAATTTGGCGCCATATTGATAAACGAGTTATTTGCAAAACAAATGGGGGGAGGGCTGGACCGATTTCTCTAACATAAAATTAACTGAATTAACTGTCTTTATATTTAGAAAAAATATGGTTATTTCAGTACAAACACATTTTGGTTGATATTTTCAAGAATGACATCATATTCAGAAAGGAAGAAAATAATTTTCTTTTGCGAAATGAAGATTGTCAGCATGGAGAAAATAGATAGGGAAAAGATGTCGCAAAATATACTTGAAGCTGGGAAAGTGATATATGGGGAAAGTTTGAAATTATTCTCGTAGTCATTCGATATTATTTGTTAATTAACAGTGAAAAATATTCTTTTGTTCACAGCTTGTTTTCGTTACACGTTAATTTAAGGTGGTTTTAGTCTTAAAGAACGTGCATTAATTATGTAAAAATGATTTTTGAAATTTCCGACCCTCTCTCCCTCTATTGTAAGATTTCATGAGATTTGTGTGACACCTCAACCCCCTTTTTACGTAAGATTTTGTATTTTTCACTCAATATATTGAGAATATATCAATTATTTGCCAATAGAGAACTTTCAAATAGAGACACTAAACTCATAATTCGTTCCAATCTGCAGGATTGGCTTATGAATATTTTTAGAGTTTTCTGTTTTGAGGTCAAATAATTTTCACCTCAATTTCTATAACAAAAATCTTTTTATTCATGTTTTTGTTATGAAGAATGTTTCAAATATTATCTATCTAAGAAATGTATAAATTTGTGGTTTGTGTCTTTTTCTATTGGGAAACTGTAATATTCTAAATAGATAAGTTCAGAATCAACCACAAACAAAAAATTTGCATATTTGTACAGTTGTACCACAGAATATATTGCTCGTAAAAACATATAACATGTACATTACATAAATCAAGGTCTAGACTTTTCATTTGTTAATAATAAATCATCTAGGTCAACCAATTAGTTATGATCAATTTTTAAATCAATAGCCAATTTAAAAAAAAGATGAATTTTCCACCAAATAGAATAATTTTTACCGAAAAAGTAGAATTATCAACAAAATACATAAATTTTCTACAAAACCATTGAATTTTAATCCGAAAATTGAAATTTTCAACAAAACAGTTAATTTACAACAAAATAGTTAAATTTTCATTATTATGAATTTTCAAACAAAATAAGTAGTTCAACTTTCAACCAAGCAGTTGAATTTTATTCAGCAAAAAAAAAAGAATTCTTAAAGAAAAATTCAATAGTTTATATTTCAACCAAGAATGGTTTAATCAAAAATACTCATTTCCAACAAAATAGTTAAATAGTATATTTCTGTTCCATAGAAGGTTACTCAACACTAGGGACTTTTCAAATAAATAACAAATAAAAAAACGGGTGAATTTTCAACCAAAAACGATGAATCTTCAAATAAAGTGATGAATCTTCAAGAACACTGAAATGAATTCTTAACGAAAGCATTTAACCAAGTAGTTGAATTTTCAACTAGGAAGATGCATTTTTCATCAAGATAATTAATTTTCTACAAAAGAAATATATTCTAACAAATTACGCGCATTTTTCAACAATTGGTTAAATCTTCAATCTTCTTCTCGAAAAGGTAATTTAAAAAATTTAAATATGAATTTTAGAACGAAAAATGGGAAAGTCACATTTTGAGTCAGGAAAAATAATTCTCAACAAATAAACGCATTTTCAAACAATTATGCGTTAACATTTTCAATCGAAAATATGAATCTTCGACAAATTTTATAAATCCTTACTAAAAAAGTGGATTTTTAACAGGGAAGTTCTACCTTAAACCGAAACAGATTAATTATCAACGAGAAATGTAATAGTTGACGTTTCAGCCAAGAAACATTGATCAAATTATTAATATTTCAGAGAATTCAATAGAATTCAGAGTATTTGAAAGAATTAAGAAAATATAAAAGACTTAGAGAAATTCTAAGTAAGTAATGGTGTGCTGTACGAATTCCAAGAAAGTTGAAAAAAAATTGTAAGAATTCAGTTATTTCATGTGAACTATGAACATTAAATCAATAGCACAAATTATTTTTCAATCAAGTGGAAAGTTTTTTTGTGAAAATTTGTATATTTGAAACAAATTCAGATCAAAATCCGAACGGGTGTTAGCCAGATGATCACCGCGCTGATACGATGATTGTATCAATATATGTACCTGCAGCAAATAATAATCATAGCACCTGCTATAAAATGTGAGCTAAAATTCATATCAGCTATAGGAAAGCGATAATTACTCATCTAGGAAAAATGTAGAAGATCTGAAAAGAGAGCAATTAATGAGACTTGAAACTTCGGTGATCATTTGACTAATGTAAACAAAAATCTTTAGTGAGTATGTACAATGCGACGTTATTGCGCATTACGAATAATTCTCTTTGTGGACTTTCCCAATTATTTGATTAAATTCCTTCTTTGTCAGAAATGATTCCGAGCCACTTATGAAAAAGAAATTAAAATGAAAGAAATGCTCGAAATTGCAAAATTTACATCACCAGAATCAAACGAACAAATTTGGACGACCAAAAGGCGACCTTTGAATTCCCTCCCTACTTTCAGTTTGCTCTGGTCTTTCTTTATTCTATCTTTTCTAATGTGCAAACAAAAAATATTGATGAAAATATACCAGCGTTTCGGGGCTTACATAACCCTCTTTTCAAGACAACAAAAATTAAATATTAAAAAAAAAAAATGACGAACATTTCAAAACCCATTACAAATCTAAGGTGTTCTCTTCGAAAGTACGCTATGATTAGTATATCTCAAGAAACAGCAAAGAATCATAAAACTAAGACGTTACAAATTAAAAATTTGTAGTCTTCAAAATAGAATTATTCTAAAAATGAACAAAATTTATCAAAATATGATGCTACTGGAAATGATCTAATTTACATAAAGCTTCAGTATAAAATTATTTTATGTTTCATATTAAGACCAGGGGCTAGCCTGAGTTCAATAAAATTAATTTTGAAGAGTCTTGTCGTCCCGAAATATCAGGTGGATTTGAGATGTTTCGAAATTCTTGAGTCAAAATCAAACAAATCCTAAAAAAAGTTATTTGGTCCATATTTAAATTTTTTTTTTCTTTCTCTTTTGCATGTATTTTGAAAAGATTTTTGAAATCTTCAACTTTCATCATAGTCACATATGTCCTGTAACGCGACCTTATGTGTAAAATTTTTCGATATACAGGGAGATCTTGGCTTGCTTGTTCATTGCAACTGAAGTCATATTTCATACATAAAACTACATAAATGTTAATACAATGTTAAGAGAATCTGAAAAAATGTCATTTTTTAATAAAAAGTCAGAGGCAAATATTGTTGAGGGCACAGGGGACCAGTATTCACGAAACTACATTATTTTCCAATAGGTTCAGAATATTAAATATACATAGAATTACGAACTTGAAATAAGTGTTGTCAGTTTTTGTGTCTCAGAAAATTGATTGATTGAAAAATGTATAATTTCTGGTTTATGACATCCTGACTCTCATGTAAAAGTTTGAGGGATGCTTTGTGGGTCACTTGTAATCTCAGGAGTTTCTGATGCACAAAACAATAGAAGGGAGGCCCGAACATCTGCAGAATTCTCATTTATATGTCCCATTAAATTTCTTAAATTACCCTGGCCGATAAGATATTTTTAAAACGATTATTTTCTTATAAAGATTTTTTTAATTTGCCTTCCCTATCAAAAACAACGTTTGATAACAGGTGAAGGGGGGGGGGGTTATCTCTAGTGGAAGTAACATTATAAACATAGATAAAGATTAGAACGTTGCTTGAAGATAAATTTAAAAAAAGTTTGCGTTCTCGACTTTTCTTCGGAATTTTGTTTGAAAATTCTACTACTTGATTGAAAATATTTGAGTAATGTGTTGAAAATGTAACTGTTTGGTTAGAAACCCATTTTTTTTCTTCAGAAATGCAACAACTCTTTTTCAAATAAAAATTTAACTATCACATTTGTAGTTGAAAACTCGTATTTGTTCGTTCAAATTCAATTATTTGTTTTTAAATTGATGTTTCTTAGTTGAATATTCATGTTTTCTGTTGGAAACTTATCTCAGTAGTAAAAACTTCAACCTTTTTTTAGTTAAAATATCATCATTTGAAGATTCAACACGTGAGTTAAGAATTCATATTTAGAGTGGAAAATATAACAATTTTTTTTAACTCAAAACATAACTATTTCAGTTTTCGTCCAAAATTTATGGCTTGACAATTAAAGTATATTGTTAAAAATCAAAGTACAGTAGAATCTGGATTTAGCGCCGGTTTTGGGGCTGACCTTGACGTTAAATCCAGAGTCTCTGAACTATTTTGTCTCTCTCCAAAGACCGAGCGCGTAGCGCGAGGTAAACACATCATCGAACGCGAAGCGCGAGAACCAACAGTCGCGCGCCCTAGGCCCGCTCAAACTTGCGAGCCGCGCCCGAAGCGCGTAAGGAGAATGTGCCCGCCCAGCGGGCGGATTTTTTTGTTTTCAAATATCATATCCTACTGCTGTTTTTCATCTCCTACTTGATGTTTTCAATTTCTAATGACAATCTTCTTTTTTGTTGAAATATCATCTATTACATTTATTGTTGAAAATGTATCTTTTTAGTTTGAAAATGAAGGTCCTTGGTTGAAATTTGAACTATCTTTCTTAACAGCTCAGCTTTTTGGTTGATTCATAATTATAGTTCAAAATTCGTTTGCTTTTTTTGTTAAAAATCAATTTTCTTTACCTAAAAATGTAAATATTGCATTAAAAATTCAAATGATTTGTTTCAAATTCCACTTTTTTGTAGAAAATTTCTTACTTTAGGTTCTAAAATTCAACCATTTAGTAGAAAAGGTATATTTGATAAAAATTTTTTTTATATTTTGTGAAAATTGGTATTTTTTGGGTACAAAATCAATTTTTTCGTCCCAAATGCAGCTGTCTATTTTGTATTATCAAAATCAAACTATTTGAAAATGCATAATGACAAATTTTCGAATATCCGGAGTTCTAAAAAATTTTGAAACCAAACCTCTTAAAATTCTTTGGATTTTCTAAATATAACTTAAAACTATATATAATAATATTTTACTTCTCAGAAATTAAAAAAAGTACAATTTAATATTTTCAATCCATATATTTCAAATTTACGTCGAATATTTTTACAATATTATAACATCGTTCTAAAAACAAAAGTGTCAAGACAATTGGTAAAAGTGAGTCTTGATATTAAAAATATATTTTTAAAAGGCAATGCATATTAGTTTCTGAATTATTATTTGAAAAATCGTAAAAAAATGTATTTTTTACACGAAAAAGCCGATTTTTATGAACATAGGCAGCTTAAATTAGTAGTTTATTCCTGTTTTATTAATAATATAAAATATTTTTAAAATAAGATAATATCTTTCTAAAAACGAAAGTGTCGAGTCATTTGTTGAAGGGGAATCTTGATACGAACAATTTAAACATCCCTCATGACTTTTTAAAAAAAATTTTAATTGTTCAAATAAATGTTATCGCTTTAAACAATTTTTTTTTCTCAAAAATGTAAAAAATCGTATTTTCTGAATAAAATGCAATAGTTGGTCATTGTTTGGAGTAATAAATTTGTTTAAAAACATTATGCGATTATTTAAACAATTATTTGAAGTTTATCTTCAAAATTTCTAAAACTTATTTAAACAAATAAAAATTTGTTAAAAATTACAAGAAAGTCATAAGTGATATTAAAATTGTCCATTATTAATTATTTATACTAAAAAAATCTTGCCCTATATAGTAAAAAAAAATTGCAATGCATTTTTGGACCACTCGAGACGGTAAATAGGTATTATGTATTATAATCATAATTTTTAACAAAAAAAGCAAACGAATTTTGAACTAAAATTATGAATCTACCAAAAAGCTGAGCTTTCAAGAAAGAGACTTCAAATTTCAGCCAAGGACCTTAATTTTTAAACTAAAAAGTTGAATTTTCAACAGTAAATGTGATGGATGATATTTCAACAACAAAAAGACTGTAATTAGAAATTAAAAACAGCTGGACTTATCCAACAAAAACGAATTTTCAACAAAGTTATTAAATTTTCTATTAAATTGTTAAATTTAGAACTGAAAATATGAATTTTCTACAGAACATTTAAATTTTCAAATAGAAAATTAATTTACTACCAGAAAGGACTAGATTTTAACCAGAAGTTTGCAATTTTTAATACAAAAGGTGAAATTTCTACAGTAAAAGATGATATTTTAAACCAAAAAGATAAATGTTCGACAAAGTAGTTGAATTTTTAATTTAGAAAAATCGTTAGACGAGAAAAATAAATTCCAATATATTTGTTCAATTTTCAAGTCAAAAAGACGAATTTTCAACAAAACAGTTCAATTTTCGAACAAGAAGTATGACTTTGTAACAAAATTGTTGAATTTTCAAGAAAATACTTTAATTTTGATTTTGGAACTCGAATTTTTCCTACAATTTTTTGAAAATCCTGCAAAAGTAGTTCTTTTAAAATTAATTTTTAAACAAAAAAATGATGATTAGTTTTTCTAGGAATTTCGATACAAATTTTTTATTCATTTAAAACCTTTCAAAATGCATGAAAAGCAAATTTTGTGTTCGACATCTTTAAAAATCTACACTGGGTTCTAAATGTTTTGAAATCTTTTCACATTTCAAATTATTTTTGAATTTTTTTGAAATTTCGAAATATATTTTAAACTTTCTGAATTATTTTTCAAATTAATAATGGTTCAATTGGCATTTATCATACAACATTTTTTTTTCAAATTTTTTTAAATATTCTCTGAAAATTAATTTTTTAAATGAAAAATCATTTTAAATTTTGCCAGTAAACTTAAGAAATTTTTTATTTTCCTCAAACCTTTAAAGATCCTCAAAAAGCTTCAAAATTTTATTTCGAAATCTTCAAAAATCTAAATTTAGTTTTTTACTTTTCGAAATCTTTTCCAGTTTTAAATCTTATAAACACAATATTTTTAGAGGAAAATCCTTCTTTTTTTTTGAAAATGCAACACCTTGGTTAAAAGTTTAATTACTTTGTTAAGAAATCATTTTTTGATTGAAGATTTATGATTTCAGTTGGAAACTTCATCTCTTTGTTGACAAATTTAACCATTTTGTTGCAAATTCGTTGTTTTTGTTACTTAAAATTTATTTTTAAAGTAAAAATTTAACTATTCTATTTTGAGTAGAAAATTGATATTTTTGAGTTAAAAATTCATGTCTTTTGTTGAAAATTCGTCATTTTGCTAGAAAATTAATATTTTTGACGAAAAATTATCATTTATTTTTTTAAATTTAACTACTTGGTTGAAAGTTGAACTCCTTGATTAAAAATTTATTATTTTGGTTAAAATTTAATCATTTCCGCCTTTGAAAATTATTCTGTTTGATGTGAAATTTAACTACATCTTTGAAAATTCGTTTTTTTTTTAGTTGAAATTTCAACTTTTTGGTCGAAAATTAATTTATTTTGTTGACACCTAGTTTTTTTTTTACAAAATAATTCTACTTGGTGACAAGTTCTTTTTTTTAATTTATCTGTCTAATTGAAAATTAAACTATTTTGTTGAAAATTTGATTTTTTGGTTGGTCCGTTTCAGTTGAAAATTCACCATTTTTGTTGAAAATTCATGTATTTTGTTGAAAAAAATTTGTTCTTGGTATCAACATAATCTTCTTAGAGAAAAATTATTATTATTTTGTTGTTGTTGCAAATTCAACAATTTGGATAAAAGTTTAATTGCTTTGTTAAAAAATCATTTTTTGATTGAAGATTCATGATTTCAATTGGAAATTCATCTATTTTTTATGAAAATATAACTATTTTGTTGAAAATTCTTTCTTTTTGTAGTTTACATTTGAGCTTTTACAGTAAAAATTTAACTTTTCTATTTTTTGTTGAAAATTAATCTTTTTGAATTAAAAATTCAAGTATTTGGTTAGAAATTCATGTATTTTGTTGAAAATTCGACTTTTTTTCTAGAAAATTAATCTTTTTGACGAACAATTATTATTTATTTTTTAAATTTGACTACTTTGTTGAAAATTGAACTATTTTGTTGTAAATTCAACTTTTCGTTTGAAAATTTATGTATCCCGTTAAAAAAATTACGTTCTTGGTATAAAATTAATCATTGTAGTGGAAATTTTTTTTTATATAATTCATCATCTTGGTTAAAAGTTTAACTGCCTTGTTAAAAAAATTTTGTTTGTTAATAATACCTCATTTTAGTTGAAAATTCATCTGTTGGTGGAAAATTGACCTTTTTCAGATAAAAAATAAAAAGATTGGATAGTCAAAAATGAATAATTTTATAGAAAATTGTGCAGTATTTTAATTTACAAATGATAAATATTTTTCGATTATTTGAAAACTTTTGAACGCACAAATTCTCATTTGGAAAAAATAAAGCAACTAAGTTTCATAAATGTTATACAATGTTTCATATTATGCTTCACTGTGACGTTTTCAGACAGTAAGTACTAGAAGCAAAGATAAAATTTATTCAGATATGCAATGTCATTCTTGATAATATAATCATTCTGAAAATATCACATTTAAGTTCCGGAGTTGAGATATGCTAGTCTAATTATTTTATAATTCACATAGTAAATTGTAAGCTATTATTGTAATACGCAGCCATTATTAAAATCTGAATAATAACCCACGATCTACTGTTTATTATAATTTTATACTAAATTATCCCCCAATTGGCCCTTTATGAAATATGCCGTTATTTATGGATGAAATTTATTGAGCTAATAAACAATATGAAAAAGTTGATCTTGTAATCACACAGGAAGAAAATAATTAATATTGTTAATAATTATAATTGGGTAATTTGAAAATGTAAAATGTTATTATTTTAATAAAGCCAGACAGTAGGCCTCGAACTCACTTTAGAAATCAAAATAGTGAAAATAGTGACAAAATTTGTGTTAACTAGTTTAAAAATAGTGTCACAAAATTTTCAAGTATTAAAAATGAACTTCTATGTTTATTTAAAATGTTTTCTTTAGTCTATAAATTATCCAACTATTTTTTAAAAGCTCATTCTTCTCGGTTGAAAAGTCTACTATTACATTTTTCTTTAAGAATTCACCTTTTTTATTTCAAAATTGAAATACTTTTTTTAAAATTCAATTTTTTTGTTAAAAAGTCGTCTTTGTGACTTGATAATGCAACAGCTTCATTAAAATTTGGTTTCTTTCTTCACAAGAATGTTTTAAATTCAAAATTTAACTATTTTGTTGAATATTCATGTTTTTAGTTTGATAATGTATCTCTTTCTGTAAAATTTTCATCTTTTTTGGTCGAAGTAGCAACTGACTGGTTGAAAATTAATATTTTTCGGTTGAAAAATACCTTTTTTGGTAGAAAATTCACATTTTCGATTTGAAAATTTAATTGTTTCGCAAAAAAATTCGTATCTTCGGCCCGAAAAGTGAATAATTTCTTATAAAATTTAACTATTGGGTCAAAAATTGGTGTATTTCGTTGAAATTCATATTTTTTGCCAGAAAATTAATTTTTTTGTTGAATCATTTTTGGTTAAAGATTTATATACATATATATATTTTGTTGGTTGAAAATTCGTCTTTCTGGTAGATATTCAACAATTTTATTAAAAATTGATATTTTTTGGCAGAACATAAATCTTCTTAGTTGAATATTTATCTATTTGTTGAAAAATATATGTATTTGGTTTAAAATTCGTATTTTTTGCAAGAAAATCAAATATTTTGAATAAAAATGCAATGCATGGTTAAAAATGAATCTGTTTAAGTTGAGGATTCAATTATTTTGTGCAAGATGGGTCTTTTTTGTTTATATTCAACTGTTTTTTATTTTAAATTAAAACCCTTTTGTGGTTTAAATATCAAATATTATATTTTTTGTTGAAATTTAATATTTGCAGATTGAAGATGTTGAACTACTTTGTTAAAAACAAATGTTTTGAGTTGAAGATTTATCATTTTGGTTCAAAATTCATCTATTCGTTTGAAAGTTTGACTATTTTTGTTGGAAATTCAAGTATTTGGTTCAGAATTAATGTATTTTGTCGAAAATTCGTGTTTTAGTAGAAAATTAATCCTTTTGGTTCAAAATTTAACTATTTGGTAGAAAATATATGTATTTTGTTAACAATTAGTATTTTTTGGTAGGAATTTTTTTATATTTTGATTAAAAACCTAACTGTATGGTTAAATATTAATCTGTTTTAGTTGAAGATTTATATAGTTTGTTGAACATTCTTCTTTTTGGTTGTATCCAACTGTTATTACAAAATTAAAATATTTTTTGGTTTAAATATCGAATGTAATATTTTTAGCTTGAAAATTCCAGAATTTAGCAGAAAATTCAACTGTTTTGTGGAAAATTTACGTAATTTGTTGAGAATCCATCTTTTTGGATACAAATTCAACTGTCTGGTTGCAAATTGAGCTGTTTCATTGAAAGCTCGTCTTTTTGGCTTGAAAATTCATCATTTTGGACAGCCCCTGAAAATAGTGTGTTTAGTGTAATTTTTTTCAAAATAGTAGTAAAATAGTGTCATCATTCAAAAAAGTGTAAATTTGTGTAAATCGTGCGGTGAGTCCGAGGCCTGCAACAGGGATAAATTACCGATTTTCAATAATTACATTGAATTACTTAAATTAGAAGAATTATTTTTAAAAACCAAAATTTACACAAAAAGATCAATTTTTAACAAAAAATAATTAAATTTCAACAAAAGAAAAAGGAATTTTCAACATATGAGTTAAATTTTTAAGCAAAGAAACTAATTTTTTAATAAAATAATTAATCGCCAACAAACAAACAAAAAAAGAATTTTTATCTGAATATTTGTAGTTTCAACCCAAGAGACGAATTTTCTATCAAAAAAGACAATTTTTTATCAAAATGGATGAATTTTTAACTGAAGAAGATAAAGTTTAATGTTGAACCAAACATGGAACATTTAAATTTTCAGTTGAAAAAATTCATTTTCAACCAAAAGAAAAACGAATTTTCAATCCAAATGAAGAATTTTCGACAAGAAAAATTCTACAAAATAGATAAATTTTCAGCAAAACAGTTACATTTTCGAATAAAAAGTTAAAATGTCTATATTTGGTCGAAAATTAAACTTTTTTTCTTGAAAATTCATATTTTTGGTTCGAAAATTCGATTATTTTGTGGAAAATTCGTTCTTTTGGCTTGAAAATTCAACAAGTTAGTAGAAAATTAAATTGTTTTGTGAAAAATTCGTCTTTTTTTTGTAGAAAATCAGTCTCATTGGTTCAAAATTCAACTATTTGTTTGCAAATGTATGCGTTTTCTTAAAAATTCGTCTATTTTGGTAGAAAATCAAATTTTTTGTTTCAAAATGCAACATTTTGATTGAAAATTAATTTTTTTTTGGTTCAGAATTGAACTATTTTGCTGAAAATTTGTCCCTTTTGTCAGATTATATTGTGGTTTATTTAAAATTAAAATATTTTTTGTTGAAATATCAACTATTATATTTGTTACTCAACTACTTTCTTAAAAAGTTATTTTTTTGGTTGAAGATTCATTATTTTAGCAGTAAATTCATCTCTCTTTATTTAAAGATTAAACTATTTTGTTGAAGCTTTCCTGTTTGGGGCTAAAAATTATTATTATTTTTGTTTTTCAACTGAAAATTTAACTATTTCGTAGAAAACGGATTTTTTTATATTGAAATTTCATATTTTTGGGTTGAAGATTCAACTGTTTTGTATAGAAACTTCGTCTTTTTGTCTTAGAAATTCAATGATTAGGTAGAAAAATTAACTATCTAGTAGAAAATTCAACTGTGTTGTTGAAGATTCGTTTTTTTTATTAAAAATAAATTTTTAAGAATGGAAATATAGATACTCAATTTTGTGTTAAACAATTTTTTTTTAGTTTAGAAATTCAGCTATTTCATTCAAAATTTCTTTTTTGGGTTGAAAAATAATTATTTAAATTTAAAATGTAACTATTTCATTAAAAATGAAAATTTTTGCTACAACTTCATATTTTTGGGTTGATAATTAAACTGCTTTGTATAGAAAATTTATCTCTTTGTCTTGAAAATTCAAAAGTTTTGTAGAAAATTCAACTATATTGTGGATGATTTTTTTTTATATAAAAACTTAATTTTTTGAATGAAAATTTAACTGTTTCACTTTTTAGTTTAGAAAATCAACTATCCGGTTAAAAATTTATGTAATTTTTTGAAAATTCTCATTTTTTGTTAGAAAGTTAATTTTCATACCTGAAAATTCCACCTATTTGGTTAGAAATTCATGTATTTTTTTTTAAATTTGTATTTTTTTCAAATAAATCTTCGTGGTTTAAAATGCAACTATTTGATTGAAAATGTATGTATATTGTTGATAATTTATCGTTTTAGTAGGAAATTCATCTTCTTGGTGGAGAATTCAACTTTTTGGTTAAATATTTATGTATTTTATTAAAAATTTCTTTTTTGGGTTGAAAACTAATTTTTTTAATTTAAAATGTAACTATTTCATTAAAAATAAACATTTTTGTTAAAACTTAATATTTTTAGGTTAATAAAAAATTTAACGGTTTTGTATAGAAAATCTGTCTCTTTGGCTTGAAAATTCAAAAGTTTTGTCGAAAATTGAACTATTTTGTAGATGATTTGTTGTTTTTTTATATAAAAACTTAATTTTTTGAATGCAAATTTAACTGTTTCACTTTTTAGTTTAGAAAATCAACTATCGGTTAAAAATTTGTGTAATTTTTTGAAAATTCTTATTTTTTGTTAGAAAGTTAATTTACATACCTGAAAATTCCACCTATTTGGTTAGAAATTCATGTATTTTTTTTTTAAATTTGTATTTTTTTTAAATAAATCTTCGTGGTTTAAAATGTAACTATTTGATTAAAAATGTATGTATATTTTTGATGATTCATCTTTTTTAGTAGAAAATTAATCTTCTTGGCTGAAAATTCAACTTTTTGGTGGAATATTTATGTATTTTGTTAGCAATTTCTTTTTTGGGTTGAAAACTAATTTTTTAAATTTAAAAAGTCATTAAAAATGAACATTTTTTGTTCAAACTTCATATTTTCAGGTTAATAATTTAACTGTTTTGTATGGAAAATTTGTCTCTTTGTCTTGAAAAGTCAACATTTTTGTAGAAAATCCAACTATTTTGTAGATGATTTTTTTTTTATATATAAAAACTTAATTTTTTCAATGAAAATTTAATTGTTTTACTTTTTAGTTTAAAAAATTAACTATTCGGTTGAAAATTTATGTAATTTGTTAAAAAAATTTTCCTTTTTGGTAGAAAGTTAATTTTTATGGCTGAAAATTCCACTATTTGGTTAGAAATTTATGTATATTTTTAAATTTGTATTTTTCTGTAAAAAAATCTTCGTGGTTAAAAATGCAACAATTTCATTAAAAATCTATGTATATTGTTGATAATTCATCTTTTTTAGTAGAAAATTTATCTTCTTTGCTGAAAATTCAACTTTTTGGTGGAATATTGATATATTTTGTTAACAATTTCTTTTTTGGGTTGAACACTAATTTTTTAAATTTAAAATCTCACTATTTCATTAAAAATAAACATTTCTTGTTCAAACTTTATATTTTTAGGTTAATAATTAAACTGTTTTATATAGAAAATTTTTCTCTTTGTCTTGAAAATTCAAAAGTTTTGTAGAAAATTCAACTATTTTGTAGATGATTCGTTTTTTAATATGAAAACTTAATTTTTTAAATGAAAATTCAACTTTTCAGTTTGAAAAATCAAAATATTCGGTTAAAAATGTATGTAATTTTTGGGAAATTCTTATTTTTTGTAGAAAGTTAATTTTCATGCCTGAAAATTCCACTATTTGGTTAGAAATTCATGTATTTTTTTTTAAATTTGTATTTTTTGGTAAAAAAATCTTCATGGTTGAAAATGCAGCTATTCGATCAAAAATCTATGTATATTGTTGACAATTCATCTTTTTTGGTAGGAAATTAATCTTCTGGGCTGGAAATTCAACGTTTTGGTTAAATATTTATGTAGTTTGTTAAAAATTGCTTTTCTGGGTTGAAAACTAATTTTAAAAATTTAAAATTCCAATCAAAATGAACATTTTTTGTTAAAACTTCATATTTTCATGTTGATAATTTAACTGTTTTGTATAAAACATTTTTTTCTTTGTCTTGAAAATTCAAAAGTTTTGTAGAAAATTCAACTATTTTGTAGGCTGATTCGTTTTTTTTCTTGATATGAAAACTTTATTTTTTTCGATGGAAATTTAATTGTTCCACTTTTTAGTTTAAAAAATTAAACCATTCGGTTAAAAATTTATGTCATTTGTTGCAAATTCTTCTTTTTTGGTAGAAAGTTAATTTTCATGGTTGAAAATTTCACTATTTGGTTAGAAATTCATATAATTTTTTTTTCAAATTTGTATTTTTTGGTAAAAAAATCTTCGTGGTTGAAAATGCAACTATTTGATTGAAAATCTATATATATTGTTGATAATTCATCATTTTTAGTAGAAAATTAATCTTCTTGGCTGAAAATTCAACTTTTCTGTTAAATATTTATGTATGTTGTTAAAAATTTATTTTTTGGGTTTGAAAACTAATTGTTTGAATTTAAAATGTAACTATTTAATTAAAAATAAACATTTTTGTTGAAAATTCATATTTTCATGTTAATAATTTAACTGTTTTGTATAGAAAATCTGCCTCTTTGTCTTGAAAATTCAAAAGTTTTGTAGAAAATTCAACTATTTTGTAGATCATCGTTTTTTTTTTTATATGAAAACTTAATTTTTTCAATGAAAATTTAACTGTTCACTTTTCACTTGAAAAAATCAACTATTCGGTATAAATTTATGTAAATTGTTGAAAATTCTTCTGTTTTGGTAGAAAATTAATTTTAAAGGCTGAAAATTCCACTTTCTGGTTAGAAATTCATGTATTTTTTTTTAAGTTTAATTTTTTGGTAAAAAAATCTTCATGGTTGAAAATGCAACTATTTAATTAAAAATGTATGTATATTGTTGATAATTTACCTTTTTTAGTAGGAAATTAATCTTCTGGGTTAAAAATTCAACTTATTGGTGAAATATTTATGTATTTTGTTGAAAATTTCTTTTTTGGGTTGAAAACTATTTTTATTTTTTTTTTATTTTAAATTTAACTATTTCATTAAAAATGAACATTTTTGTTGAAACTTCATATTTTTAGGTTAATAATTTAACACTTTTGTATAGAAAATCTGTCTCTTTGTCTTGAAAATTCAAAATTTTTGTAGAAAATTCAATTATTTTGTAGATGATTCGTTTTTTCACATGAAAACTTAATTTTTTAAATAAAAATTCAACTGTTCCACTTTTTAGTTTATAAAATCAACTATTCGTTTGAAAATTTATGTCATTTGTTGAAAATTCTTTTTTGGTAGAAAATTAATATCCATGGTTGAAAATTCCACTATTTGGTTAGAAATTCATGTTTTTTTTTTTAATTTTAATTTTTTGGTAAAAAAATCTTCGTGGTTGAAAATGCAACTATTTGAATAAAAATGTATGTGTATTGTTGATAATTCATCTTTTTTAGTAGGAAATGAATCTTTTTGATTGCAAACTTATCTTTTGGATTCAAAATGTAATTATTTGATTGAAAATTCAACTGTTTTGTAGAAAGCTCGTCTTTTTGCTTTATCATCTTGGTTAAAAATTCGTCTTTCTTTATTTAAAAATTCTAAATTTTGGATGAAATTTTTTCTTTATTTACTGAAAAATCTCCATTTGTTGAGGATATAAGTATTTTATTGAAATTTCTTCTTTTTCGGTTCAATTTGACTTTCTCATTTGAAATGAAAATCTTCACTTGGGTAAAATATCTACCATTAAATTTTTTGTTGTAGGTTTATCTTTCTTGGATAAAAATTCGCAACTGTTTGTCTGAAAATTAAACTACTTTCTTAATTTTCAAGAAACAGTGAGATTTTACTAAACGACAGTTTCTCGAGTTTATTATAATTTTTTTCAGTTTCTGGAGATTTAATTATTATTATTAGTTCAGAAATCTTCAACAAATTATATCACAAAATATTCTTGAATATATTGGCACCATTAAATAATTAAATAATTAAATAATCTTGAAAACATAATTAATCATTTTTTGAATTTGTCTCTGAAGACTATAAATTATAATAATAATTTAAACAAATGAAAATTCCACTATTTGGTTAGAAATTCATGTTTTTTTTTTAATTTGTATTGTTTGGTAACAAAATCTTCGTGGTAGAAAATGCAAATATTTGATTAAAAATGTATGCATATGGTTAATAATTTATCTTTTTTAGTAGGAAATAAATCTTATTGATTGCATATTTATTTTTTTGATTGAAAATTTAATTATTTGATTGAAAATTCAACTGTTTTATAGAAAGCTCGTCCTTTTTAGGTTTAAAATTCCCCTTTTTCGTTTAAAATTTATGTATTTTGTTAAACATTCGTCTTTCTTTATTTCAAAATTCTACATTTGGATGAAATTTTTTCTTTATTTACTGAAAAATCTTCCTTTGTTGAGGATTCAAGTATTTTCTTGAAATTTCTTGTGAACTATATTTCGAACGTAAATCAAAAAAGAGGAGAATTTCTCAGTCATACTAAAGAAAAGTAACTAGTTACAGTAATAAGTTAAAAGAAACTATAGTTACTTTCATCACTGATGTATGAAGCCGTAGATCATTATAATTAATATATTTTAAGTACTGATTAAATATTTATATAATTTTATTTTATTTTATATTATTATATTTATCCTGTTATAAAAATATCAAAATGTGAAACACAACAAATTATATATAGATTCAAGTTTGAACCATTATGAGCATAGTTTCAGATACGAAATTGCTTCTGTTGTTCATTTCATGTCGCATATGTTTCGAAAATGTCAACAGTTCCATTACGGAAATGTGTTGAGAATAATGTCTGAATCTAACTACAGTAACATGAAACCTCATATCCTCTCTTTACGCACGTGCAAAATTGTATATGCAAGATACGATAACGAATGATGAAACTTTATCATAAATAAAAGTAATAAATTTTACGTCCATTTCCACAAAACGTTAATAACCCAGGCGGAAATATTATATATATAGTTTATATATAGTGTGAAGTATTATATATAATATTCATTTGTTTTATATAAAAAATGTATAAAACAAATCCATTTTGGGTTTGGAATGTATCCATCACAAGTTAAAAATTCAACTATTTCGTAAAAAAATTAATGTATTTTCTTACAAAATTCCTGTTTGCTTAAAAAATTAATTTTACTTATTACAAATTTATTTTTTGATTGAAAATTTAACTATTTGGTTAAAAAGTAATATTATTTATTAAACGAAAATTTAACTATTCCATTTCCGGTTCGAAAAATATCGTTTTTGAAAATTCAACTATTTGGTTTAAGATTTATTTGTCTTCATTGAAAATCTGTCTATTTATTTGAAGATTCAACTATTTTATTTGAAACATTCTTTTCATTCACTTCGACTGGTTAAAAATTTGTCCTTTGGTAAAAAAGTCATCTTTTTGGTTGGAAATAAGCTTTCTTGTTAATAATTCGACTGTATTTGGTTCAGTTTTAATTTTTTTCCTTCAATTTAACAATTTGTTTGAAAATTCAACTATTCTGACAAAGGTGTCTTTTTTTGTCGAAAATTCAACTGTTTTCTTCAAAATTCATATTTTTTGGTTAAAAATTCAACTACCTGATTGGAAGATAGACTACTTTGTTAAAAATTATATTTTTTAGGTTTATCTCTTTGATTAAAAACTCGTTTTTTATGTTGATAACAGTTTTTTTTATCTGAAAGTTTCTTTATTCAATTTTTGGTTTAGGGCTCAGTTTTCTTGACTGAAAATCCATCTATTTGGTTGAGGATTCAACTATTTTGATGAAATTTTTTTTTTCAAGTTCAACTGGTTGAAAATTTGTCCTTTGTTAGAAAATTCATCTTTCTTGGTTAAAAATGAACTTTTTTGTTAATACAACTGTTTTTGGTTGAATTTTAACATTTATGTTTAAAAATTTAACAATTAATTTGAAAATACGTCTTTTTAGGTTGAAGATTCAATTATTTTGATAAAGGTTTCTTTTCTGATCAAAAATTCATTTTTTTAGGATTCACCTCGTTGGTTGAAAATTCAACATTCTTCATGAAAATTCTCTTTTTTTTTGCTTGTTAAAAATTAATTTTTTTATCTGAAAGTTTTTTAATTCCGTTTTTTGGTGGGAATTTATCATTTAAAAGTTAAAAATTCAACGATTTGGTTAAAAATCAATATATTTGTTGAAAATTCATCGTTGCTTAAAAAATTTATCTTTTTGATTGAAATTCCACCTTTTTTGATGATTCAACTATATGGTTAAAAATTCGTCTTATTTTTCGAACTCAAAATTTGACTATTCCATTGTCGGTTCAAAAAAAATATATTTTAGTTAAAAATTTCAACTATTTCGTTTAAGACTCATTTTTCTCGACTGAAAATCAATCTATTTGGTTGAGGATTCAACTCTTTCTTTAAAAATTGTTTTGTTTTTGTTTAGACTAATTGGTTGAAAATGTATCCTTTGGTAGAAAATTCACCTTTTTTGTTTAAACATGAACATTATTGTTAATAATTTAACTGTTTTTTGTTCAATTCTAATTTTTTTATTCAAAAATTCAAGAATTTGTTTGAAAATGCATGTTTGTCGAAAACTCAACACTTTTGAGAAAATTTTCGGCCACTTATGAATTCGCAATTAATTTGTTCGAATAATTAATTAAGTTACAACGAAGAAATATAATTCTAATTAACACTTTATTATTTATATGTTTCAGAAATCGAGCATTTTCCACATCTTTTTCGAAAAAAGCTTTTTTGTTATCAGCTACTTTACACAAAAGTAGAATAAAAATTGATAACAAATGGATACTAACCGAGTTCCAATTCCTCTGATCTTATTCTCACGTGAGAAAAAATAAGGATCAAGAATAAAAATATCAATAAACCAACAAAAACTTCTCATCTGAAATTGGTGGCACCTTGCAAAGGATATTCATAAACTCTCGAGAATCAAAACTGTTTTTATCAGAAACTCTTGGCAGATCTTTTCAAACACTCAACAATTTTTTATTTTGGATCAGTGATAGCTAAAGTACTTTTAAATAGTTTTTTCTCTCAAATATTTATTAAAATTTTTTTTGTTGGAGATAAAAAGTGCGTGGATTGAAATAGTTAATAGAAATAAAGTGTCTTAATCCCAGTGTGGAAAAAATTTTGTCGACTCGCAAACAGGAAAATAAAGTGCTGCCCGGAAGTCTTCCAGTATATGATGGCTGAAGAAAATCCTAGAAGGAAAACTCGGTCGGCTTCAATTTGTGCTCCAGGATTTTCAAGTATGGAAAAAATGTTAGATTCTATACCACCTTCCGGTTTGAAGGAAAGGGAAAGGGAAAGCGGAAGTGGTACACCGGAAGGCAGCACACCAATTCGAAAACGCAGACCCGCTACGAGGTCTCAAAGTGCAAGAGTCACCAGCGGAGGCAAAAGTATTCGCCGAAGAGCTGCAGCCCAAGGTGAATTGAAATTTTGTAATTAAATTTTTCAATTAAATTTTTCTTTTTACATCAAAAGTTTTTTAAACAAAATTCAAGAATTTTTCGAATTTTTTATCCCGATTTTAACTCTCCCCGGTATAAGGGGGTGGGGGGGCTTCAGACTTTCCCCTATTGCCCTCTTTTATCCTTTTTAAAGAATTTTTTTTTGCCCTGTTTTAGAGAAATTGTACCATTTTCACTCATTTTTTGGCTTAAATTAGAACTTAATTAATAGAATCCAATAAGAAAATCAAACTAGTTTTGGTTAAAAATTCCTTCGTTTTGATTGAAAAGTCTACTATCATATTTTTGGTTTAAAAATTTATCTTGTTTGGAAAATAATTTTACCATTTGGTTGGAATTGTAACTAATTTTTCAAAATTTGTTCCTTTTTTTTGGTAGTAAAATATTTTTTTTCGACTCAAAATTTAACTATTCGGTTTTTGGTTGAAAGTCCATTTTTTAGTTCCAAATTCATCCCTTTTGATGAAAATTTAACTATTTTGTTGAAATGTTTTATTTTTAGATTCAATTAAACTTTTTTCACGTAAACCAAAATCTTTGTAGATGAAAGTAGCAAAAATTATATTCTTTCTTGAAAATTCATCTTTGACGTTTGAAAACTGTTACAAATTCGCCTTTTCATTAAATTTTATTGGTACAATCTTTTCTACTGCTGACAATTATTTATTTAATAAAATGTACTTAGTTTGCTATTCGTTAATAAATTATCTTTTTTAGTTGAAAATGCAGCTATTTTTTGGAAAATTCATCTTTCTTGAGCAAACATAACTTCCTTATTAAAAATGTGTCTTTGTTAGTAGAAAATTAAATTTTTTGGTTTGAAAATTTATTTTTGATTGGTAAAAATTCCGCTATTTTTTTAAAAATTTGTCCACTTTGTAAACATTTTCCAAAATCTAAGTTTGCCTTTTGAAAATTCGTTCTTTTTGATCAAAAATGCATTCATTATAGTAAAACAATCATCTTTTTGGTCGAAAATTTTACTAATTCGGTGAAAGTTGAAGTTCTTTGTTAAAAATTGATTTTTTTGCCCGAATTTTAATCTCTCTGGTGAAAGATTTAGCAATTTCGTGAAAAATTTGTTCCTTTTCTTGGTTCTCAAACTCAAAATTAAAAAATTTCATGGAAAATTTGTTTCTTTTGGGATTAAAAAATAATTTTTTTATCTCAAAATGTAACTATTTAATTTCTGGTTAATTTTTTTTTAGTGAAAAATTCATCTCTTCGGTTGAAAATTAAACTATTTTGTTGAAAATTGTGATATTTTTTTATTGAATTCAATTGTTTTTTATTTTTAATAAAATCTTTTTAGCGGCAATATCAACAATTCTATTTTTTGTTGTAAATATATATTATTTTTTCGAAAATTCAACCAGTTTGGTAGAAAGTTAAAATGCTTTGTTAAAACTCTATTTTTTTGAAGATTTATCATTTTAGTTGAAAATTAATCTGTTTGATAACAAATATAATCAGTATGTGGAAAATTCAATTTTGTTGGCTGACAATTAAGTTTTTCAACTAAAAATGTAACTTTTTCATTTTTGGCCAAAATGTGATATTTTCAATTGAAAATTGATTCTTTCTGTTCACAAAATGGATAATTTTGAGTAGAAAATCAATCTTTTGGATGAAAATCATCCATTTTGGTTAAAAATGTAACTGTTGAGTTGAAAATTGTTTTTTTTTGACTTAAAAATTCAAATATTTAGTGGAAAAGCAAACTATCTGGTTGAAAATGAACATGTTTGTTGTGAACGCATGATTTCCCAGTAAAAAATTCAATTGTTTTATACAAAAGGCGTCTTTTTCTTCAAAAATATATCTATTTTGCAATAATATCATGTTTTTTTTAAACTGCAACTGTTTGGTTGGAAATTATTGTATTTCGTTAAAATTTCTTATTTTTTTGGGAGATAGTTAAGCTTCTTAGTTAAAAGTTCATATTTGTTGGTTGAAAATGCAACTGTTTGGATGAAAATTAAAATCTTTATTCGAAAATTGAGCTACTTAATAAATAAATAAATATTTTATTAAAAATTTGTCTTTATTATTCAATTTAGCTGGTAAAACAATTTTGCTTTGTTGGTCGAAATTTAATTTTTGTCATTAAGAATATAACTATTTTATTATGGGTTAAAACGTATCATTTTTAGTTAAAAATTCAGCTATTTGGATGACAATTTATCGTTCTTGATTAAAAATTAACTTTCGTGTCGAAAATTTTTCTTTGTTGATAGAAAATCTTCTTGATTATAAATTCATCCCTGTAGGGTAAAAATTGAGCAATTTGTTAAAAAATCTAATAATTTTGTGAAAAATTAATTAATTTCGTGAAAAATTTAATAATTTTGTAAAAAAATTGAAAATTCAACTGTTTTCGAAAGTCCGTCCTTTTGGAAATTGAAAATTCGTCCTTTATGGTAAACAGTCATCTTTTTTGGTCCTAAATTCAACTAAATTGTTGAAAGCTGAAATTATTTGTTAAAAATACATTGTTTGCTTGCATCTTTATCTCTTTGGATGAAAATTTAACAAATTCATTGAAAATTTGTTTCTTTTATGGTTAAAATATAATTTTTTTAACTAAAAACTTAACTATTCCATTTCTGGTAGAAAATGTATCTTTTTTTATTTAAAAATTCATCTCTATGGATGAAAATTCACCTATTTTGTTAAAAATTTGTATTTGATGTCGAACTGAACTGTTTCTTATTTTAATTCAAATCTTCCTTTGTTTAAATATTAAAAAATATTTTTTTCGTTGAAAATTTCTCTTTTTCGTATGAAAATTTAACTAGTTTATTGAAAGTTAAACTACTTTGTTGAAAATTAATTTTTTCAGTCTAAGATACATTATTTCAGTTGAAAATTAATCTTTTTGGCAAAAATTTCAACCAGTTTGTTGAAAATTCAGTTTTACTGGTTGGGAATTAATTTTTTTGAACTGTAAATGTAACTATTTCATTCTTTGCTACAAATCGATATTTTTAATTAAAAACTAATTTTCCTGGATGAATATTAACTTGTTTTCAAAATTGAAAATGCAACCGTTTGGTTAAAAGCACGTTTTTTTGTTTGAAAATTCAACTATTTGGTTAAATTTTAAACTATTAATTCGAAAACGTAGCAAGTTGGTGAAAAAATGTTTGAAGAAAATTTCTACTTTCGGGTTGAAAATTCAACAGTTCCGTAGAAAATTCATGTATTTCGTCGAATTTTCGTCTTTTTAAGTATAAAATTACCTTTTTTTAATTTATCTTTTTAAATGAGAATTCAAGTATTTGGTTGAAAATTCGTTTTTCTTTTTTTTTAAGTGAATATAAGTTGTACAAAATTCGTTCCTTTTATGTTGAAAATTCGATTCAATTGGTAGAGAATTACTTTTTCAAACTAAAAATGTAACATTTTTTGTTGTTGTTAAAAGTAGATATTTTTAATTGAAAATTGATGTTTTATATTACAAAATGCGTATTTTTGGTAGAAAATTAAACTATCTGGTTAAAAAATAAACTTTTTGATTGAAATTTCACAATTTGTGGTTGAAAATTAATCTTGTTTTCGGAAACTTCAGCTACTTGGTAGAAAATTGATTTTTTTGTTAAAAATTCATACTTTTGGGTGAAAAATGCAACAGTTTTGTAGAAGGTTCATGTATTGTGTCGAATATCCGTCTTTTTGGGTAGAAACTTAACCTTTTTTGAAAATTCATCTTTTGGGTTGATAATTCGACTATTTTGTTAAAAATTCATCTTTTTTATTTAATTTTCTTTTTCACCCACCTCTTTCATATTCTTTCAAGCAAGTTTGCATATTTGCTCTTGACATGAGCTTTCTGAAGCTTAATTTTGTTTTTCAAGAGTAGTCGTTTTCCTCATACACATTCTTTATTATTCGAATTTTAGATGTTATTCCTAAGATTTAAAAAAGTGTAAAAATAATTCGTATAAAGTCAAAACTTTGTGAAAATACATCAATATGAGCGTGGTCCTAAAGAGCGTATAATTTTTTTCCTAAATGGCTTTCCTATGGATTGTTCCTCTTCGCGTCGAAAATACCCCTAAATTTTTGAAGAATTAAACAAAATTTAGGGGTCTCTCAAGAATATTTTTGAAGAAATTGATATTTTATTTTAATTTCCGTTACAAATAAATTACTCTACTTTGGAATATATCCATTGTTTTTTTTTTGCTGCTGTTAATTGATTATTTTACTTTGGCAATTAAAATAGATTTTTTTTTCAATTTCGTAACGTCAAAGTTTGTTTTCTGCAATAAGAAGTTGTAAAATGTATAAAAAAGACATTGATGTTTGCCTCAGATTGATATTGTACCTTCACGAGAGGTTGTTCAAACAGAAAACTTTTCTGATTAGGTTACCTACATTCAGTTTCTAGCCCAACAATGCGAAACACAAACAGAGAGCCATCTGATGTTCCTACAAATGGCTGAATACTCTTTGTTCAATGTTTTTTACAATTAAAATTCATACCCATACTACAGAAGTTAGATTACGTTTTAATTAAAATGTTCATTTCGAAAATTTGATCAATTACGGAAGAGTTGCTGCAGATTAAAAGCAATTAGACAATTAAACTTCTGTTTGTTGAGCTAACTTCACCTGAAATAAAATTTTCGCAGAGGTTTTATTAATTGAGATATAATTGAAAAATGATAGGATTTTTCTGATGAATGTTTTTGAAACATTTGTATTACTGTTAACAAATTTTCGCTTCGAACAAACTTTCATGATGCATTAATTGTAATCATTTTAATTTTGCTTTCGTCAATCACGTTTTGTAGATTAAAGTACGGGAAAGGCGAACACAGTAGATATGGACATTTATGATCAGACACGCATGATGGATCAGTGACGCGATTACTAAATTGATATTTTCAATCAGAGAAGACTGAGCTACATATTTATTAATACGTTTATTAATTGGCCTATAGTATTATTAAAAGTTATTTGATAAAATATCATTATTACTTCCTGTATAGGAAACTTTTCATAATAAGGGAGCAAAGAATTAATAAAATGAGCATAATAAAAATTTAAAGAAAAGCAGATCGAATTGGCAGCTAGTTTATAAGTTATTCTTTTCCTTCTTCCTCCTCTTTGTCCATCTCCTCCCTTCTTTTCCCATCTTTCTCCACCCTTGTCATTTGCCTTCTTTTTTTCCTATTTCCCTTCTTTTCTCGTCTCCTTCTGCATCATCTCCTCCATCTAGATCTCTTTTCCATTCTCCTTCTTTCTCATCCCTTTTCCTACTTTTTTCTCTCTTCTTCCCTCTCTCTTTCTTCCTCCTTCTCCATCATCTTCTTTGTTCGCCCTTCTTTCTTTTCCTTCTCCGTCTCTATTTCTATCTTCTTCTCCTTTTTTCTTACTTCTTCCTTCTCCATCTTCCTCTACAATCTTCTACTTTTTGCCCCATTTTCGCTTGTTTTCGTTTCTTTCTTCTCCTTCTCCTCTATTCTTCTTCCTTTTTGGTTCTCATTTTTCATCTTCTTCTCCCTTCTGCTTCTCCATCTTCTTCTCCTTCTCTTTTTCCATCTACTTTTCCCTTTTCCCTTCTTTCTTCTCCTTCTCCTTGTCCATATTTATCCTACATATTTATTCCTACCTCCTTCTTTTTTCTTGCTTCTCTCTTGTCCGTATCACATTGATCTCTTTTTTTCATCTCATCCTTCATCTCCATCTGCACATCGTTGTCGCATCTACTTTTTTTCTCCCTACTCGTTTTTCTTTTTTCTTCTTTTTTCTTCCTTCTTTCTTCTTCTCCTGTCTTCTGCCTTCTCTCTCCATCTCACTTCTCCTCCTCCATTTTCTCCTCTTCTCTCCCCTACTTCTCATTTTTTTCTTTCTTCTCCCTTCTGCTTCTCCATCTTCTCCTCCTTCTCTTTCTCCATCTACTTTTTCCTTCTTTCCTCTCCGTCTACATCTCCATATTAATCTTCTCCCACCTTCTTCTTTTTTCTTGCTTCTCTCTTCTCCGTAACACACTGATCTCTCGTTTTTATCTGCTTCTTCATCTTCATCTGCACTTCGTTGTCGCGTCTACTTTTTTTCCTCCCCACTCGTTTTCCTTTCTTCTCCTTTTTTCTTCTTTCTTCCTTCTCCCTTCTTTTCCTCTCTTCTTCCTTCTTTCTCCTTCTCACTTCTCCTCCTTCCTTTTCCCCTCTTCTCTCCCCTACTTCTCATTTTTTTCTTTCTTCTTCCTTCGCGACCTGCTTCTTTTTTCTCTCTTCTCCCTTCTTACTCTGCATCACATCCTCAACTCTTCTCCTGCGTCTCATTCTAGACTCTTCTCCTGTCTCCCTTTTTTCTTTTCGATCTTATTTTTTCTCCGTTCTTTCTTTTCCTTCTCCATCTACATCTGCATCTCATTTTCGCTTCTACTTCTTTCTTCCCCCTCCTTCCTTCTCCTCCGGCTACTTTTTGCTTCCTTCTCCCTTTTCCCTTCCGCTTCCCATTTTCTTCTTTATCTACATATCCTTATATTTTCCCCTGCTAATTCTTTTTCATCTCTTTCTCCTCCTCCTTCATCCTTCCTTCTTCCTCCTTATCCCTTTTGCTTTCCCCTTCTACCTCTTCCTCTTTATTCGCTGTTCTCTTATTTCCCTCTCCGTATCTATCTCTATCTTCTTTTTTCTTTTTTCTTGCTTCTTCCTTTTCCATCTCCATCTCCCTCTCCAATCTTCTACTTTTTTCTCCCTTGTCGCTTGTTTTCGCTTCTTTCTTGTCCTTCTCCTCTATTTTTCTTTCTTCTTTGTTTTCATTTTTCACCTTTTTCTCCCTTCTGCTTCTCCATCTCCTTCTTTTCCTCAATCTCTTTCTCCCTTCTTTCTTCTCCGTCTCCTGCTCCATATTTATCTCCTTCTATCTTCTACCTTTTTAATTTTTCTTGCTTCTCCCTTGTCCTTATCACATTGATCTTTCTTTTGTATCTATTTCTTCATCTTCATCTGCATTTTATTTTCCTTTCTACTTCTTTGTTACTCCACATTCCTACTTTTTCACCCTTCTCTTTCATTTTCTCCTCCTGTTTTCTTCCTCACCCCTTGTACTGCTACTCCTGTATTATTTGTTGTCCCTTTTCCTTTGCCTCCTCTATCCTTTCTTCTTCCATTTTATCACTCCTCCTTCTCCTCTTTGACTTCTCATTTTTTTTCTTTTTTCTTCTTCTCCCTTCTTCTTCTTTTTTATCCCTTTTCCTACTTTTTCTCTCTTCTTTCTCCTCTCTCTCTTCCCTACTTCTCTTTACTTCTTCTGCAACTCCTTTATATCCTTCTCCCCTCTCCCCTCTCCTTTCACCTGATCTTTCTCTACCTTCTTCTCCTCTTTTCTTGCTTTTTCCTTCTCCATCTCCCTCTCCAATCTTCTACTTTGTTCTCCCTTTTTGCTCGTTTTCGCTTCTTTTTTCTCCTTCTACTGTATTGTTCTTCCTTCTCCGTTTTTCCGTTTTTTTATTGTCCCTTTTCCCTTCCCTTCCTTTATTCTTTCTTCTTCCTCTTTATCACTTCTTCTTCTTCCTTGATCCTTCTTCTCTCTTTGACTTCTCATTTTTTTTTCTTCTCCCTTCGCGGTCTCCTTCATTTTTCTGCCTTCTCCCTTCTCCTTCTTCATCTCCTTTTTCACTCTTCTCCCGTCTCCTTTCTTCCTTCATGCTCTCCCTTCTTTGTATCTTTTCTTTTTTTTTACATCTCCATCTACACCTCGCACTCGTGTTTACTTCTTTTTTCTCCCTTCTCCTTTTTCTTTCTTCTTCTTTTTTCTCCTTTCTATTATTTCCCTTATTCTCTTTCCTGCTTCCTACTCTGTCCTCCTCACTTTTCCTTCTCCCTTGTTCCTTCTTCTCTCCCCTACTTCTCTTTTTGCCCCCTTCTCCCCGCGCGGTCTCCGTCTTTTTGCTCCCTTCTCCCTTCTTCTTCTGCATCACATTCTCTGCTCTGCTCCCGCGTCTCATTCTCGCCTCTTCTCTCGTCTCCTTTCTTTCTTTTCGATCTTCTTTTTTCTCCCTTCTTTCTTTTCCTTCTCCATCATCTCCATCTGCATCTCGTCCTAGCTTCCAATACTTTTGTCTACCTTCTTTTTCTCTGCTACTTTTTGCTTCCTTTTCCCTACTCCCATCCGCTTCCTATCTGCTTCTTCCTCTCCATCTTCCTTATACCTTCTCGCTTGTCACTTTTTCTCTCTTTGACAACTTTTTTTTTCTCCCTTCGCGTTCTTCTCTTTCTCTCTTCTTTCTTCTCCTTCTTCATCTCTATCTGCATTTTGTTCTCGCTTCTACCTCTTTTTTCTTCCTTTTCTATATTGTTTTCCCTTCTACTCCTTTTTGCTTCTTCCTCTTTTCTCCCTTCTGCTGCCCATCTTCTTCTTCATTTTCTTATACCTTCTACTGCTACTTCTTTTTTTATCTCTTTTTCCTTTCCCGCTCTCCTTCTTTGTCCTCCCTTCTCCCTGGTCCCTTCTTCTCACTTCAACTTCTTTTTTCTTCCTTCTCCCTTTTCTTTCTCCTTCGTCTAACTCCCTTTTCCCTTTTCTCCCTACTCTTGCTCCAACTCCTCCTTCCTGCTCTTTTTTTTCATCTCTTCTCTCCTTTCCCTTCTCCTAATACACGGTGATCAATTCTCCTCTTAAAATAGATCACTACCTTATTATTTCTGTGTCCTCACTAACATTCTCCTTCTTCTCCTCCTACAAGTTCCTATCCCTGTCCATATCTCCATCCCTATTCTTATCTCTGTCTCAGTAAAAGTAATCAAATTTTAAATTGAAGTCATATTAATTATCGACTTGGACATAAACGATTTAGACATTAATGACCTATTGACTCATCATGAGGACAGATCAAAGACTAGACGTCTGATTTTGATTAATGCGGCAGCAATAATTATGATTGTTATTTTGCACAATTTTTAGCAGCAGCTCAACATCATCATCATGAACCAACGATGAAATCTACTCACTGCAGCAGTGAACCCAGGCTAAATGAAAATGACGTTAGTCCCGGATTTAGGAGAAGAGGAAGTAGAAGAGGTCAAAGTATGCATCACACTCATCACAGGAAGAGTAATGCATTTCTCGATGTCCCCGACGCTTCTGTCCAACTACCTCAGAGAGAAGAAGGCGAAGATGAGGACAGTTATAGACTCAGAAGTTTCAGTCTCACCAGCAAAGGTGAGTCTTTTATTTTTTAATTTTCACTATTCTAAAAATAGCTTAATATTTTAATTTATTTAACTTTTTATTTCCAATTAATAACAAGCGCATGGCGCCATTTTCGATTATTTCTCGAACCATCTCGAAATTACTCGAAATAATTTGAAACTATTGTTGTCGGGAAACCCGTGTTCGTGATAGGATGAAGCTGTCGTTCCTTTTTCTCGTTTGAAATAAAAAGTCTGAAAACTTCAGTTTTATGAAACCTTTAAGGTTATTTTAATAATATATTCAATAATAATGATCAATTGAACAAAGCTGTTCAGCACTTTGACATACAAAGTGTAATGTGTAGATTTTTGAAGATTTAAAAAAAAGAAACTCTTTAAAAATTTCAAAAGGTTTTAAGATACTAAAAAAAATCCTAAAATTCCTTGGAAAATTTTAACTGATTTTTTATTTTAAAAAATGAATTCAAAGAAAAAATTGACTAAAATTTCAAAACATTTTGAATTATTTCTCGAAAATTCAAAAAGTAATATTGGCTATTTTAAAGCCAAATTTTTCAATTAGCAAGATTACAAAGTTTTATAAAGAAAAAAATTCTATCAATTTCGAGAGACATTTAGAAGTTTCAAAAAGATTTAAAATTATTTCAAAATTTGAAAAAATTTAAAAAAAGTGAGAAAAACGTACATTTTTGTAGATTTGTAAATAAATTTTTTTGAGCTTCTTAAAGATTTTGAAAGGTTTCACGATAATATAAAAAAATTCGTGAAATTCCTTGAAATATTTTAACTGATTTTTCATTCGAAACAAAAAGTAGATTTTAAGAGAGAATTGACAAAGATTTTTAAAAATTTGAAATTGTTGCCTAGAATTTCGAAAAAGAATGTGGAAGATTTTAGAGCACAAATTTTGAATTAGCAAGATTACAAAGTTTTATAAAAAAAACGAAATAATTTTAAGAGGTATTTAGAGGTTTTAAAAAGATTGAATATTAATTAAAAAATTTCAAAGATTTTTAGAAAGTTAAGAAATGTACATTTTCAAATATTTAGAAATAAAAATTTTGAATTTTCTAAGGATTTTGAAAGGTTTCGTGATAATAAACAAAAATTCTTCAACTTCACGGAAAAATTCAAACTGATATTTTATTTTGAAAAATTAATTTCAATAGAATATTTAAAAAGATTTAAATATATTTCAAAAGATTTCTAAAATTGCCATAACAGAATCTGCTAGATTTGAAGGTAATTTTTATAATTTGGCAGAATATAATAACAAGTCTGGAATAATTAATGATAAGCGTCAATTTAATTAGAAATGAGTTATTTTCATCTAAAATGGCCTTAAATGACCTTTAAATGTCAGTGTAAAAATCTAAAAAAAAAAACTTGAGAGCAATATTGAATTGTAAACAACACAATTCATACGCGTCAGAAATGAATAATTAATGAATAGGATTAATTTGAATAAGAATAGCCATTTTGGCCTTAAAATGACCTTGAGCGACCTTTAAATGTCATTGTGAAAATCTGAACAAAATCTGAGTGCAATATTGACTTGCAAAGAACAAAATTCATACGCGTCAGAAATGAATAATCAATAATTAGCGTCAATTCAATTAGAAATGAGCTTTTTTGACCTAAAATGGCCTTGAATGACCTGAAAGTAATATATGACACATACTTATTAAACCTTTTGACTAATTTTTTCACCGCAATGAATGAATACACTGTTTTTCAAAAAAGAATTAGAGCAAATTTGATTAAATCAACATTTTACTAAGAAAATGACCTTGGACGACCTTTGAATGTTATTGTGAAGACCGAAAAAAATCTGAGTGCAATATTGACTTGTGCAGAACGAAATTCATACGCGTCAGAAAGAAATAATCAACATTTAGCGTCAATTTAATTAGCAATGAGCATTTTTGTCCTTGAATAACCTTGAGGGAGCTTTGAATGTTTCTGTCAAAATCTGAAAAAATCTGAGTGGAATATTGTATTGTAAGAAGCACAATTCATACGCGATAGAAATAAATAATCAATAAATAGCGTCAATTTAATTAGGAATGAGCATTTTTGCCCTAAAATGGCCTTGAATGACATTTGAATATCATTGTAAAAATCTGAAAAAAATTTGAGTGCAGTTTTGAATTGTGAAGAATACAGTTCATCCGCGCGAGAAATAAATTGTCAATAAATATCGTCAATGTAATTAGGAATAGCCATTTTGGCCCTAAAATGACCTCGAGAGACCTTTGAATGTTATTGTGAAAATTTGAAAAAAAATCTGAGTGCAATATTGACCTGTAAAGAATGGAATTCATACGCGTCAGAAATGAATAATTAATGATCAGCGTAAATTCAATTAGGAATGAGCATTTTTGTCCTAGAATGGCCTTGAGCGACCTTTGAATGTCATTGTAAAAATGTGAAATAAATCTGAGTGTAATACTGAATTGTAGTGAACACAATTCATATGCGCCAGAAATAATTAATCAATAAATATCGTCAATTTAAGGAGGAATAGCCATTTTTGTCCTAAATGACCTTGAGCGACCTTAGAATGTTGTTGTGAAATCTGAAAAAAATCTGAGTGTAATATTGAATTGTAGAGAACACAATTCATACGCGCCAGAAATGAATAATCAATGAATACCGTCAATTTAATTCAGAATAGCCATTTTTGCACTAAAATGACCTTGAACAACCTTTAATTGTTATTGTAAAAATCTGAAAAAAAGCTAAGTGCAATATTGACTTGTAAAGAATAGAATTCATACACGGCAGAAATAAATAATTAATAAATAGCGTCAATTTAATTTAAAATAGCCATTTTTGCCATAAAATGACCTTGAGCGACCTTTGAATGTTATTGTAAAAATTTGAAAAAATCTAAGTGTAATATTATATTGTAAAGAACACAATTCAGACGCACCAAAAATAATTATTCAATCAATATCGTCAATTTAATTGAGAATGGCCATTTTTGCCCTGAAATGACCTTGAACGACCTTCGAAAGTTATTGTGAAATCTGAAAAAATTTGAGTGCACTACTGAATTGTAAGGAACACAATTCATATGCGCCAGAAATAAATTTATCAATAAATAGCGTCAATTTAATTAAGAATAGCCATTTTGGCCTCAAAATGACCTTGAGCGACCTTTGGATGTTATTGTAAAAATCTGAAAAAAAATCTAAGTGTAATATCAAATTGTAAAGAACACAATTCATACGCGCGAGAAATAAAGAATCAATCAATATCGTCAATTTATTTGAGAATAGCCATTTTTGCCCTTAAATGACCTTGAGCGACCTTCGAATGTTATTGTGAAATCTGAAAAAAATCTGTGTGTAATATTGAATTGTAGAGAATACAATTCATACGCGCCAGAAATAAATAGTCAATAAATACCGACAATTTAATTCAGAATAGCCATTTTTGCCCTAAAATGACCTTGAATGAACTTCGAATATTATTGTAAAAATCTGAGAGAAATCTGACTGCAACACTGACTTGTAAAGAATAAAATTCATATGCGTAAGAAATAAATAATTAATGATTAGCGTCAATGTAACTAAAAATGAGATTTTTTGACCTAAAATGGCCTTGGATGACCTTTGAACGTCATTGTAAAAACCTGAAAAAAATTGAGTACAATTTTGAATTGTAAATAACATAATTCATACCCTTCAGAAATGAATAATCGATAAAAAGAGTCAATTTAATTAAGAATAGCCATTTTGGCCTTAAAATGACCTTGAACGACCTTTCAATGTTATTGTAAAAATCTGAAAAAAATCTCAGTGTAATATCAAATTGTAAAGAACACAATGCATGTGCACCAAAAATAATTATTCAATAAATATCGTCAATTTAATTAAGAATAGCCATTTTTGCCCTAAAATAACCTTGAGCGACCTTTGAATGTCATGATAAAAATTTGAAAAAAATCTGAGTGTAATATTGATTTGTAAAGAACAAAATTCATACGCGTAAGAAATGAATGATCAATTATTAGCGTCAATTTAACTAAGAATGAGCATTTTTGCCCTAAAATGGCCTTGAGCGAACCTTAAGTATTTTTTTTTTAATTCTGAAACAAAGCAAATTATCGTAAATTGATTTTTCTTCTCGCGGCTTTCAATTATTTCGCAAAACGAAAAATTGATTTGCGATGGAGTAGGACTCTACTTATCAGCAAGCTATTAGACAAAAGCATCTGCTATAAAATTTTAACATCAACGCACTGGTAAGGGCCTCAACAAATCTAGCATAATTCAACCAGTAAGAATGAAACATAATGTAAAGTTGATAAACTGGCCTTGAAATACAAAAATCTTATGAAAAAATACGAATTTTCACCAAAATTTAGGAAATTCAAGTTCCAAAATTTTCACTGATGACCTACAGTTGCGTAACTGGTAGCACACTTGTATGTAATGAGGAGGTTGTTGGTTCATACCTAGACCGCAGTGAATTTTTTAGAACTTTCTTTATTGCGGTTTTTATTGAATTTGCAAAACGATAAATTGATTCGGAATAAATAAGGATCCTACTTATCAGCAAAACAGTCATCAGAATCATCTGCTATAAAAATTTAACATCAACGCATTGGTAGAGGTCTCAACAAATCGATCACCATTTTCCTAGTGAGAATGTATCATAATTTTAAATTAGTAAACTGGCCTGAGAATACGAACATCTAATAAAAATATGAAAATGGTAATTTTCACTAAGATTCAGGAAACACAATTTCTAAAGATTTCACTGATGAACTGCAGTGGCGTCATTGATAGCGCAGCTCGTACGTTATGAGGAGGTTATTAGTTCACTCTTAGCCCGTAGTTTATTTCTGAAATACAATTCCTTTTTATTTAGCGTGATATAAACAGATTGAAAATTCCATGATGTAATTCATCCTGATATTAATTAAAAATTCTTCCTGTAGGAACGTGAAGCAATTGTCGAGGAACAGGAAGAAAAGGGAAATAGGAATGCAGTAGTGGCTAAAATATTTTATGTCTGCATTAACATTTTAGACGCATCTTGTTATCCCGAGGCTCGAGCAGCCAGAGAGAAGTCCTGTATAGATTAAGGTGATATAGGATGCGGGATGTCGCAATGACAGTCTGCTCCGTGTTAGAATGTCGTAACTGTCGCACCTATGCAAATTGCCTTCGGAACCAGCATTAACGGATTTAAAAGCGATATACGCTTTTGGTTCGAGCTTTAATCCGCCTCTACAGTATTAGGATTAATTGCCTAATTTAACCCATTTAATGAATCGCACAAGGATCTTCATTCTCTGCACGCCCAATCGCTCCACTCTCCGACATTTAAATTAGAGGCAGTCTCTTAAGGCGTGAAATCAATCAGCTCACTCTGAAAACTGTTATTTTATTCTTTAGGAAAATAATTTAGTCTCTTTTTGTCAACCATATGGTATCGTCATTTCATCAATTTCGCAGAAAGGTTCATATGATTTATTTATATCCATTCGAATAATTATATGCTGAATATTACAAGCGCTTTCCACTGAATTCAATTTGTAATTTCGATTTAAAGTGCATACATGTTGCGATTTTGATTAAAAGCTTTCCATCAAAAGCAGCTTCCTGTTCATGAAATTAATATTGGTTAACCCACAATTTTTAGCACTCTCAAAAGACCGTCAAAAGCAGGAACTTTTAATCACAGGGATCACGGTTTCTTCCCCTTTTTCCCTTAAAATTGAAAAATCTCTTAAAGAACCTAAAATCGGACATTTTTACCTATTTTTCACCTTTTCCGATTTTATTAACATGCATCGTTTCTTAGCTATTGATTAAATAAAATTTATTTTTTGAATACATTCGTATTTTTAATTAATCATTATTCGCGGTAGATTGTATTATCCCCTTTAGAGAGGTTTGCCCTATCCTAAACGATTTATTCGACAATTTTGTAGATTTGTAGCAGAAACTAACCCCGAAAAATATGAATTATTTTCAATTATATTGAAATATTAAATATTTCATTTTCGAAAAAATAGATAAAATTTTGAACAAATAGTTGTATTTGTTACCAAGAATATTGATTTTCTATGAAAAGGCGGGTTTTCAAGCAAAGAGAAGAATTTAAAAAAATGTTCAACAAATTATTTCAACTTTAAACATTTTGATTGAATTTTCAGTCAAGTGAGATGAATTCTCTACACTGAGAAACAAGATTATTTGAGTCAGAGAAACGTCGTATTAAATACGTCCAATCAAATACTATTATGCTCGAAAAAATTTTTTCTTTTTATGATAAATAATGTTTTTCAAATGAAAAAATCCTTCTTGTCTTACCAATAATTTCTTTTGTAGAAACAAGATTGTATGTATACAGTACTAAAGTTCATTGATTCAAATAATCTTGTTTGAATTCATAAAATTCATCCAGAAAAGAGGATTAAAAAAATAGTCAATTTTTCAGCAAAAAAACATTTTCAGTTAAAAAATAAAAAAAATGCCACTGAATTGTTAAATTTTCAAGCCAAGAAGACGAAATTCCTGCAAAAATTTAAAATTTTACCTTAAAAATATTAATTTTCTACCAAAGTAGTTGGATTTTCAACTTAAATGATAAATGTTCAACCAAACATGTAATAACTGGTATTTCTACAAAAAAATTTAATTTCAAATGAAAAACGGGTGAAGTTATCCCAAAACGACGAACTTTCAACAAAGTGTTAAATTTTTATACAAAAATTCTACTATTTCATTCAAAATTTAATTATTTCGTTAAATCTTGAACTGTTTTGTTAAAAAAAAAACATCTTTTTTGGTCAAAAATTCAACAGTTTTGTTGTTCATTTGCCTTTTTGAATAAAAAATTCATCCTTTTGAATTGAAAGTTCAAATATTTGGTTAAAAATGCAACAATTTTTGGTTGAAGTTTGATCATGTTTGTTTGAAATTTTGATCATTGGGTTGAAAATTTGATAATTTTGTTGTAAATTTGTCCTTTTGAATAGACATGTTGTTCTCTTATGTTAAAAATTCATCTTTTCTGGTGGAAAACTATTTTTTGCTGTTAAAAATTCATATTTTTTTGTTTAAATGAGCTTTTTTGTTGAAATTTCAACTGTCTTTTAAAAAATCACTTTTTTGTTTAAAAATTCAGCTATTTGGTTGAAAATGCAACTGTTTTTCGCATAATGTTTAATTATTTTTGTTTGAATATTCGATTGTTTAGTTGAAAATAAATTTTGTTTGTAATTTTTTGTTGTTAAAAATTCAACAATTTTGTTGTACATTTATCCTTCCGAATAGAGAATTCGTTCTTTTGCGTTAAAAATTCTTCTTTCTTGGTAGAACACTTTTTTTTTAATTCATCTTTCTTAGTTTAAAATTACTTTTGTTGTTGGAAATGCAATAATATTCTGAAAAAAATAATTTTCTTGTTAGAAATTTTAACTCTTTGGTTGAGAATATAACTGTTTCTGTTTGAAGGTTAATAAAATGTTAAAAATTCATATTTTTTGGCTTAAAATTCAACTATTTTCTAGAAAATTAATTTGTTATGGTTGAGAAATCAAGTATTTTGGTAAAAATTTGTTTTTCTTTGTTTGAATTCAATTTTATTTAATTCAGTAAAAAAAATTTGTATTGTTGAAAGATCAAACATTAAATTTTACGTCTAGAATTTTTGTTTTGAAGCCAAATCTACTTGGATAAAAGGGAATCTTATTTGTTAAAAATTTATCTCTTTGGGTGTAAAATTAAATTTTTCTTTAAAAATTTGCCTTTTTTACTTGAATATGATTTTTTGAAAGTGAAAAGTTTACTATTGCAGTTTTGGTTAAAAATTGATGGTTTCCAGTTGCAAATTCATGTATTTTGTTGAAAAGTTATGAAAAATTCATTTTTTCGGCTGAAGGCTAATCTCTTGATTATTTTATTTGGCTGAAAACGAATCTTTTTTAGTTGAGAATCCATGTTTTTTCTTTATATTCTTTTTTTTTCAGTAGAAAATTAATCTTCTTGTTGGATCTTCATATTTTTGGTCGATAATCCAACTATAATTGGTAAACAGTTGAATCACTTTGTTGAAAATTCATTTCATATTAAATTCAACATGATAAATACAATAATTATATTTGAAAGAATTAATTTCCCTACTATTCCCCTAATTTCGTGAAAGATCACCATATTTCCCCTGGTTTGAGAGCATTTTAAGCTGTAAAAGTCTGGATGCCCATGAGGTTTCAAAAGTTTCTATATTAATACATTATATCCCCTCTTAATCCCCTTTTCCAGAAAAATCCCCTTTTTTATCTAAAATTGAACTACTGAACTGCTTCGATCTCAGAAATCATTTTCCTCTTGTTTTTTTTTCTCGTTTTCGTTTTTCTTGCGAGAGGAAGAGCAGTTTGTTTTCGTTGTAGATAGGACTGGAGAGAATAGAGTCCCGAATCATATTCACTGTCAGTTTAAGGGGGATCAGAACGGTCAGGTCCCTTTTAATAATGTGTCAACGAGAAGATGGCTTCGACATTCGTGGGAGAGCATATCCCCATCCCAGATAGAGGACAATGGACGGAAAGACTCATGGTTGGAATATTTTAGTGGTGAAGTTTAGAGGACGAGGGATGACTGAGCGGTCGAAACCTCTAGGGAAGGAAGACAGAGAATAAGGTTCAGGCGGAAGGTATGCAAAGTTCGAAACTTAATTCATTTCTGAGGCGCCTCACGCGAGTCTAGAACGTGCCAGATCACTCGCTCCAATCTCATACTCCTCTCCTTGTTATTACGAGCTTCCGGACAATACATCCACACAATCATCAACTGCCCTTTGCCTCAGACATTTTTCTCCCCAGACACTCAACAACTTCATTCACAATATTCACGAGACAAACTATAAAACCTGAAAGGATCCTTTGAAAATTAGGTTGGCATTTTTCAAAGCAATACAAGAAAACTGGTACTCAGTAGGGGAAAATTACTCAAAGTTACGGAAAAGGGTTTCGTAGCCTACTAAGACTAATTAAGCCATTTCAATCTTCTCTTCTAATACATTCCCTTTCCTACTTCCCCTTCTATCCCGACATCCTCTTCAGTCACTTTCCCTTCTTGGAAAATGTAGGAAGGACGGCCAGAAACCAGAACCAGGAACCTCGGAGGATCCTGGACATGTTGCTGGACACGAATCTGTACAGGAACCTGTAGATGTGTAATTTTGACGGTTCCTGTACATAAATTTGATGAAGAAAACTGTACATGACACTGTACAGATTCCTTTTCAGAGTGATTTTAGACGCGGGTTCATGTACAGCAACTTGTTCAGGATCCTATACATGAACCTGCATAGGTACCAATCCGGAAGGGTTTGATTGTGGCTTGGCTCTCTCGATAGTAAGTTCAATCTTCAAGGGAATAAAAGGAAAGAAACTTTATAGCTGCAAGAGACATGAGTTTTCGCGACGGCTTTCTAAAAAGGACCCCATACGTGTTACTGTACAGGAACCCGAGGTCATGTGCAGTTTTCTTCGCCAAATTCCTACACATGAACCGCCAAGATTACCTGTGCAGGATCGTGTCCGGAAACATGTCCAGGATCCTCCGAGGTTCGTGTACAGGAATTTTGAGCTGGGTGCCAGGGTCTACGAAACCCTAAATATTCATATTTTCTGTTACAGTCAAGCCTACTTTCCTAGACCACGCTTATTGGACACGCCCTTCGCCACTCCCATTTAGTTTGATCATGATAAATAGTCACGCCCACTATAACTAACTACGCCCATTTTTATTAGTTTTGCTCTGAGCCTCACTCCTGAAAACTAGACATTTTTATTGTTAATGTTCATTAGCTGCATCTTTGATCATGCCAGTTTCATTGAAAACGCCCATTATGATCACGCCCAGTTTTCTGGACCACGCCCCTTATAATCACGCCCATTTTTATTGACCACGGCCCTTATAATCAAGCCAGGTTTTCTTGACCAAGTTCGCGTCGGGGTCAGGTTTCGGGTTCGCAACTTAACCCGAAAACCCGAAAATCCGAGCTATATAAAAAACCCGAAAACTCTAATCGAGCCGGAAATTTATGAATTGAAATTTTTGACCGGTTCGGGTTTTTGGGTTTTGAAGCCAGTTTTTTTATTTGAGGGTGAAAAAAATATTTAATAAAAAATAAAATCTCAGAACGAGGAAATAAGTGTCCTCTTTTTTTTTAAAGCTATATAAATTTAATTTTCCGAAGATTCATGATAAACAAAAAAGAAGGATTTAGGAAGATTTTGGATGTGTCCAAAAAGAATCTACAGTATGAAACCAATTTTTTTCATTTCACAATATTTTGTAAAATATTAGGAAAAATTCAAGTCAGTTTGAAAAATGTGTAGGACTTTCAGAAATTTGGAAGAAAATTGAAAATATGTTCCAAAAATTTCTGAAATCTTTTCAAGTTTCAAAATATTTGTAATCTCATTGAAATTTTTAGAATTGGTATATCTCTTTCAAACTGACTTGAATTTCTCTCAAAATTTTGAAAAATATTTCAAAATTTAAAAAATGGCTTTAAAATGTTCCTAATTCTTGTTTGAGAAGTTTGGAAATTTCAAAAATTTTTTTTAAATATTCTATTGAAATTAGTTTTTCAAAAATCGTTAAAACCGGGTTGAAAACCGGCTGAATCTGTTAAACTTTTGGTCGGGCGTCCGTCCGTCATACTTTTTTCCAAGGAGCGGGGGTGAAGGGAAATTATAGGAGGGGAAATGATAAGGAAATTAGGGGAAGAAAGTGAGATGAAATGAAGTAACGAAAGTAGGGGTGGGAAAGTAAGGGGCGGGAAAGTAAGGGGAAATGGTCGGAGAAGAAGTGATGGTAAATAAGGAAGAAGAAGTAGGAGTAATAGGGAGAAGGGAAGTGGATGCAGTAAGAGGAAATAAAAGAAGAGAAATTAAGGGGGCATCATGAGAGGGGAAGTAGGGGAATGAGTGAGAAGGATTGGGGACGGGGAATCAAGAGAAATTAAGGAAAAATAGCGAAGAAAAATGAGGGGAATGGGGACGGGGCAGTAGAAGAAGTAAGGCAACATGATGGGGTGGAGAGTGAGGGAAATTTTGGGTGGTAAAGAAGGGGAAATTATTGGAGAAAAATTAAGGGTGATAAGTAGGGGAAGTGAGGGGAGGGCTAGTATGGTAGTGCAGGTGTGAAAAAGAGGGGATGTTAGGGTTGGTGAAGGGAAGTGGAGGAAGCGGAGTGTTATCTGGGGAAGTGGGGAGAGGGGAAATGAGTTGGTGAAAAAGTGAGGGTGAATAAGAAAGAAGAAGTAGGAGTAATAGGAAGAGGGGAAGTAGATGAAGTGAGAGGAAATAATAGAAGAGAAATTAAGGGGGCATCATGGGAGGGAAAGTAGGGGAATGAGTGTGAAGGACTAGGGAAGGGGAAGTAAGGGAAACTTAGAACAAATAGGAGAGGAAAATGAGGGAAATGGAAACGGGAAAGTAGAAGAAGTAAGGCAACCTGGTGGGGAAAATTAGGGGTGATGAGTAGGGGAAGTGAGGGAAGGGCTAGTATGGTTGTGCGGGTGAGAAAAAGAGGGGATGTTAGGGTTGGTGAAGGAAAGTGGGGGAAGGGGAGTGTTAGCTGGGGAAATTAGGAGAGGGGAAATGAGTTTGTGAAGAAGTTGGGGAAATAAGGGGAAGCGAAGGTTAAAGTGTGGAAGGCGAAGTAGGAGTAGGGATAGGACAGCATGGAAGGGGGAGTTTTGATCTACTTAATAAACCTAATAACTTAATTTATTCATCATTAAAAATGAAGAATCATTAAAAATTTTCTCAGAAGTCTTAAGAAATTTTGTTGCTCTCTTGAACCCGTGGAAAATTCTTGAAAAGCTTCCTTATTTCAAAACCTTAAAAAGTCAACATTTTGCTTGAAATTTTTTGAAAGCTTCTCAAGATATAAATGATTTTGAATGTCTTTGAAGCTTCTAAACATCTTTTGAAATAATTCAATTTTCCTAAAAAATTTAGAATCCTGTTAAATCAAAAAAGTAAATAAAATCTGCTAGATTCTTTTTGGAAATATTTTGAAACTTCGCAACTTTACATTTATATTTTTAAATAAAATCTAAGTCATTAAACATTTTTTCATAAATCTTATTTAAGTCACCATTAATTTTTCTGTATGTTTCTTTGCATAAACTTTGTAAATTGAAATATTTAAAATTTTTGTCCATAATTTAATTCTTTTTATCACTTTTAAAGCGTAAAAAATTCATAAATTTTAGTGTGGTAGCAAAATTAAGAACTTAATCATTTCCCAATTTTAAGAAATTATTTAGAATCAAAATTTTCTCTTTTGTCGATAATGTTTGCAAACATTCAGAAATAAATTTTATTTTGAAATAAAATTACATATTTGGGAATAATTATTTGCAACATTGGTGGCACAGAAAATTCGTAATCTTTATTAATAAATGAGCAAAATGAAAACAGCTCTAAAAGTAAAAAAAATGCACTGAAAAACAAATAATATTCAGTAAAAAAAAACTCGATTTTCTCTGCTTATGGAAATGTTATAAAAATTTGTTGGATCATGAAAATATTGTATCCTCCATATTCGAACCGATATTTTCTTGATTAAATGCTAGTTTTTTTCCGCGCGGAAAAACACCACTGTTTTCTTGTTAAATTATACTCCCTAGTACTAAAACTAATATTTTCTCTAATAATAAAACATTATTTTATAATAAAAATAATAATATACGGATCAGTATTTAGCCTTAAAAGTCCTCCTGCTAAATAGACTAATTCTAATCAATGTTTATTTCTTTCTGTTTCAGGTGAGTTTGGTTCAATAAAATTCAATCAAGTAAGAAGTTTAGTGTCATAAAATATGATCTACATCCAGGTAAAGTGATGATTTGATAAATTTTTAAAAACCTTTGTTTATGATTTGAAATTCTAAGAGAAATTGAATACTTATTTATCTGGTTTGTAAGTTATTACCTTGTTCGGGAAAAAATAATTTTGCCGCTTGAAGCTTTGCGTGCTGAATCTCATTGACTGATCGGACAAGTCATTCACGAGCAAATACGGTTTACGAGTTGAAACTACACGTTTTGAGTTTCCGTAAAGTAGTTTAGTCTATTATTTTAAATTTTCAGGATGCACGGGATAAATTAGGAATAATTCACTATTCGTTTCCCTGGAAAATAAAACCTGCCTAATCATATTACCCTACCTTTTCAATTACCGCTCAGTTTAGTTTCTATAACAGTAACTGGAAACCTTTAGTTTCATAAAATTAGGGACATATCTACTAAAATATTATCTTTAAACAGAGTGACCGCAGGTAAAGTAAAACCTGGAAATCAGGGAAAAGTCAGGCAATTTTTTTTGTCGGTGAAGGTAAGGGAGTGGTCAGGGATTTTGAAAAAAATTACAAAATTCAGGGAATTATTAACATCGGTTAATCATCATTGAATGCAGGTCTATATCTATTCATGAATTTTCTTTAATTATTTTGAAACATTTTAGGGTATTTTTTAATATTCCAAAAGAATTCTAATAGACTTTAATAAATGGAAGGAATTTCAAAAGATTTTACAGAATTTAGGGTATTCAAAAATATTCCAAGGTAATTTGTATAGATTTAATTAATGTAAATGGATTTTAAAGATTTCATGGTATTCTTAAAAATTCTAAGGAATTTTCAAAAACTTTAAATAGTTTGAAGGGATTAAAAAAGATTTTAAGGCATTTTAAATATGTTTGAGTTTTAATACTTCAAAAAGTTTCAAAGGATTTCAGGGTATTTCTAAATCATTCAAGAAATTTTCAAGAGCTTTAAAAAGTTTCGAAGGATTTCGAAAGAATTCAAAGGATTTTGAATATTTTAGGGTATTTAAAAATATTCCAAGGAATTTTAAATGGATTTGAATAATTTGAAGAGATTGAAAGAATTCCATGTTATTTTCGAAAATTCCAAAAAAATGTTGAGAGCTTTAAAATGCTTTAAAGGATTTCAAAGCATTCCAGATATTTTTGAGTTTCAATAATTTTGAGAGATTTAAAAGGATTTGAGGGTATTTTAAAAACATTTCAGGAATTTCCAAAAGAATTACAAAATTTCCAAAGATTTCAAAAGATTTCAAAAATCTTAGGGTATTTTAAAAGATTCCAAGGCACTTTCAAGAGATTCCAAGTTCTTCGATTTTGGTGGTGCCATTGTTGTTCCCACGAGCAGCTAGGGAAAGGGTTGGTCCATCCTTGTAGAGCCCCACGTGCAAGCATAAGGCTGCATACTCTGAGAGGTCGCTCGGTATCCCTTAGTCACCGTTTAAGACACCTCACCCAGGTACCATTCAGCTTTAGGCACGGTTGCTACGCCTCTGCTTAGGGGTTATCCCTTTGGGACCATCCCTGGACAATTGTCCGCGACTGCTGCTGTCAAAATCTTTTTTTATTGGAATATTGATTATTGCATGTTTCATTGAGAATTTATTCTGTTGTTGTTAAGAGATCAAATACCTGGCCTCAAGTTGAAACACTTAGATTTTTTTTTGTTTTGGTTGAAGATTCATAATTTTAGTTGAGAATTCAACTATTTGGTCGTAAATTAACTTTTTCTTGAAAATTCACATTTTTGGACAAAAAGTTCAGCTGTTTTGCAAAAAATTCTTCTTGGCTTAAAAATTCAAGAATTTCATGTAGAATTTATATATATATTTTTTTTAATTAAACTACTTCGGTGCAAAATTGAAATTTTTGCTTACAAATTTAACTATTCATTTGAAAATTCAATTATTCGGTAGAAAATTCATGTATTTTGTCAAAAAAATGTTCTATTCGGTTAGTAAATTAATCTTGTTCTTTGATGATTTATCATTTAGGTTGAGAAATCAACTATTTTGTTAAAAATTCGTCTTCTTCAGTAGAATTCAGCTGGTTGAAAATTCGTTTTTAATATTATTTTTTAATTAACAATTGAACGAATTCACTTTTGTTTGAAAATATATCTTTTTGCATCCTCATCAGAGAAGGTATTATATTTGTGTAAAATTAGAACCCCCCCTCCTGTTTTTGTCAAATGTCCACGTTTTGTGAAAAAAACGTTGTTTTTAGAAAACCCTACAAGATTGTCATAATACCTTTTTAATTTTTCTTGAAAAATCGAAAGTTCAAATTTTGATCGCACAAAAAATAATGTAAAATCAAAAATTTCATTTTGCGTTCAAACTATGGAAGATGTTAGATAAGATTAATAGACAAAAAGTGTGTGCCTAAAAAATATCTACAAAATTTTTATTGATTACTTTTTCATAGGACGCGTAGTTTTTTTTATTTATTAAAAAACAATATTAATAATGAAAAAATATAATTTTTGGACAAACGACACAAGCTACGAAAAAATCTGATTTAACAAAAATTATGCACCAAAAGAAGATCTAAAAATTTTTTCTTATTCAATTTTTAATAGAAAGCGTAGTTTTTGTTTTAGTTGTGAAAAATAACATGAGAAATTAAAAAAAGATTTTTTTGGAAAAACAACGCAAGGTGCATTAAAATATTAATTAATAAAATTGTTTTTTTTTCATAGAATGCGCACTTTTTTCACTTGCAAAAACAAGAATTCAACCAAAATTGACGGAGTTCTAAACAAAAAGACGAATTTTCATATAAAAGTTTAATTTTCAGCCAAGAAAGACTCCTCAGTCAAGAGAAAAAAAATGTCAAACAATTTGTTGATTTACTAAACCAAAAAGACAATCCAGCAGTCTTTCCGATTTTTCAACCAAATACATGAATTTTTAATCAAATACATAAAATTTTATTGAAATAGTTAAATTTTGAGATAAACAAAATTAATTTACAAGAAACAGAAAACGAAAATTATAGAAAAAAAGTTACATTTCCAACCGCAAAAATAAATTTTCAAAAAGAAGTTCAACTATCAACCAAGTGAGAAAAAATGAAAAGAAGGATTTCCAAAAAATAAATAAATAAATGAAAAAACAGTTGAATTTTCATACAAAAATAATGAATTTATAACAGCATTATTAAATCATGAAAAAAGAATTATATGTTTAACTTTCAACCTAAAAAGAGGAATTTAAAAAAAAAACGGTAGAATTTTTAAACAGAAACAATAACTTAAAAAAAAAACAAGCAAATTTTCTACAAAACTGTTAAATGTTCAACAAAAGAGATGTATTCTTAACAAAAATGGCAATAGATGATATTTCAACCAAAAAATATTTTTATTACAAATTAAAAACAGTAAACTTCAACCAAAAGTGACGAATTTCAAAGGAAAAGATGAATTTTCATTAAAAAGTTTAAATAAAAAAAATGAAAGAATCTTTCAGCCAAACACAGTTCGATTTTTAACTAAACAGATGATATTTTTACGGAAATACATGAATTTTCAACGAAAGATTAGAATTTTCGATTACATAGTTCAATTCACTTAACAAAATATTAAATAAATAATTTAATTTTTCACGGAATAAAATTTTTCAACCAACCGAAAAAATGAACTTTTAATAGGGAGTAAGAAAAAAAATGAAGAGAAGGATTTACAAAAAAAAAACAGTCGAATTTACAATAAAAAAGAATCTTCAAACAAAAAAAAAGTCAGAATAGTTAAATTTGAAAAAAAAGAATTTTTCACAAAGGAGTTCAAATTTTCACCCAGTAGTGAAATTTTTAACAAATTAGTCGAATCTGAAATTAAAAAGTTTCATTTAAACCCGAAATGCAATAGTTAAATTTTTAGTTAAAAAATGAATGCTCAACAAAAAAGAAAACGTTAAATTTTCAACCAATAAGATGAATTTTCGAACTACAATGATGAATCTTCAATAAAAAAATGACTTTTGAAGAAAGGATTTCAACTCTAACCAAGAAAGAAAAAATAAAAAGAATGAATATTTAACAAAATTGTTAAATTGAAAAGAAATTCTAAAACAAAAATAGTTAATTCTTAACAAATTTTTTGAATTTTCAACTCAACAGAAAGAATTTTCGAGAAAAAAAACCGTTGATTTCTCAATAAAAAAAGAATTAAGTTTTAACAAAAAATAGATGGATTTCTCACCAAATAGATGAATTTTGAACTAAAATGATGAATCTTCGAATTGAGTAGTTAAATTTTCAGTAAAGAAAATTAATTTTCGAACGCAAAAAGGGAATTTTCGATAAAATAGTCAAATGTTCAACCAAAAAGATGAATTCTCAACGAAAAACGCAACAGTTGATATTTCAACCAAAAAATATTTTTCTTTTAAATGAAAGATACTAAAATTCAACTAAAATGGACAAATCTTCAACAAAATGATGCTTGAATGCTCAATATGAAAAGATTTAATTCATATCGAAAGAGATGAATTTTCACTTCAAAGAGACGAATTATCACAAAAATGGTTTAATTTTCAACCAAGGAACATTCTTCAGCCAAGCGAAAAAAATGAAAATTCTATTTGAATTTTTTTTTTTATCAAAGCAAACAATTTTCAATAAAAAGTTAAATTTCGAAAAAGAATAATTTTTTATCAAGAAGATTAATTTTATGCAACAAAAGACGAAGTTTCAACTTGAACCGAAATTTTCATCCATATAGTTAAATTTCTTACTACAAAGGATAATTTTCAACTATAGAAGTAACAGTCAAAATTTTAGATGTAAAAATGATTTTTAACCAAAAATAACGATTTTTCAACAAAATAGTTGAATTTTGATAAAAAAAAAATTTTTAACAAAGGTGTTTAACTTTCAACCAAGTAGTAAAAATTCAACAAAATAGATTAATTTGCAACCAAAAAAAATTAATTTTTTAACAAAGGAGTTCAACTTTCAACAAAGTAAGAAAAATAACTAAAAAGTAGGACTTACCAAAAAATACAGTTAAACTTTCAACCAAAAATGAAATAGTTACATTTTTAGTTACAAAATTGAATTTCTAGCAAAAGAGATGAATTTTCAAACAAAAAAGACGAATTCTTAATAAGAGTTATATTTTCAAAATAGAAGAATTTTCCAAATAAGAGATAGATCAGAATGCTAACAAATTGTTAAATTTTCAAGCCAAAAAGGTGAATTTTCTAGAAAACAGTTATTTTTCAACCGAATAATTGACCCTTTAACCCAAAAACAACTGAAATAGTTAAATTTTCAGTTGAAAAATTAATTCACAACCGCAAAAAACGTTTTTAATTAATGCATATTTTAAAAAGTTCACATTTTTATTCAAATGCACAAATTTCATTACTAGTGATATGTGTAATATTGATATTATTTTACCTTGGGAAACTTAGTATTATTCAGATTAAAATTTTATCAATTCTGACGTGAGCTCAGTTTTATTGTTGTACGTACGCAAACTTTGCGTGATTGCTTTCCTATCCTCAGAGTTTTAAACAAATATTGTTTTTCAGATAATAACTAATGTTAATAATTCATCACATAAAATCCGTTTATTTACCGTGAAATTTTTAGGACCCTGTAAAATCTATTTAAATTCATTGAAATTCGCTAAATTTGGATGAAGTCATTCTACTCTTTAAAATGCCAGTAATTCTTATGAAATCCTCTCAAATTTGAAATTCTTTGAAATATTGCTCAATACTACGAAATTCCGTGGAATCATGAAAAACTCATTGTAATGTGTCCCGAAAAAATCCGGCTATTTATACCACAATTTCGGTACAAGTAATCCCTTTTCCAGGTCCCTCTATCTGTACCAAAAAAATTTGGCTATTTGTACCAAAGAAACTTTTGAATTCTTATCCGAAATATCTAGGTGCCCCTTTTTGCTTTTTTAAACTATTTTTTTTAACAACTGAATGATTTTTCGATAATTTTAAACTATGCAAAGCATGCTAGACAGACGAATGGTCAGAGAAAAACAATAGCAAAAATCCTCGAAAATGTCTAAATGGATTTTTCTCCGTAACAACTAGAGCGAAGATTTTCTTTTTTGTTGGAAAATAGTTTTGAGAATGTAAGACATCCCAGATGTGAGATCTAGAGAAACATTCTTGATGTTCACATATTATTTCTTGTACATGGGTGAAACTTAAAAAGTTCTAAGTAATCTTGGAATGTGATTTCAAATTTTCAATGGCATAACCGTAATTTTCCTTTTCAAATAAGAAAACGCTAGTGCTATAAAGTTGCTACGTTTTATCACAAATGAAAATCTGCCTCACTATTCCAGCTTACTAATTGCCCTGAGCAAAAGATTTTCAAAAATATTGATTTATAGGGTAATGAAAATAATAGAAGAAATTATAGAGGAGATCCAATGTAGATTTATGCGAGGAAGATCTTTTGCGGATCAAATGTTCAGGTGCGAGGTTCAATAGAAGTGTCTTGTATGATATTAGGCAAGGTGTTAGGCAAGGGTGCCCTATTGAAAAATGATTAAGAAGTCCTCTTAGCTGTTTTTTATTTTCATGGGTAAGTGTCTAAGAATGGGCCTCTGGCGAAGAAGGTATGGATCTCGGGACAATGAAGGTGCGTGGGTTAGCATTTGTAGAAGATAAGTTTGTTATAGCAGAGTCAATCGAAGGCTTGCAGAGGATGTTAAGGAGACTGAATACTAGCATGCAGAACATGGTGGAAAAACAGTATGCAACCTTGCCTTGGACGATTTGAGGATAGAACAAGTTGATAAGTACGTGTATTTTGGTAGTTTATTCACTGCTGATGAAACGATCGATGGAGAGATAGATAAACGTATGATGGAGGGTAACAAGGTTAACGACATAGAAGGATCCATGATCAGAAGTAAAAACACAATTAATAAAACTAAAGTTCCTTCAGCAGAAACCATAGAGGAATTAGAAACGGAATGAAGACAAAAAGCCATCCACGGCAAGCACCCCAAAATGTTAGATCAACATAAAGTGAAGCATCCAATATTTTGCTGAAGAAGGTTGTCCTGTTTCCAGAAGCTTCCATAAGCGCTATCGCACAGGCATAATGATGTGATGGGAATTCTACATCAACAACTTGCCCTAGACTTAGAAATATTAACAGAATGGATGCCTTTATATATATACCTTCCAGCGCCCATCATAAAAAACAAAGATGACATCTTATATTGGGATGTTACTATCCAGGGGGATCATTATCCATGCCAATAGCAATCTATACAACCAAGATCGATAAGTATAGCGAGATAAGGTATGAAGTGAAGAGCGTGTAGTCCGTAGCTGATGATAAAAAACCGAGTTTATTCGAGAACAAGTTGAAAAAATGGAAACTTATGGGTCGTTAAAAGACGGCACTCATTGTTTCACCGACCATTTTCGTTTTGCGCACGCTTTCAAATTTTGTATGATATTTCGAAAAACAGTAGGAAATTTCACAGTATAAGGGACTTATTTTGAGGAGAAGATTTAAGGGTTTATTGCATCTGAGAAAAAAATAATATCAGTTATATATTTCTTTTTATAAATAAATATCTTTGGGCCGTTATCATAGAAACTATATAAATTTTCCATGCTAGGACGGATTTCGGTTGAAAGTAAAAGATTATATAAATTCTCATATAAGATTTAGTAAATTTCGTAATTACATTTTTTGCTTGAAACTGACTCTAATGCAAACTCAAAATCTGAGAAGCATAATCTTGACAAGCGTAATCTAAGAGATAACGACTATAGGATATACTATATAATCTGAGGAATTAAGCACGCAAATATTCATTAGCTACATTGTGAATTAAATTCTTCATAAATAGATTAACTAGTTCTTCTATAATTAGAAAAGATGAGGATTTTCGTGACTCTCTTTTTATCCTTGGCGGTCATCTTCAATGCTCTCGGTGAATATAATAATTTAATATATCTATAATTTTAAGTACATTCTTAAGCTATAAGCAAATAATGATTTGTGCGATGTAATCCACATTCTATGCAAATGGCTAGTTTCTTTCAAACTTTATTTCAGTTGGTCCGAAATGAATACAAACTTAATCTGAATTCATTCGGGGGAATTCAGAATGTGTTATAGAAAATTGAATGTCAAAAGAGTCCCTATTGATGTGGGATTCGAACCATATGTGATCGAGCAGTGAGCACTAGGGTGACTGAAATTTTTTAAATTGAATTTTCATGTATATTATTCAGTAATTATTTTTGAACAGTTCAAATTCTTTCACGGAAAAGTTATTGTTCATTCACCGATTTTTTCTCATATCCGCCACATCATAAAAAATTCGGTCTTTCTTCACGTAAAAAATTTTTCCTTGGAACACTAGCCGAAAGAGAATACACAAAGAAAATTTAATCCTCTGTTTCCTGTTATAGAGCTGAGTTTGCAGTTTGAGGTTTTACCTAATGGCGATCCTATTCCGTATGTTCCTCGTCCCGGACATTTTGATTCTCTTGAAAGGCCTCTTGCTTATGTTAGACCTCATTCTCCGGTTTCTCCTGCAAGGTCTCTACCTCCTGCCGAGCCTCCTCTCTGTGTCACGTCCAGGTCTTCTCGTGCCAGGCAGCCTCCTGTACGCGTACTTGGATATGAACTGGAACAACTTAGATTTGTTCGGCTTATTCCCAACACAAATCCAAACCGGCTATTCCAAATTTGTAGATACACTTTTCCTCGCGATAAACCACTTCATTTGAAAGCAGAACGTCGTATCCGTAAGCCCATGCCAACCGAAGAAAAAATGGTATTATCAGCATCTAATGGTGATGTCTTTGCAATATTAGAGAGAAATAATACAAGACTTCGTGGAATATTTACAACAAAAAATGGAATTAGAAGACGGGTGAAAATAAATATGTACAGCGGCGAGGTGCAACAGATGACCACAGAAGAAATGGTGGAATCTCCATTAAGCAGCACTTCTCCAATTTCAAAAAACTTTGGAATAGCGTTTGTAAACGACATTCAGCGACAAAATCAATTACATTTTTTTAGAAAGTAAAACTATATAAGAATATTGTTTGTGATTCGAAGTAGGATAAAAATGTTTTAACTAGCGTGTCATTACAATAAAAAGTTAATGTGTTATCATTCACAAGGCTTTAATCTACGTCTCTCAGTATCTCTTTTTTGAAAACAGATGAAGAAGTGTTGATTTTCATCTCCTAATGAAATAACGTGGTGGGGCGATGGTCGTGGGGGCTAAGGCATAGGCGTTGGCCCCACATTGTCGGCTTGAGGGTTTGATTCCCGCCTGGCACTCTGAAAGAGCCTCGGCGGCCCATGCGATGAACACTGGCTAAGCGAGGGGGTTGTTCATCTCTAGAGAGTCGTGGGACCAATACCACTAGAGCAAAAGATCTCTAAGTACTTAACGATGTTGAACTTGGTGGTTCGCAACCCAATTAAAATTGTAGGTCCCCATCCCGAAACCAAGTAAGTGTGTGGGGTATGTGTAAAGAAATTGGGGCGATGTATAATAAAAATGTAAAATCTTAGGGGACACATTAGAAACTTCAACCATATTCAAGCATATATTTAACTAGATTGTTGAAATTGGATTTTTCGTTAAAAATTCATAATTTTAGGTTGAAGATTCAACTGCCTCGTAGGAGATTGGTCTTTTTCGCTTGAAAATTTAACTATTCTATTGAAAATTTAACCTTTATGTAGAACATTTCTGTTTGGCTTGGAAAAATAAACTCTTTGAAAATTCAACTTTTTGATTCCAAGTTGAAACATTTTTTTGTTTCGGTAACAGCTATTATATTTTTCGTTGAGAATTAACCTTTTTGTTGAAAATTCAACTACTTGGTTAAAAGTTGACCTACTTTTTTGAAAGTTTATGGAAATTCATCTCCTTGGGTAGAAAATTATTCTTCTAGGTTGAACATCCAACTATTTGATAGAAAATTAACAGTTATGTCGGAAATTCATATTTTTGGGTCTAAAATTCAATTATCGTGGTAAATACTGAGTTATCTTTCGCGAGTTGTTACGGATCGATAAATCAAAGTAGTTAGCATTCGCGAGAAGTTGCCAACTGGTAAATCGAAGTGGTTATCGTGAGAATGAAAGTTCGTAACGAGGCTGTTCACCGAGCAGCTGATCGTTAAAACACATGATACAAATGATTTGATTTAGTGGAGCTCAGAGAGATTTTAAAAGCGAAGGATTTCTCGGCAGTAGGAAATAAACTTGATTTGAACTCTTGTTTGGAGAAAGATTTTCTTGATAGCAATTGGATGCAATTAGTGAATATCCATCCTGACCCTGACCTTGATCTTGATCATATTGATTTGTTGACCCAGCATCCACTTCCGGGTGAGAACTTTACTGGAGGCGGAGCCATTGCTGATCCAGCTAACAGACGACTTCAGGAGCAAGCATCAGGAGTCAATCTAATGAGACGAGAGATGGACTTGATAAGAAGGAAACGAGATCGGCTTCAACAAAAGATGGAACTCCTTCGACGTGAAATTCATTGATCGTTCTCACCCAAATTTCAACATCAGGGGCATCAGTAATCTTCTAAGCGAGTTTCACGGCAGTGATCAAAATTGCTCTGAATGGGAAAGACATGATAGAAGAAAAAACATAGAAAGGAGATGGGCGATCTGTTTGCAGAAATGAAAAAAATGTTGATCATCGCCCAAAGAGACTGGAACGTTCAAGTTTTTCCGAAGAAAGAAAATGGAGGCGCAATCAGCCATTCAATTATTACTGCCATAACAAGTTGATCTTCGGAAACCAGGTTTCAGTGGAAAAAGATAATATCATCGACTATCTAATTGACACTATTCCAGACGTGCATCTAAGAAACCAAGCTCGCATGAGGTGTTTTAATTCCGCCTAAGAGCTCTTAGAATCTTTCAATAAAAGGTCACTGACTTCCGGGCAGTCAAGAAGTGACTCCAAACCCGAATAAAAAACTGAGGAAAAAACTAGCTCCAAGGAGAAAAGCCCTAGGAAATTCATCACCCATTACAACTGTAGGAAAACTGAGCACACCGCTTAAAAATGCCGAATGCCAAGGAGACTAAAGTGCTACGAATGCAAGGACCCTAGACATCTGGCAAAAGATTGCTTTGTCAAGAAAGCATCAGTCAGCTTCGTCGGGAAATGTTCTTCAGAGAATAGCAGGTACTTCAGAAAAGTTGTCCTCATCTCAGGTAGTGGTAAGTGAATAGATATAGATTGTGTTCTCAACCCGGGTATTCCGATTAGTTTTTAGGAAATAAAATTCATATTCAATCCGAGAATCGAGAGAATGTTTTTACAAAGTAAAAAGGGGGGTTGATTCTAAAAGTTTTTAGGTGATGTTTAATGATCAGAATAACATTGATATTTTTCTTGTTGATGAAAAACAAATACTTAAATTGGATATTAATTTTGAAGATCCATATAAAACCAAAATGAAACTTTTTGTAAAATGTATATACAAATATTCAGAACAAGAAAAATCAGAGATGTCAGAGACCAAATTGGAATTAAAATTAATCTGGACTGACGACACAGTTTAATTTTTCACCAAAGCGATTATCGTATGCTGATAAATCAGAACTCGAAAAAGTTGTGAATTATTTAATTGCCAGAAAAGTTATTTGCCCCAGTAATTTAAAGTACGCGTCGTCTATAGTATTGAGTAAGAAAAAGAGCAGCGATTTACGACGTTGCGTAGAATATAGAACAATAAATAAAATATCACTGTGAGACAACTACCCCCTTCCCTTGATCGATAGTTAAATAGATGCTCTGGGGGTGAGATGTTATTAGGTCTACTCTATTTAAAGAAAGATTTCCACCATATCGACGTGGACCCCGGCTTGATTAAAATTATGCAAAGTTATGATGAAAACTGAAAAAATAAAAGAGGACATTGAAATTTTGCTGAATATCCTGCTACCTAGTACCTTTTTTATTTCTTTATTCATTTTCAAAACAATTGCATTATTTTCTGCTGTTCTGTAATTGTTATAAACAAAATAAGTGTCAAAATGAAAACCGAAAAAAATTTGTATTCGTTTTCGAAATATCTAGACGTGCCTTTTTTTATTAAAACCATATTTTGGAGCACTGAGAAATTTTTTCATAATTTCAAACACTGCCAAGCATAATCAAATCCTTGACCTTCTTTCATATCTCGCTTCGCTTTCGAGAAAAGCTGGCTGTGTCAATTTTTTTACCTTAAAAATGGATTTTTTTCCATAACGGATAAGGCGAAGATTTTGTTCCTTATCGGAAAACAGATCTGAAAATGTAAGACATCCCAGATACAAAATGAAGAATAAAGAGTTGAACTTATCCATTTTTATTTTTGAAATGATAGGATGAATCCATGTGGAGTAATCAAGTGCATTTTTTGTAATCTTAGAATGCGAATTCAAATTTTTAATGACATAACCGATATTTTCATTGAAAATCGGGAAGAACGAGTGCTGAAAAGCTTTTAAATAAAAAATGGCTCTACAGTGTTGGAATGAGGTCAAAAACTTAAGTTTCAAGAACTAAAACAAATGGAAACTTAAGGGTCGTCAAAAGCGGTGCTTCACCATCCATTTTCCTGTTACACACGCCTACACATTTTTTAATGGTAATTCGAATAAACGATTAAAACTATGAGATTTTATAAATTGTCATGTCAGTTTCAACGAATTTCGTAATTACGTGTTTTTGTTGAAACTAACTTTAATGAAAAACAAACATCTGAGATAGACAATCTTGGCACATGTAATCTAGGAGATAGCGACTATAGGCTATACTATATATATTCTCTTACGAACTGAGAACTCGAAAATTTATTAGTTACATTTTTAACCAAATTGTTCATTAATACATTTATTAGTTCTTCCTCTATAATTATAAATAATGAGGACTTTTTATACTCTTTTTGTATCGTTGGCGGTTATCCTGAATAATCTCGGTGAATATAATTATTTAACATATTGACAATTTCAAGTACTTCCTATCAAGTTATACGCAAATCAGAATTTGTGCGATGTAATCTACATTTTATTTCAAATTCTATTTTCTTTCAAACTTTACTTAAGTTTGTCCGAAATGAGTACGAACTCAATCTGAATTTATTTCGGAGGAATCCAGAATATGTGTGTTATAGGAAATAAAATTGAAGAAGCGTACCTATCGATGCGGAATTAGTACCATATGTACCATATGTATTTTATACCTCCATCTAGTCTGTATGAGGAAAATAATTTTTCTGTATTAGAGGATTTAACTTTGGTCGATAATGTAGATTTCCATTATACACAGCATGTGTGATTGGATTTCTCAACCGATCGATAATTAGAATCTCCAATGGTAATACAGATTCCTATTTGAAATATTGATTGTGTGACACCTTGCTGAAATTAGCGTATATCAGAAAAACAGTATCTTTCTATGATCTCTCTGTAGCTCAATTGTTTAGAGCACCGGACCGGAAATCAGTTGATCTGGTGTCCGAATCGCAGTGGAGCGAGAGAAGAGCGATCCTTTTTTTCTTAATAAATTTGAATTTAATAAATTTCAATTTATGCTTCCATGTAGTCTGTATGACGAAAATAATTTTTCTGTATTACAGCATTTAAATTTGGCCGAAAATGTAGATTTCCATTATTCACAGTATGTGTGATTAGATTTCTCAACGGATCGATAATTACAATCTTAGATGATAATGCAGATTCCTATTTAAAATATTGATTGTGTATCACCTTGCTAAAACTAGCGTAATCAGAAAAACAGTAGCCTTCTTTGATCTCTCTGTCGCTCAATTGGTTAGAGCACCTGACCGTAAATCAGTTGATCTGTTGTCCGAATCCCAGTGGAGCGAGAGAAGACTGATCCTTTTTTTCTGATTAAATTTGAATTTAATAAATTTCAATTTATACATCTATCTAGTCTGTATGACGAAAATGATTCTTCTGCATCAGAGAATTTAACTTTGGTCGATAATGTAGATTTCCATTATTAACAGTATGTGTGATTGGATTTCTCAACGGAGCGATAATAACAATCTCCGATGATAATACTGATTCCTATTTAAAATATTGATTATGCAACAACTTGCTAAAATTAGCGTGTATCAGAAAAACAGTCTCTTTCTTTGATCTCTCTGTAGCTCAATTGGTTAGAGCACCTGACCGGAAATCAGTTGATCTGGTGTTCGAATCCCACAGACTAGGGTGGACGGAGCGATCCCTCTGAGGTCATCAGTTAGATGCACAGATTCGAAGCACTGGCTTGGTGTGTTTTGTAAGTGTATGTGTGTGTGTTCATTAGTCGAAGTCGGCCAGCGACCACCAAGCGGAGGTCCCTCGAGAGGGCCTGCCTCTACGCAAGGAGATCGCTGACTCATTTTCGAGCCTTCTCAAAATCGGCTTCGGCCCCCAAGGTTAGGCCCTCGAAAGAGTCCATTTATCCTTGGTAAGGCACCAACTTTTTCTGAGGGGACCTACAGTTTAAGGTGGGTTCCGAACCACCGAAGCCCCAGTAGAAGTACATAGAAAATTTTTGCATTGGTATCCGGCTCAGGGATCGAACCCCATACCTCCTGCATGGAAGTCTGACGCGCTATCGTCTGAGCCACCGAGGCTTCTACATACGGGTTCAGGGAGTCTCAAAAGGTGGATATTTGACAAGAACGGGGGGGGGGGGTGAATTTGTACACAAATCTAATAACTTCTCTGATGAGAATGTAACAAAAACAATGATAAAGAATCCCATTTAAGTTTTGTGGGCCCGGCTACACTGGGTGTGTCCACGACGTATGTGTACTGAGAAGTCGATTATTTTTGCAAACAAAATTCCTGAATAAATTCTAAATACACCATTTGCTTGGAACTGACCTAAATAATGATGATTCGGAGGCTGCGAGTAAAATTTTGATTTTCACTCCACTTACATCCAAAAATGTCCCGTGGTGGGTACCCGCTACCCAAATGTGCACAAAGGGGATAATTTCCAGTCCAATCCAGGGTGAATAAATTTGTGCAAAACAAAATAGTTGAATCCTCAAGCATAGAAGATTAATTTTCAACAAACAAGGATGACTTTTGACTAAAATTGTTGAATTTTCATGCAAAAAAGATTTAAGATGACATTTCAACACCAAAATATGAGTTTTAAACACGAAGTAAATTCCCTACAATGATACTTGACTTTTTAATTCAAAACACGAATTTTCAACAAAACCGTTGAATTTTCTACCAAAAAGGATGAATTTTTAATAAAATTGTTGAATTTTCAACCATATAGTTTTATTTTCATCCAAGAAAAATGCAATTTCTAAGAAAACAGATAAATTTTTTAATCAAAAACACAATTTTTCCGAAAAATAGTTGCATTTTCACATAAGAAAGATTTCAGTTTGACTTTGCAGCATCAAAACATTAATTCCAAACAAAAAGTTAATTTTCTACAAAAATAGTTGAATTTTCATTAAAAAAAGATGAATTTTCAACCAAACAGGATAATTGTATAAAAAAATTGTTGAATTTTCAAACAAATACTAAAATTTATAACTCAAAAGATAATATTCAGGAGGAAGAGATTGCAAAAAAATGTGAATAAAAGGCTAATAAATTACTCACAAAAAATTAAATCAGAGTTACCGCAAAACTTCGGTCGGCACAAGTAAGAAAAAAGTTGGCGGTACCCGTAAAAAAAAATTACAGCTACCGAATATTTTTTCCGGTTTTCGAAAAAGCATATTTTAAGGATAGAGCGTAGACTGCCAGCAAAAATATTTTAAAAATAATTTTTCTTCCATATTTTCAATGCTCATGTTTGATCCTCAATATTGGCCATCTTGCTAGTTGACGTAGCAGATCAAAAAATGGGCCATTCATTAATTACGTAATCGCCCCGAGGGGGAGTCGGGGTTTTAAAAATTTCTGCATGACTTTACTTCGGGAGGAGGGGGGGGGGGTTAAAACCATCTTTACGTAATATCTTACTACGTCAATTATTGTTTCAATTCGAACGATCACAGTAGCGACATTAATTCTACTCTAAACATTGCAAAAGGTTAGGGATAAAACTGAACTAATTTCTGTGACAAATCACAGAAGACGAATCAGAGAAATGCAGGGATAGAGGTTTGACTAACATTATTTCTGTGACAAAAAGCAGGAGTGCCTTGCGCCCCCACGAAGTGTTGGAAAGGGGTAGGGGTTCGAGCAAGATTATTTCTGTGACCAGTCATAGGGGTGCCATCCCGTCCCTACGACACATTGGAAAGTTGTAGGGGTTTGACCAACATTATTGAATTCCGTGAATACCATGAATTCAGAGGATTCCATGAATTCCGTGAATTCCTAGAATTCCATGAATTCCGTGAATTCCATGAATTTCGTGAATTCCATGAAATCCGTCGAATCATTTAAATCCCTGACTTTTTCCTGACCTATAAAATTCTCTGACTTTTTTAAAAATTGTTGGCTAGGCACAAGAAAGAAGAAACACGCCACCCCTTTTGTAACAAATCGTAACAAAATTTCTCGACCCCCCCCCCTTGAGCGGTTACGGATTTTAAGTACGGTCCTCTAGTGAACAACTTTAGACTTACTTTTAAGAGCCCATATTTCTCCTTCTCTGAGGCTATTGGTATACAGCATAAATTGGCCTCCGCAAGTCAAATTGGCAGATTCATACAATTTTTCAGTCTTTGTAAATGTTATCAACAAAGATCTTGGACCCAGCCACCCAAAGATGTCTTCAATTTTCCCTACCAGTTCTTCACAGTTGCCCGTTGTCACAAGGTATCGGGAAAGTACTAATGTCAGCAACATTTTCAGGATAAAGTCCATTTTTGTCCGAATTTTACAAAACAACAAGTTCAACTTGTAAATTAAATGACTTAAGTAAAATACTCGAGCTGCTTCACTAATGTTGAATGGGTCTTAAAAGCTTAGGAATTTATTGGCAGAAGCTTTAACTAGTAACTACAATATAAATCACCGAGTTACGTCACGTAATTGACGCTTGACCATGCATTGTCGCATAACATACCTGAAGTTTTGCAAGATAAGGAGTTGAATATGGATGTATGTATAAAAAGGTAATATTTTCCTTCTAACTTCTAAGGTTAGAGTCATCGTCCAAAGATAGTTGTATACTATTAGAAAATATTTTATTTGCAATTGTAAATAATATAATACAGGATTGACACCATTCGACACTGTTTTTAGCGATTACATTATTTTGCTACTATTTCGAACAAAATAACACTGAATACACTATTTTCTCACAATTTTTCGCTAGTGCGGGCGATTTGCGGTTTTTTTTGGGGTGGGATTTTACTACTTTTTAAAATGAATTAGCAAAGTATTTCAACTTTGAACAAAATAGTTGATTTTTCAACAAAAACAATATCAATTCTCAAGAAAAAATGTAATAGTTGATATTTTGAAAACAAAAAAAATTGGCATTTTAAATCGCAAACACTTGAATTAAACTGAAAAAGATGAATTTCCAACAAGATAGTTCAGTTCTCAAATCAACCAAAATCAATTTTCAACCAACCAGTTCCATTAGAAAAAAAATATGAACTTTCCACCAGATGAGATGAATTTTCTACGAAAAAAGATGAATCCTCAACAAAACACATAAATTTTTAACCAAATAGTTAAATTTTCAAAGAAGAAGATTAATTTTCTACCAGAGAAGATAAATCTTCAAAAAAATATATACATCTTGAACCAAATAGTTGAATTTTCAACCAAAAAGATTAATTTTCAATAAATAAAACTAATTTTCTACAAAAAAAGTTTAATTTTGTACTAAATAGTTGCACTTTCAATCCGAGAACATGAATTTTTAACAAAAAAGTTCATTTACAACTAATCAGCTGAATATTAAACAAAATAATTAAATTTTCAGTTAAAACAATTAATTTTTCACACAAAAATCCAATTTTCAACTAAAATTATGAATCTTCAACCAAGAAAAAGAATTTTCAAGAAACAAGTTAAACTTTCTACCAAGGAGTTGAATTTCAAACCTAAAGAGAATCGATATTCTATCCAAAAAAGATTGTAACTTAAAATAAAGAACTGTTGGATCAACCCAACAAAGACGAATTTTTAACAAAATACATATATAAATATTTGAACAAATAGTTAAAATTTGCACCAAATTATTGAATTTTCGACCCGGGAATGTGAATTTTCTACAAAACAGTTAATTTTCAACCAAAACAGATTAATTTTCAACCGCTCGCAAGTTTGAGCGCGCCTAGGGCGCGCGAATGTTACTTCTCGCGCTTCGCGCTCCATAATATATTCATCTCGCGCTTCGCGCTCGGTCTTTGTGTTTTCCCCACATTTGTGCGCAGGCCTTTTAAAATTAAAGGTCAAAGCATCTACAAATGTAATCTGGTGATTGTGAATTCTCTTTTGTTAAATCTCCTTGGGCTTTAACCAACACATTCTCATTACGCATCTCGTGCTTCGCACTCGATTTTGTCGACAGTGCGAACTGTTGTACATTATGTTCAACTCTATTATATCAAATGTATATTATACTTATTTCTGTAGCTCGATTTGGGGTTGCTTATTCAGATATTACAAAATAAAGTACAAATTTTATTTGTAATGACTACTTTAATATTGGTTTCTTATTTTGCATTAGATTTTATTCTCGGCTACCCTGCAAAATATATCATTTCAATAAATTTATATTATTACAATTCATAATATGGATTGGTATTGAAAGAAAAGTATTTTCATTGCCTTATTATTATAATTCAAAAAAGTACGTATTCTATTTGAAAAAAATGGTTATTAAACATTTCGTTTCAACTTGTCTCGTTTTTCCACAAATTCAATTTCTTCATTTTTATTGTTAATTTTTTAAGATTTAAACTAAAAATACGTATTCTAGCGTAAGGTGGTTCTAAGCAAATTTGTAGATGTAATTTAGGCGAAAAATGTTGTTAAATAAAATTTTATTGTAACTTGTGACCTTTTTCCAAAAAGTTAATTTTGTTATTTTTGTTATTATTAATATATTTTTATAACAAGAGTCTATAAAAAATTTGTATATATTTTTTGGTTGAACAACTTTTCTCTTTTCAATTTTTTCGTTTCTTCTGTCGTTTTTCTAAAAATTTAATTTTTTTATTTTCAATCTTATTTTTTATGATCAAAAGAAAATCTACTCGTCCTATCTAGAAAATTATGAATAACAAATTTGTAGATCGTTTTTACGTGAACAATTTTTTGCTATTAATTTTGTTTTCGTACCTAGTGCCGTTTTTCAAGAAATTAAATTTTTTCATTTTTAATGTTATTTTTTATGATTAAAATAAAAACTACGCGTAATATCAAAGAATTATTGGTGACAAATTTGGATGAGTTTTCACTCTATTTTGGAAGAGCAACTTTTGTCTGTTTCTTTTTCTCATAGCTTGTGTCGTTTGTCCAAAAATTTAATTTTTTATTTTCAATATTGTTTTTCACGAATAAAACAATCCAATCCAAGTAGTCTTTCAAAAGTTATCCGATATACAGACAACGGTGACAACGACAACAATGACGACAGACAGACAGGCACCGACGTAAAAACTATTTTTTCTGAAATTTTCAACTATTTGTCCACTTTTCATCTGGAGTGAGTTAATAGTTAATTCAATTCAGCAAAAATAATTATTTAAACAAATTTGTATTGTTTATAACTGTCTTCTTTATTAATGCGAGATGGTTGCCATTTCTTCTAAAAATTTTTATTTTCTACCCACTTCTCATTTAGTAAACTAATAAATAATGCAAGGTACCATAGTTATTTGAATAATTTATTATGGTTTATAACCATCTTCTCTTAGATCTTTAGTTTTTTATTGACTTTTTAGTTAGAAATAAATGATAAGTGAACCTCAACAAGAATCCTTTTTTAAATAGTATTGTATTATTTAATGTGAATCATTTTTGCTCTTTTCCCAATGTTTATAAAAATTAATTTGAACAAAAAAGCTATCTCACACAAGAGACAAAATGTACATTTATTTTTTGTTCATAACTAAGAAGCCAAAGCAAAAATGAACATTTCAGATAAAACCGCAATTTTCTAGCACTTATCTAAGACAAGATAGTTATAAACAAGAATAAATTGTTTACGAAACTGTTTTTGTTAACTTGCATTAATTATTACCTTAATAAATGAGAATTGGGCGAATTAACATTTCAGAAGAAACCGGAACTAACTGCCATTAATATAGCTGAAGATAGTTATGAACAATAATAATTTGTTTAAACACTTATTTTCGCTAACTAGATTAATATTCTAAGTCACTTCAAGTGAAAAATAGACAAATAGTTTAAGACCGAAACTTTCTACCATTATGCAAACAGAATATTATTAACAATAATTATAAATTATTTAAACAATTATTTTTGTCAACTCAAAATAATTATTACTTCATTTTAATTGAAAAGTGGACAATAAGTTGCAAATTTTAGAAAAAAAAACTGCAACTATCCAGTATTAGTAGGGTAGAAGATAGCTAAAAGCAATAATAATTTGTTGAAACAATTTGTGTTAACTAATTAAAATGAGATATAATAATTTTAGGTATATTTGCGCTTTTAATTAATGATTATCTACTGTAGGATGGTCTCCCCTACACTATTTGTTGGAGCCAACATAATTAAATAATCTCTATTTTTAGATATAGATATACCTCAATAATCTGAGTACTAAGTACTTCAAATTGAGAATTTATGAATATATTAATTAATTTATTAATAATATCTTAATAATCTATTATTATTTGTTTATTGAATATTTTATGATAAAGCGCGGTAAGAATGATTAAATTAATCGAATCGTTCGAACCCAGGGGACAAAATGTATCGTTTAACAACTGAAAAAAGTGAAAACAAAATTTTGGAATCGGTTGATATCTTTTTCTCGGTCTTTTGATTTGAGAACTCAAAGAAAAATTTCTATTGGTTAAAAAAGTTATGGCAAATTTTGTGTATGTTCAGTTTTTTCTAGTGAACAGGATATTTAAAAATATTGTTTAATTTTTTATTTGTTGAAAATGTGCTAAAAGATCTGTTTTTGGTAAGAGTTAAATGTACATAATTTTTGAACTAGTAAGAAACTTTTCCTAATTTTAAATTTCAAAAAACCGAACAGAATATATAAACCATTACATTTTTTCCTTTTGTTGGATACCAGCCCACAACTTTTTTCTGAGGGTTCACATAATTGGATTAATTTTAAATTAAATTTATTTTAAATATGAAGTTTAGTTTAAATTTAATAATTGAAAATTTCCAACTCAAATCCATGAAAAAATAAACAATGTTTATTTTTTTATTTTAATATTCATTGAGTGGTTGGATGCAATACCCCCCCCCCCCCAATTACGTAATTTTTTCCGATTAATTTTTTTTCGTGAATTTAGTTATTACTATTTTTTATGAAGTAACAAAGTAGTTCAACTCTCAAACAATGAGTTGAATTTTCAACCTAAACTGACAAAGAACACCTCTTAACCCACAATGGAACCGTTATATTTTAATTAAAAAATTAATTTTCAATAGAAAAGAAAATGAATTTTTTACACAACTGGTTGAATTTTCAACAAAAAAGTTTATGTTGATCCAAAAAGAAATTTCTTTGTTAAAAACATTGATTTTTAACCAAAAAATGAAGTTTCATCCAAAGAGTTCAATTTACAACCAGAGAGATGAATTTAAAACTAAAATTATAAATTTTCAACCTAAACGATTAATTTTTAAGGAAGCAGATCAACATTCAACTATATAATATATAAAAAACAATTTAATTTAAGCAAAAAGGCGAATTTTCAACAAAATAATCTATTTTTCAAGTAAAACAGATTAATTTCAACCAAACAGTTGCATTTGTAACCAAAGAAATAGATTTTTTGCCAAAAGTTACATATTTTCAACGAAATACATTAATTTTCAACCATATAGTTCAATTTTCAAACAAAAGAATTAGTTTTCTACCAAAAAAGACGAATTTTTAACAAAACACATGAATTTTCATCATAAGAAGGAGGATTTTTTAACAAAGAATGTAATAGTTGATGTCTCAACCAAAGAAGACTTTAATTTTAAATGAAAAAACAATTGAATTGAACAAAAAAGGGATATTTTTAACAAATTATCCAATCTTTAACTAAAACAGATTAATTTTCAACCAAACAGTTGTACTTTTAACCAACGAAATTGATTTTTTTACCAAAAGAAACGAATTTTCAACGAAATACATAAATTTTCAACCATATGCTTAATTTTTCAACCAAAAGAATTAGTTTTCTACCAAAAAAGTAGAATTTTTTAACAAAAGACATGAATTTTCAACCTAAAATGATGAATTTGTAACTAAAAAAAGTAAGTTGTCAACCAATAATTGAGTAGTTTAATTTTCACTAAAAAATTAATTTTCAGCCAAAACAAAATCGAATCTTCCACAAAGCAGTTAGATATTTATCCTAAAGAAAACTAATTTCCGAGACGAAAATATCAGGTTAGAAAACTGGCAATTTTGCTTAGAAAATAAAGTTAATTTTCCATTGGCTCTAAAGAAAATTTTCAAGTCTCCCTTTCGAAAATACGAGTGTTAATGACTGGTCACAGAAAAGTGATCTGTCACATCTCGAACCCCTTTTCCAAGTCTCCCTTTAAAAAATACGCGTGTTAGTGACTGGTCACAGAAGAGTGATCTGTGAAATCCCGACCCCTTTTCCAAGTCTCCGTTTGGAGTATATGCGTGTTAGTAACTAGTGACATCTCGAACACTTTTCCAGCTCTCCCTTCAAAAAAATACTTGTTGGTGAATGGTAACAGAAGAATGATCTGTCACATCTCGAGTCCCTTTTTTATAATTTTTTTATTTAATTACTAACAGTCTTACGAGTTGTTTATATTCCAAATTGAAGACATTTTATTTTTACTTTTAATATCAGGATATTGCTCGTACAATTTAATTACGCAATCTTTCAGTTTTTTTAGATTTTTTGTATATACTAATATCCCGAACTTTCATGAAAATACATAATTTGTCTTTAGCTAACTATTCAATACATATGATACTCGATTCTATTGAATATTTCGTGTACAAAATCTGCAGAACCATGTTTTAGTTTTTGGAATTGTTTCCAGCTTTAGGCAATATAAATGCCTGCACAGCAAACAAGCATTGCACCAAACACTTGGTGAACATGATTGTGCTGTGCCTTGCTGACAAACATTTATGTGTATTTCGCTAATGAACTCAATGATTCTGTGGGAATCACTGTATATATTATTTAATATACCTTAATACTGATTAGAAGTTTTAGGCAATAAGCATTTCATTTAAGGGAAATTAGTTTTCTGAGTTTTGGAGTATAATATTTTTTTAGTCTTGAAGTAGTTTCTCAGATTCAGGTAAAAGTGCCTACGTGACTTAGCTCTTGAGAAAGTTATAGATTTCAACAGCAAGAGGTCAATTTTATTACCCCCGCAGATGGGGGCTGAGCAGCCGACTGGTTCGACAGGGTTTTGTTAAACAGTCGTTGGTTTATTCCACTTAAAAGTCACCTTTCCCACACAATTGGTGACCCCGACATGATTTTGTAGCGAAAAAAAAAGTTTAAAAACATTGTGAAGTGAAGTGACGCTGAATCGAAGTAACACTCAGTGACTGGGACATATATGTATTTTATGCAAATTTACTCATGGTGTAGTGACTGTGAGTGACTGTGAGTGACTGTGAGTTACTAGGACCTTGTTTTGAGTCACTGTTAGCATTTTGTTTTGAAAATGCCTGACAAAGAAACGCAGGCAGAAGAAATGCCGAACGTTGGTCTTGCAGCCGTTTCCACCTCCTTCAAGGTACCGCCCTTTTACGTTGAGGAACCGGAGTTGTGGTTCTCTCAGCTGGAGGCTTCATTCCAGGTCAGCAAAGTTACAGCAGATAAAGTAAAATATAATCTGGTAATCAAAAATCTCTTACCCCGGTTTGCAATGGAAGTTTGGGACATCATACGAGAGCCGCCACAAACAGGCCGGTACGAAAAATTAAAATCTGTGTTAATTAAACGCCTAAGTTCGAGCCAGGAACATAAAACGCGCCGCCTTCTGGAACATGAAGAACTGGGAGATAGAAAACCGTCACAATTTTTGCAGCATCTTCAAGGATTGGCAGGTTCGCATGTTCCGGAAAGTTTAGTCCGTTCGTTGTGGATCGGTCGTCCGCCGAACCACATTCAAGCAATTCTCGTCGGGCGATCACAGTCGAGCCTCGAGATACAGGAGCCGATCTGGCTGACTAAGGTTGCGAGACAGATTTTCGGAAGCACGTGCTTAAAACCAGTATACCATCTTCGTTTCAATCAAAGTTTGAAGAATTGCGAAACAAAATCACAATTTTGAGACGCGAAGTAGCCGCAGTAATTTCGCACTCAGGCAATTCAAATCTTTCCGCGCGGTCAGGACGCTACAGATCGCCATTGCGCTCGCGAGCAGACAAAAAAAATTACAGGACAATGGAAACATTGTCACGCAACATTGGACGCTGGAAACGGACAGGGCCGTCGTTAGAGGCGGTATTCGATACCTGCCCGTCTTCGCGCTGCCCTTTCATGACTGATCGTGAAACAAAAGCTCGTTTTTTAATTGATACTGGTTCAGATGTATATGTGTACCCACGATCGCAAATGCACGGAATTTGAAAAAATACTCTTTATGAATTGTACGCCGCGAACGGTTCAACAATTGGAACGTACGGGATGATAACCATTTCGTCGAATTTCGGAATTGATTATTGGTGGAGATTTTTCAGCCCATTATAGACTTTGGGTGGACGTCTAAAGACCATCTCCGACGAATCGCCTATTCACGAACTGCTATCTCAGTTTCCCGAAATCATACGTCCAGAAAGGTCTCCCGTGAATAGAACACACAAGGTTTTTCATCATCTCCGAACCACACCGGGTCCGCCAGTCGCTCATTGTGCGCGTAGATTAGCCAGTGACAAATACAGCGTAGCGAAGAAAGAGTTCAAGGGGATGTTACGACTTCGAACGGCACGAGCGTCAGAAAGTAGTTGGGCCTCTCCTTTGTACTTGGTTCCAGAAAAAGGGGGATGAATGACGCGTTTGTGGAGACTATCGCGCATTAAATGATAGAGCTCTACTAGACCGGTATCCTTTACCCTACCTTGAAGATTTCGCCCACAATTCATACGAAAAGAAAATTTTTCCGAGAACCTATTTATTGCGCGCTTTTAATCAGCTACCAGTCGCCCCAGAAGATATTGACAACACAGCTGTAATCACGCCCTTCGGGTTATTTAAGTTTTCGTTCACACCTTTCGGGCTTCGAAACGCAGGTCAAAGTTTCCAACGTTTCATGGACGAAGTAGTGTGTGGTTTGGATTTTCATTTTGTATATATCGACGATGTATTCGTTGCATTAACATCGGAAGAGGAACATCGTAAGCATCTACGGGTACTGTTTCGACGATTTAAGAGTACAGTCTGGTAATTAATGGGGCAAAATCAATTTACAACGTGACAGAGTTTGATTTCCTAGATCATGGAGTTTCCAGCGGAGGGATCGAACCGCTGCCTGATAAAATTCAAGCTTTAAAAAATTTTCTACAACCTCAGAACGTCAAGCAAGTTCGTCAAATTTCGGGTGCGACGAATTTCTATAGGTGTTTCATCCCAAAAGCAGCCAAGTTCCAAGCAGCATTCGACGATTTGCTAAAGGGGAATGTAAAAGATGCAATGCACGTAAAGTGGATTGAGCAGGCCGTGGAAGCTTTCGAATCATGTAAGAAAATTTTGGCAGGCGCAATCATGCTCGCGCATCTGGACCCAAAAGCAACACTGGCTATAGTCAGCGACGCATCCGATTATGCCGTGGGAGCGGTACTTCCGCAGCTTGTTGGAATATATTGGCAACCACTGGAATTTTTTTCAAAAAAGTTGAGCCTTGCTCAAAAAAAAGACGGGGTTTACGATCGGGAACTGCTGGCAGTCTACCTAGCAGTAAAGCAATTCAGGCACATGGTGAATGGCAGAGAATTCACCATTTTCACTGATCACAAACCTCTGACGTTCGCTTTCAAGCAGAAATCAGAGAAATGCTCACCCCATCAATTCCGATACCTGGACAACGCTGCTCAGTTCACAACTGACATGCAGGTAATTTCAGGAATAGAGAACGTAGTCGCTGACACACTATCGAGCGTAGAAGAGCTATCGTCAAATATGGACTATGATTCTCTTGCAGCATCGAAAATTGACGACAACGAACTCAAGAACATCTTGTTGGGAAATACTTCTCTGCTGTTAAAGAAAGCACCAATTCTAGGGTCCAACGCAACAGTTTACTGCGAAAAATCCAATAACTCGGTAAAACCTTTTTAGCGACACCTTTCAGAAGAGTGGCATTCAACTCTGTACATAATTTGGCACACCCAGAGATTCGAGCGACTGCCAAACTCATCGCACAAAGATTCGTTTGACCGTCAATGCAGAAGGTTTGTCGAAATTGGGCAAAATGTTGCCGCATTGCCAACGCTCAAATGTAACAAGACATTTCGCATCACCCATTTGGGGATATTTCGTTACCATCCACAAGGTTCGAGCACGTATATATTGATATATTGGACTGCTTGCCTCGTTCTCGAGGGTGCAACTACTGCCTAACGTGCATAGGCCGGTACACCCGTTGGCCTGAAGTTTCTCCCGTGGAAAACATCGAAGCGAAAACTATCGCAAAATATTTTCTCACACGATGGATCGCGAGATTCGGAGTACAACTTCGAGTCACAACGGATCAAGCGATGCAATTCGAGTCGCAACTCTTTGAAGAACTCAACAACCTCACTGGAACAAAGCATTTCCGGACAACTGCGTATCACCCTGCAGCGAACGTACTCGTGGAACGATTGCACCTTAGCTCAAGGCTGCCATCATGTGCCACGAGACAGAGAAGTGGGTTGACGTGTTACCAATCATACTTTTGGAAATCAGGTCTGCATGGAAAGAAGATCTGAAAACAACATCAGCAGAGTTGGTCTATGGTGAGCCTCTTCGACTACCTGATGTCAAGAAAAGGACAAGAATAAAATTAACGCGATTGGCATGAAACCTCTGCGCACAATATGCGGGAAAACACTGATGGACAAAGTCCGAAACGAGGTAATCCTCAAGGAATGTGGTACAGGGGAGACACTAGTTGATATATGGGAAAGAAATCAGTTAAGGTGGTTCGGACACCTTGAAACATACGTTGATTTTTAATGAAATTGACCGATAAAGCTTGATTCTTGACAACTGAATCCACTATTCATTTTATTGCACCATATGACCAAAATCACACATTCGTACATGAATGAACTTGCTAGATTTTACAAAAGACGTATATCCTCCTACGTACGTAAGGGTTATTTTCCGTTTTGCCTTCACTCTTGTACAGGCTTCCCAGCAATGTGGAATGCTGCCCAATATTGTTTTATATTATTTAATTAAATGTTTCTGCCTGTCCAGGAGTGGAGAAAATACAAAGAGTAAATAATCTTTTCTTATAAAGAACTTCCATCAATAACGGATTTTTTCGTAATTTTCAACGTTCTTGTCATAATAAACTTTTCCAATTCCGTATATGCCACGTAAGTAGAATACAGGTTATGTTTTACATCTCTATAACTGGTCTTTCCTCATCCTATATTTTTATTGTCTGAGGTGTAATTAAATAAGCAAAACCGTGAATATTTATCAATTAGTGAACAAAGCTTATTGAAATACGTGGTAAAATTTCTCGCAGGAAATTTTCAAACTACACAAATGCTATGTTGTGCAGAAATAGATATGCTTATGTGACGCATGGCATTTTTAAATTGATGATTATTGATATTATTAATAATTAGACAAAATCAGCCTGAACATTTATCTAAAAATATTACTGCTGAAAGATAGCCAGGTAAAAAATAGTATTTTTCGATACAAGTGCGCGATGATGGCAATACCCGCATGAGTGGGAGGGTACAGCAGGAACCCAAACGGTAAGTCGACGTTAACGGAAGATGAACCGAGGGGTGAGTGTTGTGCCTTCGACGAGTGAGTCATTGCTATCTTTGCGTACGAGTGCCCAACTCTATTTTTTGTTACACCTGACTGGAAAGTCTCTTTTGTCCGCCATGTACAGATTGTACAATGTACAGGCATCCAGAGGAGGCTTTGGCTAACAGTACGATAAATCTCGTTTCGGTGCCTGTAGATGGTGCGCGAAAGTTCTTTTTCGTGGAAGTGTTGCAAACCAAATATTATTTAAAAATGTTTTTGTTTGTCGAAAACGATGATGCGCAGCTAGGAAGCCAGTAAGGAAGAATATTTTTGTTAAGAAAGTAATTACTATCGTTCCATAAATCAAATTTAGCCCGGTGATAATTGCTACTAAAGAATCCATTTTGTATGCGTTAAATTTTTCTCTTTTCAGTTAAGTGCCATTACTTGGCGTATGCTAATCAACATTTTTATATAAAATCATTTTTCAGGTAATACTATTTAAAGTCTAATTACTAAATTATGCTCACTGTCTGCTGTTACGGAATTTTCCGTTATACTAGCTCTAGCCCTGTGACTGAACGGTTGGTCTTACCAAAAATCCGTAATACTTGACAGTGCCTAAATTATAAATCATTGACGACTTAAAATGATTGAGAACATTAATATTGATTAATATATACCAATTGATTTTCGATGACTTTCGCAATTACAATCATTGCCCGTTATCCGTGATTAATAATATACACATTTTGCCGAAAATCATACGTAACCTAACCTAATATATATCTCCGCGGATAGGATATCATAACAGCACTACGTCTATTTATGTACAATTACAGGTACATTGCTTTGCGCAAATTTTTCTAAATGGAGTTCTTAACTATCAGTCTTTTTATCACAGTTTCAGTTTTTGTAATAAAGCTTCTCTAAATACGTTATTATGTTGATAATTATTATATTTAAGCGACCAAATGCAATAAAGGAAACAAATAAACTTTTTCCTGAGAGTGGGGAGGCCTCTGGTCACTTGGAATTATCTGACTTTCAGGGGCCTCCACTCTAAGGCGAATAATTCCATATCCTCGCATTGCATCTGGGCACCCTAGTGTCGACGGCTTTTATATTTACGATCGATTATTACTTATTGTCCGCGCCTAAATGAGATATTAATATTGAAAGTTTGGGGAAATAAAAAAAACGGAACTAAATTGTAAGGAACGTTTATGTACTGATAAATTTTTATTACTACGAAACAAATTTTCCAAAAGTTATATTTTTTTACTCGTAAAAATTTATTAGTACATAAACGTTCCTTAGTTCCTTTTCTTTACATTTCCAAACCTATAATTTCGTGCATCATGGAGCAATCGAAGAGGTAGTCGATATACAGGAATAATGTTACAACTTTGATACCTTTGAATAGGCTTTACTTGCATAAGATGCTAATTTTATTTTAAGCTACTTAGCTTCAGAACATTCAACCTCTTCCTAGTTGCACAAACCGTTGATAAAATTTTAATGAATCGATATTCCGTATTTGAAAAATCTCGAATACAAAGATTTTATCCTCATAATAACTTAAAAATAGTAGTGATTTTGTACTGCAAATATGTACTGAACTTGTTCAATCCGCAGAAATTCACAAATTTGATTTATTTCATTCGTATTTATATAGCAAAAATAATTCCCCCAGATTCTTACCTTTTGATGAACTGCGCAGAGGTTGAGATGAGCGTTAACAGTTGAAAGACGTTTGGCAATCGTGTGCTCTTGCCTAGATGATTCGCTCACTAGAAACGGTTGTATATGAACATAAGTAGGTGAAAGGGGGGTATAGTGTCAGTGCGGGGCACGGTGACTTTTGTAACTAATGCTCATGTTTCTACATTTTCATATTAGTTTTTTCAGGTAATAATATTCAAAGTCTGATTAATAAATTATTCTTACTGTCTGCTGTTACGGAATTTTCCGTTATACTAGCTCTAGCCCTGTGCCTGACCGATTGGTCTCACCAAAATTTTTAGTACTCAAGAAAGCTATTTTATGTGAAAAAGCTAATATGAAAATGAAAACGACGAGCATTATTTGCAAGAGTCACCGTGCTTCGCACTGACACCATACCCCACTTTCCGCTCCCATTCGTAAGTTTAGCAAAACTATTATTTGATCGATCATAATTACTCCCTTCTTTTTAGTAGATATAATTATCTTTGATCATTCTTGTATAAGAGACTGTATCTTCGGGCAATTGGAGTTGATCAATCCATCGGAATCCCGTTAGCAGACTTAAACATTCTGAGTAATTTACTGTGAGCTGTTTCAAGAGGTTGAGCTGCATGACCCTATGACAGATCCCAATCTGCAAGTGATTTTACCCAAAGTAGTAGTTTGTGAACATTTTAGGTCATAGCACATTTTGTGTAGTACTCTTCAGTGTAAAGCACAAACTTCTTCACCAAATATTCCACGTGTTCTAATTCAGCTTGAGTAATAGTAGGTTTGAGGGATATATGCGCTGCTTCAACAAATAATTCCCAATATTCTACTAGTTTATTTACTAGAAATATTTTCAGAATTGGTCAACTGAAGTACAGTGTCCGATTCTCCCATTCTTCAGCTTTCAAATCCGATCCGTCGCTTATTGAACGCGTTAAACGCATACTTTGGTCTGGCATCTGAATGATGTCCAGAAGTTTGTCCATTTTTTTCATGTCAGCAGTAGATAAGGTGTTTGTCATTGCTGAAAGATTGTTGTCAACCCAATAGTGTGCAAATTGTGGCGCGATTGCCAATCGTCCGAAGTACCTGTCGTCGGGTACGAACCCAAGTACAATGTCGAATTTCTTTAAATTTATTAATCATGATACGCGCTTAACATGTACAGTTACGATCTGAAGAATTACTAAGATTCGTAGGATTTGAAGAATTAACCGGATTCATAAGAATAGTTATCTGCTGATGTGTTCTGAAGGTACTATAGGATCGGCAGGATTTAAAAATTCTGCAGACATAGAAGTAATTTCATTCGTAGGACTTGATTGTTACAGCTGTATTCTGGAAATGGGATTTGAAACGTCTTCAGACATTGAATTGGTAGAATCCGAAGGATATACTGGTAAACTCATACATCGCAGCATTTGTTCTTCAGTTCGCTGATTACGGGAAGGAATCACATTGGGATACCTTACACAAACCTCGGTATTTTTGGCACTGGGTATCAATTTACCTTGGTCCAGGCACCAACTGCAGCCGTAAAAGCCGTTATGTTGGGTAATACCTTGCATAGGTGATCGCGCAACAGAATTAACGCAACAACAAATTGCATAGGGTTTAACAAGTTGCATTTCTCCTCGTATGTTGCATGAAATTCCGAAGTTTACCATAGAATTGATGTCTTTGACGAACGCTTGAAGAAAAACATTTATGTCCGGTTTGCCTTTCCCAAACCACAAGGCAAAAACTATAACGTTTGCTGTTCTAGCCTCCATGGGCCGTGCATCAACAGCCTCCAAAATGTCGTCTGATTGTTACAATCTCATTAATTCGTTGTTGGGAAGGACAATCTCCATAGTATCGTCAAGATAATTTTATAACAATCGATTATCTTCTCCCAGTCATACGGGAAATTATTATTCTTGATTGATTTCTTCATCATCGCCATTATCGTCATCTTCACCATCGTCATCTTCATCGGCCCATAATCTGCAAACTTGGAAACTTTTAAAACATTTTTTTTAGTGGAGAAATTGATATTGATATCTCAACTTAGATTAACGAAAGGCACGCTGTAACTGCCAATTAGCTTCCTTAGATTGTCGCAAGTTTGCAATTGCGGAAGTTGTCGACAATGATTAGGCATATATTGAACAATATTATTATTTTAAATTATTTTAAATTATTGGTGTTTCATAATTTAGGCACTATCTAGTATTACGGACTTTTTGGTAAGACTAACTGGTCAGACACAGGGTTAGGACTAGTATTACGGAAAATTCCGCAACAGCAGACAGTGAGAATGATTTGTTAATTGGACATTAAACATTATTACTTGAAAAATGATTTCAAATGAAAATGTCGCTCAGTCAATTAATTAATTGCACGTAACTAAAGAGAGAAAAAATTAAACTCATAGAAAATTGATTTTTTAACAAAAATATTCTTCCTCACCGGCTTCCCAGTCGTGGACCGCTTTCTCGCACTGTTCGCTAAAGCCTCCTCTGGATGCCTGTACATGACGCGCAAAAGAGACTTCCACTGCAGGTGTAAGAAAAAATGGAGTTCCGCACTCGTGCGCAAAGATAGCAATGACTCAATCGTGGGAAGTTAAAAAAACCATCCCTCGGTTCATCTTCGGTTCCCGTCGACTTGCCCTTCGGGTTTCCTGCTACGCCCGCCCACTCGCGCGGGGATTGCTATCATCGCGCACTTGTATCGAAGAATACTATTTTTAAGCTGGCTGTCCTTCAGCAGTAATATCTTCAGATAAATTTCCTGTACGGCTTGTTCAAAAAGATTTTCTTATCCGTATAATAAGCACATGTTCCGACTAATTTTTTCTAATTGTTAATAATATCAATAATCATCAATTAAAAAATGTCATGCATCACATAATAGTTATTTGTGATACAAGTCTGCAAAATAGGTGATTGTGCGCGAGTGTGAATTTTGTAGCATGAGTCGGAAACTCGAAGTATGATTCGGTGGTTAGCGTACGTGGTTACGTAGACGAGTGCTTCGAGACGCAGGCGAATGATGCAATCACACGAGTTAGAAACCACTTATGCGCACGAGTATCACACGCTATTTTTTGCAACACCTGTCCGAAAAAAGTTGTGTTAAGAGGATTTACCAAAAAATACAAACTTTATATTGCATAGAGTGGAGGTAAGACACCTTCCCATCCCCCACCACCGTCTACTGCTCCAAGATGAATAAAGTAGTCAAATTAGGCTTCGGGCGCCTACAAGGAAGGTTTTCGTGGCCTATTAAGACGTTAATTCAAGTCCTCACAGAATCTTGAAAGAAAAGATTTTTAAATTTTGTAAACAAATTTTTTTGATCAAAAATGTTTGAAAAAAAAAGTTTTTTGGAACAGCATTTTTAGAAAACAAATTTTTTCAAAAAAAATGTGGAATTTTTTTTTCCAATATAGTGACAAAAAATGTTTGACAAAAAATTTTGTGACAATTTTTTTTGAAAAATTGTTTGAAAAAAAATTATTGAAAAACAAATTTTTTGACAAAAAAAAATTTCATGAAAAAAATTTTGGCGCTTATGTCCTTTTGATGTGCCAAATTTTGTTGCTTATGTCCTTTTGTACGACGGATCAAAACGGTTACGAAACCCTAAAAACAAAACTTCAATCATTAAAAGATTTATTCAAGTTAAATCTAAATTTATTTCTGAAAGATACCAACACCACTGTTTAAAGTTACTAATGCTAGTGTCTGAAGTATTTCATGAAGTGCGCATGCGCAGCTTTTTTACCAATGCCTAAAGTAAGCCATCTTCAAGTTGCGTATGTGCGAAAATTGTTTCGCACAGAGTCTGCTGAAATAAGGTCCTTCAGGCACCATTTAGAAGCATGAGAACGTCAACTTTTGAGGTGGGGTTTGCACAAACGTATCTACTTCTGCGGAACACACAATTTGTGTACTTTGAAAATTTCCTGCGAGCAATTTTACCACGTATTTCAATAAACTTTGTTCTTTAATTGATAACTGTCCACTGTTGTCCTTATTTAATCAAACCTCAGACAATAAAAATTAAGACATCGCAAATTTTTTAGCGGTTTATAATATTTCGAAATGCGGCCGCAAATGCAACCGCAAATGCGGCCGCAATTGCGACCGCGAATTTTCAGTAGGGTTCTGTAACGAAAGACAAAAAAGAGCTTTGCCAGTGCATATTACTATTTCAATACTTACATAATTCAACATTGGAACAACATATTTCACTGAACTTTTATGGTGGACACAACTTAAAAAAAATATTATTGTAAGAACACCGTATCATCAATCTTTGACAGTGTGGACCACACATTTCAGATGTAGACGAGCCAGCTGCTAGAGCCTCGTTTAGTTGCCGCCCGATTTCGCATTTTCATGCCCATCGCGAATACCGACCGAACTAGCAACCGGAGCTGACATTTAATTGGAATATTTCTTTTTGCATCTTTTATACTCAAATGATGTAGATAAACGTACGTTACTATTGGCTCTTGCATTTCTCAAAGCTTGAAGCCGATATTTCACTTATCAAGAAAGTTCTTAGATTCAACAAAAATGCACCCAGTTTTAATTTCGTCGAAAATAATTTTTTGCGAAATGCCTCCTCGAATACAGTACGTAAACGTAGTTTATTGTCTTCTCATACATTTTTCAAAGTTTCAGCCCGATTATATTTTATTTACAAAAAAAGTTCTTAGATTCAAAAAAAAAAAAATTCAGAAAATTGAAAAAGTGAAACCGTTAAGGTTGGTATTTATATATGTCACAGGCCCTTAAAAGTTAAGTTTTCAATTGAAAAAATTAAGTTTCAACCAAGAACTTGAGTTTTTAAAGAAAAATTATTTTAATATAAAATGTATCAATATTATAAGTCAATCGATTTGTCTCAAACCAACATATCTTTTCGATTCTCACAACAACTTTAAATTACGAGTATGAGAGTGAGAAAATTTTGACTATAAAAATAGATTTTTAATATAATATTATTAAGCATAACTTCCTTACTCTTCAATAAAATGTATTGATATTATAGGTCAATCGATTCGTCTTGACCCAAGAAATCGTTTTCATTCGTGTATCAACTACGGATTATGTTAGTGAAAAAAATTTTATTATAAAAAACAATATTTTCAAATATTATGCATTACCATACACTGAGAAAACGATTTTTTTTGTTTTAAACAAAAATATTTGTTTAAATACATTTTTTTTATTTAACACACCTTCTTTATTTCAATTAAGAAAACATTTATTTAATCCTAATATATGGAAGATATTGAAACTCATTAAATTAAAAAAATTATTTGTTCGATACTATTTGTTTGATACAAATAAACGATTTCATTAAGTCAAACTATAATTTTGTTTAAACGTCTCATACTTAAATTAAAGAACGTATTTATTTGATTTCAACACATTATAGTTCTTCGTGCATCCGCGTCAGTTTCGGGGAGCTGCAGTGCCACTTAGCTTTAGGCATTCAAAATGGTGGTGAATCGTTGAATGTATCAGTGTGTTTGCTCGAAATGTGTTAGCGGTAAGAGAAAGGCTAAGCGAAGCCTTTAAAATTTGGAAGTTTCATTGGGTGTTTGCTCGGAATGTGTAAGCGGTAAGAGAAAGGCTAAGCGAAGCCTTGAAAATTTGGAAGTTTCATTGGGTGTTTGCTCGGAATGTGTAAGCGGTAAGAGAATGGTTAAGCCAAGCCTTGAAAATTTGGAAGTTTCATTGGGCAAGCTGGAAAAGGGTTGGTTTTCCATCAATGCCAGGCCGATGCCAGTTTTATTTTAGCGTAACTTCAGACATCTGTAAGAGAAATGGGAGTGTTTGTATTGCGAAAATTGTTCGAAACCTGGGACCTACCCAGCGATTTAATCGACAATCTTGAAGATAAGTTATCCTTTTGTTATATTTTCAACCCTATTAAAAAGATTTAAGGCTTTATTTCGAGTTTTTGATTTCTCAGAGTGTCTCCTAACCTATAGCGGTTTCTCTTACTATAGCGGAAAACATTCTTGAAATACCCGCTTTAACAAAACGTTTGATGATGAAACAAGCAAATAATTTCATTGAAAGCAACAAATGTCTTCTTTAAATCAAAATTAAAATTAATTTAAATCGAACAAAATATGCAATTAATTTAACAGAAAAAATTGTTTAAATTAAACAAGAGGGTTCTTTCATTCAAACAAAAAAAATATATATAAATCAGAAATATATGGTCAACCAAAAAATTTGTTTGAACCAAACATATGTATGTTTGACTGTATAATAAAGTTAGAATATGTTTGATTCAAACAGATCTTTTTCTTATGACTTCCTACTCATTAATAGAATTGATTGACATTATAGGTCAATCGATTAGTCTCGAAACAATGAATCTTTTATATTCTTGCATCAACTTTGAACTATCTTAATGAAAAAAAATGTACTACAAAAAAGCGAGTTTTAAAATAGTATTAAGTGCTAAAAAAATGCAATGAATATTTTTAGAAATCCTTTGGTCAGTTTCAAGATATTAGTGGCGAAAATAAGTTCTCCAAATTTCATCAATTTCATCGTGTTCAGAAAAAAGTGTGACATCCGCACACACATTCCACATACACATACATCCACACACACACGCATCCGGACAACTGCTTATAACATTGTATTAGACATTATTAAATTGAGGGAGTTTTAATTGAATAAATAAAAAATTTTTGGAAAATGTTACCATTACAAAGCTTCCTCTATGAGGAAGAAAAAATGAGTTAGAAAAATCATTCAATTGTTCATAGGGCACATCGACTTTATCCATTCATTATCATATGACTGCATATCGACCGAATATTATATATAATTACAAAAATGTAAACTCCATTTTAACTTTTTGGTTAATTTAAATACCGCCAATATTTCTGTACTCTGAAGATACGACAAAAAAGTATTTGCCCTATTTTTCCCTTGCTATGAAAAGCGTATATCTGGAAAAAGCATCTGCCTTCGATCTCTCCTGTAGCTTATGGGTTAAAGCACCCGACCAGAAATTGGAAGACGTGGTGTTTGAATTCAACCGAAGTGAAGGCGAAAGATCTTATTTCAGAAATTATTAATGTTTAATTATTAAATTTTCAAATTCCATCTAGTCTGAAATGACGTTAAGAATTTCTGTTATTTAAGGAGTTGCCTTTGATCGATGTTGTTGATTTCCAGTTTCATAGTTCTTGAAAATTATCTACATATGATCGATCGTTACTAACTCCGATGATAATACAGATTCCATCTAGTAAAAAGTATTTACTTATTTCATTTTTTCGCGTTTCAGGACATTTTACAACTTTTTATAATGGCATAAAATCCCATTCATAATGAGCATTTACAATTTTCATCGACGGAACGTAGAAATTTCATCATGAACTGCGACAATTTTTTTAATAACAAATGTTGTTAAACTTTCGTGTAACGTTTTGCTTTTAAGGTGTTTTAGACTATTTCACGATGAGGAAATTAACAATTAACAATTACATCAAGTGTAATTTATTTTTAAAAAAAGCAGGAAAAAATTGTTTTCGCGATAGTTGTATTTATAGTTTTTCGACATTTTCGAACATATGCATCATATTTTTGAACGTATTTTTAAAATTTTCATTCAGTCGGCATAGCACTGCCGCGATCGTGGAACCAGCTGTCAGCCAGTACTGAGCGAATTGCCGTTTATCTGTACTGGTATATGGGGCATAATTTCTGCAGGGTACCCACCTCGAAAATGAAAGGTGCCCCATTGAGCTAAAAATTGGCCCAATTGTTCTCCTATTAGACAGTACTCCTCACACAAAAAATCAATTGGTTTCGATAATTATTTATCAAAGTGGAGGGGGTACAATTTTTGGATTCTTTAGGCAAAGCCTTACTTTCAAACATTTGCAACTTTTTTCCTACTGCCATGGATCTTTGTGCAACACTTTAGTGCCAGTTTTTAAAGTTGAGTAATATTATATGCTACTAGAATAACTGCTCTTTTCATAAAGTAAGGCATGACGAAACTAATCTTAAACTCCGTGGTGTTGCCCTCGACTTGCCTTTGAAATTCCCTGCACTAACAGAAGGAGCTTAAATTTGCAGTTCATGTAGATACCAACTCATCAACTCAGCGAGAATATCATACTTGAACTCTGCTGATATTGCAGAGCCTTCAGATAGAGATAAGGTAGATACTGATGATTATGAAATAATTTCTGACGATGATGAATATCAGCTATATGTCAGCGAAAAAGATTGAGATGTCTTAGACACCAAACTGCAGTGTGAAAAAAATATCATTAAGCTGGTCTTGAACTACTTGGTCCATTCATCGAAAAATTCAATGCTTATGAAGATCTTCAAGAACAATTTCAACTTCTCTCGCTTGTGCCAAAATCTTGGGACGAAGAAAACTGACGCAGGTGTTCAATACATCAGAGCGAAAAGCAAGATGTCAAAAAATTATTTTCAGGGCATGGAATTCTTACGCTTTCGAAGCGTAGAAGAAGAGATTTGAAATTTGGTTACAAACCGATACCAGGTACATTACAGTAATACACTTTCATTCCCACTCAAGGTAAAAAACTTCAAATCAAAATGTTTTCGTCCTCTGAGAAACACGACATCTTCTATTACTCAAAGACGGATTAATTTGCCACTCTGAAAACGAGGGGTCTCATACGAAAGCATCTCAGCTTTCTTTTAAAAGTATTGTGAAAAAAGTGTCAAAATTTGAAAAAAAATTCTACTTTATTTTTGATTTTCAAAAATTAGGGTCAAATTTTGACTTTTTTTGTTTAAATTGTTACGACCACCCAAAATTTGGTGAAAAAGTCTATCAAGAAAATTTGTAGTAAAATTTTGTTTAAAGCAATAGGAAAAAAAAATAAAAATGTTTGAATGTAAGGCTTTGCTTAGAAACCCCAAAAATTGTTCCCCCTCCACTTTGATGAATAATTATCAAAATCAAAGTATTTTTGGTGTGAGAAGTACTACTCAATAGGACTAAAATTGGGCCAATTTTTAGCTTGATCGGAAAACTTTCATTTTCTAGGTGGGTACACTTGAGAAATTATGCCCCATATACGTAAACAAACACGAAGAGAAATATACATGTATACACATACTTGTGATCGATGTTATTGAATGTAGTCTTCCATTTCATGAGCAATAAACATCATACAATTTATCGTTGAAATTTTTCCTGAGATATTGTTTTTAAATATGAAAAATGTTTTTCTACAAAAGAATTATTGTAAGATATATGATAGAAATATTCTTAAAACAAATATTTGGACAGAAGGTACCAAAAAACTTTCTGATTGTCATTAGCCTTTTTTTAATATTTTACACAGATTATCTTTCATTTCGTTAGTAATTTGAGTGTTTAAAATACATGTTATTCCGCCAAATACGAGTTCAAAATGTGAGTTTACTAACTCTGGTGACAATTTTGTCTTAAGTTGCTGCTTAATATACTCAAATTTAACATGCACAATTTGACGCACAAATTCACCGGATGGCCTGTGTATTTTCTCCGCTCAAAAACAAGCACTCAATTCTTCCACGAAAATATCCTCGCAGACCTTGACATTAGATAAAACCCGCTCCATACTTCTGATGAGTTCATCAATGCAAATAACAGTGTTAACGAGGACTTGAAATGTAGGTGCTTGAAGAACAATGCCTGGGATATAAGTATCTCGCTTTTTCCTTGCGTCTCGCTATTTATTGGTGTGACTGCTGTTGTCCTTGCTGCATATTGTACAATCTTTTTGCTTAAAATAGCTTTTGCATTATACGAAGTTGTGAAAAACAAGTTATAACGGCCAATTTTTATCGGTACAGATCCAAAGTCGGAGTTACTGTTGCTGCATTTTCATGATCTTCGTATGAGGAATCATCAGATTCTTCTTCACCGTCTAACATAACCTCTCTATCTGTCTCTTTACTTGTCGAAGCATCCTTTATCATTGAGCTCGTATCCATATTTTCGATAGCACACTCTTGATTAGATTTTGCAGTTATGACAGAAGTCACTATTGCATAAGATATTCTTGATTTGTTTTTAACGTTAAATCCTTTAACTTTTGTGTTGCAAAAATAACATTCTTTTTCTGATTGAGGTATTAACCATATTACCGGTGAGGAGTATTTTAACATTTTATTGTTTTTCACTTTATTCCAACGTAAAAGCATAGTGTAACAATCAGCCAAATTGAGAGGATAATGTGTTTTAACGTAGTTTAATTTCTGGCATAGAGAGATTTTAATCCCCCCACCCTCCAGTGATACGAAAGATGGTTGAATTTCAAAAGTTTATAATTATTATTAACAATATTAAATATCCGAAATTTCATTATATTATTAAAATGAGTTATACCATAAATAATTTTAATAATAATTTATACGTGTAAATGATGTTAATAATAATTTATACGCATAAATGATTTTAATAATATTATAATTAAATTTTTCATACCTACTTAATATCCAGGATATATAAAGAACGAGCCTCAAAAAAATTAGAAGAGGTGTTTTTTATCCTTAAAAATTACAGTTTCTGCATAAAGCGGCTTAAAATCTTGTATCATCTAATTTGGAATTGTATAATTTAGCCTCTTTCTCACTATAAAGCACAAACACACGTTTAATTCATAAACAACTAATTATCATCCCTTCAAAAACTGAGAATCTTATACGAATGCACTTTTTTTTCGTTGTAACTAACGAAACTATACCAAAGAAGAGTTAAAAGAAATTTGAACATTTTTGAAAAAGAAAACAAGCGCTAGTCTTCAAATTTGTTATTCCGAGAAAGGGATTAATTATAAACAAAAAAACGTTAAGGGTGAGCCGATATGTCCCACACGCGCCGCTTAGTCCCGTTTTAAGGTAGATATCGTTCCATTGTTCAAATTATTAAATTTCAAATCATGATTTAAAATATTGTATTATCTAAATGTTCTTTGAATAATATGTAGTTTAGTTTTATGCTATAATTATTTATCTAATATTAGAGGGGTTTTTTCAGCAAAAGCTATCAAAAGTTTTATGGCTATTTTCAAAGGATTCGTCTTCGAATATCACGCAAATCTGCGGAGTACCGTATACAGCGTTACCGATTGCGTCAATAATTTCTGTGGAATCAAATATTCCCATGGTGATTCGCCGGAAAGAAGCGAAATCCTATGGTACTAAAAAGCTCATCGAAGGACAATTCGAACCAGGAGAACACTGCGTTATAATTGAAGATATTATAACAAGTGGCAGCAGTGTTCTTGAAACCGTCAATGATTTGAAAAACGAAGGGTTGAAAGTAACGGAAGCCTTTGTAGTCGTGGACAGAGAACAAGGAGGACTCAAGCATTTGCAAGAGAATGGTATAGAGGTGAAGAGTCTCTTTAGTCTTACCAAACTTATCAATTTTCTTGTGGAATCCGATAAAATTAACAAGGAGGTAGCGAAGCAGGTTTCATTTTACTTGAAAAGTACGCCGGCTCCACTAAAAATCAGCAACCAAGGTAAGCTCAATTAAAAATATTTAAAAAAGGTTTTAGACTAGGGTCGCCTGCTTCCTGCAGGTGCTTCGTGCGCGCCGAATACTGTTTTAGGTTTAACATATTTTTTTTTGTATTTTGTATGGTTATTTAGATTGAGAAGGAAATTATGGATGTTGAACGAGCAATTAGGGAAGAGACAGATGTATTTTTTGTACGTCATATTCTTTTCAATAAAAATTTTATTTTAAAAATACATATATTTTATATTATATCGACGTATAGTTTTAGATTTATTTTTAGTAAAATTGATGACATTTATTAATTGTTTGTATAATAATTTTATTAATTTTTTTAAATTAAAATTGGTATTAATAAATTTGTTTCCAATTCCATATATTTTGTTGAAAATTCGTTTTTTTTTTTTTTTTTTTATTGGTAAAGAATTAATTTTTCTGGTTTAAAAATCAAATCTTTGGGCTGAAATTGATTTATTTTGTGTTGTAATATTTTTGGACTTATTGTTTTCAGTAAACATTTTTCGTTTTTTCTGGTAATGCGTTTTTTTCTAACACCTAAGTGTAAAGCCACGTGTCTCGGACTTGGACCCAAGAAACCACGTGGTTTATGAAGGCCCCTCTAAACATAAGAAAATCGTTAAATTATAAAAATTTCTGAGAAAGCTTAAATACACTAGTGGTGCACCTTGGAAACAAATTCATGGAATAAAATTATATTCAAATTCAATCAATTTGGCTGAAAATTAAATATTTTATTACATTTTGGTGTGCCTAGTGGGCAAACAGTTAGGGTGGTTGAGCAAGCAGATATGTAGCTGAGCGAGTAATTAGACGGCCATTTTAGGGAGGTTGGGCAGGCAGTTAGGAAAGTAGAAGGCATGTAGGAAGGTGTCGGGCATTTAGGGAGGTCTGACGAGCGTTTAAGGAGATAGGGACGTTGCAGGAATTTGGAAAGGTTAATCGGTCAATTAATATAGACAGATAAAATACTAACAATAAGTTTGAAACTTTAATGTATTTATACAAAAATACGTATCTCGTTCCGTATTGTTACATTTGCCCTGCAAAGATATTTGAGCTTGAATTATAATTTTTATATTCTTAAACAAATTATGTATAAATCTGAATTAATACAAAAATTCTAACCAATGACCATTACTTATTTTCAGAGCCGAGTGTAGATCGCTTAAAATTGAATTTTACTACTCGTGCCAGTCTTTCAAGAAATGCTATGGCGAAGAAGCTTTTCTTCCTCATGGAAAGGAAGAAAACGACGCTATGCTTGGCCGCTGATCTCACCAACTTCGAAGAAATTTTGGAGTTGGCCGAAATAGCTGGGCCTCATATCGCCGTGCTAAAAACGCACGCCGATATGATCGAGAATTTCTCTTCAGAGTTTGTGACTCGACTGCAGGAGTTAGCAAAAAAATTCGACTTCCTGATCATGGAAGACAGGAAGTTTGGCGATATTGGCCACACAGTCTCACTGCAGTATAGGAAAGGTGTTTCCAAAATTGCCGAATGGGCTGATATTGTCACTGCTCATCCAATAGCCGGAAAAGGGATTATCGAGGGTTTAAAGCGTGGCCTTAAGGGTCTGACAGAAATTCGAGGTGTCTTCTTGGTGGCAGAGATGTCGTCAGAAGGAGCTTTGACGACAGGAAGTTACCTCTCTGAAACAATTTCCATGGCGAAAGACTCAAGTATGGTCGCTGGTGTCGTTTGCCAATCAAACGCATTTTCAGATCCTGGATTGATTCAACTCACGCCTGGAGTTAAATTATCTAAGACTGGAGATGACTTGGGCCAAAAATACAACACACCAGAGCAAGTTGTAAATTCTGGAGCAGATCTAGCTGTAGTAGGTAGAGGGATTACTGAAGCAAAGGACAAACTTAGTGCTATTCTGCAGTATAAAGAACAGCTTTGGGAAGCTTATGAAAACAGAATTAGTAAAACTAACTTAAAAATTAATTAGTATAACCCTCTAAAGTTATAATGGGACATCTTCTTTTTGACAAGCCACTTGGTTTTTACGTTTAGAAGTAAAATCAAGTGTTTTCTGAAGATGGAAGTATCCCACAATATAATTAGGACGTTGAAATCTGAATCGAAGCATGCAAATTTACACATAAAAAATATATATTCATGCTTGTATCAGAAATAGATTTTACATTGAATTTTATATTTTGAATTTGATAGAGTTACAATACAAATTAGGAAAGGTATGTCTTTTCATCATAAGGACAGAATATTTCGTTGTATAATTGTAGATTTTATTATATTTATGTAGATACGCTCAAATTTTGTAATGTGATCATACATTAATATTGAGTCAATCTCCATTTTTACAAGTGACGTGTACTCTATAACTGAAGACGTCAAAATCTGAATCAAAGCATGTAAATTTGTTCATAGAAAATTTATATATTCATGTTTATGTCACAAATAGATTTAAAAAATAATATAAATATTTTTACAGGCAAAATAAAAATAAAAATTGTATTCCTTTTTATAAAGAATATTTCGTTTTATTATTTTAGATTTTATCTAGGCCTTGTTTCCTATTAGCTGGAAAAATTATAAGACTCCATGCACATCGAATATTAGGCCAGTCAGCAGTGCTGAATTAAATGCAAAATCGTATATTAAATCTAATATTTTTCAAACTTTTCCATTACATTAAACATACTTCCCTAATGATTAAAGTCGATTTTCAACCCTGTCAGAGGCAAACATGTACAATTTTAAGAAAAACACCTTTTATTGAATAAGTGATCGAAGGAAAATGTAATATTTCTGTAAATTGAAAAACACATGGAATTCTATTATTTAATACTAAATATAAATTTGAAACTAATTTGAAAATCGGGAACATGTTTACTTGTGGATAAATGCAAATTTGGTTAATATATATATTTTTAAATTATAATAAAGTTGCAAACTTGCATAATGGTTAGAATTATAGTTTAGAACTAAAATCTTGATTTGCGACTGCATTGTTAATACGGAACTTACAGTTATTTATATTTGTTAATTGCCAATCTTTATGTTAATTGTAGTCCAGTAAAAAAAATACTTTTGCAAAGTAGTTGCAATTTTTTTATATAGTGATACGTTTATAGTACTAAGTTTGCAACCCGATAAGATATCGGGAACCTGTTAAAATGAAAACAATTTAAATTTTTAGTAATTTAATTATTTTTTCATTTGTTAACAAAAAAAATCTTGAAAATTTTCAATGGTTTGAGTTGAAAACGCTATTTTATACATTAGTACAAACTTGCAACCGATTTCAAGGTTGGAATCACGAGAAAATAAAAAAATGTCTAAATTTTAAGTAGTTCTGATTTTTTTCTTTCATTGAGAAAAATACAATATTTCTGCAAATTTAAGTTAGCGATGACATTCGAATCTCAAATATTCTGAAATATTCCTACCATATTATCACTGTAGGTTGCATTATACGCTTCAGAATGATATTCCCTGTATAAAATTATACACATAATAATAGGGTTTATTAATTATTATTATTTTAGATATATGTATAAAGTCTGTATCTCAATTAGTGAAAATTTGTAGCATTTATTAGTCATTTTCGACTAAAAATTTAGTGAAAAGTTTAAAGTGGTGTCAATACAGAACTAGATAACTAATAAAATCGGTACACTTCAGGAGAGTAGAAAAATATTCTGTGAAATGAAAATCATCATTTAAACATAAACCGAAAGGCCACTCTCGACCTGAAGTATTGTTGAATTGAGTCCAAAAAAGTTTGAATTGAAAAAGTTGTCCTGTTTCGAGGAAATAGATGTGGACATTGACAAACTCAAAGTTTAACTGAATTTTAACTAAAATTTTTATTGGAACACTGAGAATTAGAACAAATCCTTTTAACACATGTGTAATATGAATGATTATTTAGAAATTTTTTATGAAGTACATCCATTTTCGTAAAACCATTCTATATCTAGTTCTGTAAATAAAAAAATAAATAAAATAAAACTACTAAAAGAAATAGTTAAATTCAACGAATCATTAATAAAAATGTTCACATGAGGACGTTCGAACCAGAACCCAACCTTAAAAGATAATTAGGGCCTATTCCTATTTTGAATCACATCTGTATTCAGAATGAAATATTGGCTAATCTCAACAGTTTTTGTGTAAAACGTTTTTTTTATGCTTGGGTTAGAATAAAAAAAAATGTTTTACACAAAAACTATTGAAATCAGTCAATTTTTCACTCGGAATATAGATTTGATTCAAAACAGGAATAGGCCCTAGTTATCTAATAAAGATGTAATTCTAGTATTTATGGAGTAAAATGAGGCAATTATATTTTGAGGTCAGGTCAGGTCCTGATTCCAACGCCATTAGGTAAATTGCTGCCTCAAAATTCTTGGATGAATACCCGGAATTGCCTAACTATATTATATCACACTTTTTTAAACCGTCATTCAGGAACTCAGTATCTTAAGAGCCATTTTTCTTTTAATTGAAAATTGAATTTTTTATCACAGTCCGTAGATCAGGCTGCTTCAATTTTCGGCTAGTGTCAGTTTGAGATTGTTCACTTCCATATCTATTTCCTCGATAATATCGGAGGAATATTTCAGAACCTTTCCTCGATAACAGCCACCAAAAAAAAAAAAAAAAAAAAAAAAAGGAAAAAAATTGTATTCTTCTCGATGAAAGAAAAACAAAATTACTGAAAATACACAAATTTTCTTATTTTCTCTTGATGCCAGCCTTGAAATGGGTTCCAATCTTATAATACTATATAACATATAATTTTTAACCTTAACCAAATTGGCAAATTTCTAAGAATTGTGTTAACAAATGAAAAAATATTTAAATTATTAAAAATTTAAATTAAAAAAATTTTAAACATGTTCCCGACATCTTATCAGGTTGCAAACTTAGTACTGTCAACGTATCATTATCTAAAACAATTGCAATCACTTTGCAAAAATTTGCATTTATCCATAAGTAAACATGTACCCGACTTTCTAATTGGTTTCAAAGTTATATTTCGTATTAAATAAACAAATTCTATGTACTTTTCAATTTGCAGAAAAATGACATTTTTCTTCGAGCAATTCTTCAATAAAATGTGATTTTCTAAAGATTGTACAAGTTCCCGACCTCTGCAGGGTTGCATATCGATTTTAATGAATAAAGAAGTATGTGTAACGTAATTGTAAATTTCAACAAATATTAGATTTCAATATAAATTTTTTCCCTCTACTGACTGGCCTTTAGGGTGATTTATTTTATAAGACAAAAAAATAATTCCGTCAAATCTAAAAGCAGATAAGTTATTAATTTACATTTTTAAGTCTAAATGAGCCGTGTGAAAGGAGGAGCCGGTTAGAGGTCCCCTTTTGACATTTAAGTATTATAATAATAAGTATCAAGAAGAGTTGAAAATTGCCTTTATTACAAGCATCCTATAAATAGGATGCTTGAAATTGTTCCGACTTTCTAAGCTTAATTGCGCGTAATTTGATTTAAGTATCTCTAATAAAAAATATATTGAACTTTTTACAATAATAATTTTCAATAACAGTAATAACAATAATAATTCCCAATTGTTCTTAAATATAGTCAAAATATTTAACTTACAGTATTTGGTAACTGGCACATCTTTTTGGCATATTATTCTAGATAAATGTGATAAAAATCAGACAAAATCCTTATTTTCCTTAAGAATGAGTTTAATTTTTTTTATTAAATTATGTAAAGTGAAGGCTGTTGATGGTAATATAAAAGTTTCAAGATACTGAGAAAATAAAAACAAAAAATTAATAAAAAAAGACAAAACTCTACAAGGAGACATCTAAATCATATCCGATTTTAACTTTTTTTGTTGAAAATTTTTTTGACGAAATACGTACAACTTAGGCTAATATGCGTATTCAGTTTCGAAAATAATTGTTCTTTAATCACCCTTGCGTAGAATTTATATGAATGTTTTATTTTATTTGTTTATTATTATGATACCTATTAAAAGAAAAGTCAGAAATCGTCACAAATGGTCAGAAGTTCCGACGTTTTCTGAACATCCTGACCATGTCTGATGAGTCTGACTACTCCTATGGATATGTTAATTCACTATCTATCAGGTGTTCATCGGCTAAGGCCACAGGTAGGCCGGCCAGCTGAACAGGATTAGAGATGTTTTCTACCGACAAAGTGATTGACTTGAATATTAATGAAGATTTTTTAACTGTTATTCTATCTCAGGTAAATAAACTAAATCTACACTTAGATTCTTTTTTAAGTACCAAAATTTTTGCAATTGAAATCAATTCACCCTACTGTGCCTTTACAGGATAACTTCAAGGAATCCATATAGGATCCTATATATAGGTCCTAAAGTAGGAGATGAAACAGGATTCGAAGATAGAGTCTTGCATATTTTCCTTCGTAGGAAACTATATACATTGCCATAAAAGATTCCTACGTAGATTGCTATATAGATTTCTGAATTTAAAGAATCTTAGTTTTCTATAGCAGTTACATCTGTGCAGTAATTTTTTTAACTAACGGATTGCCCAGTGGTACCGATACAGTCGTTTAACTACTGCATTAGATTTTTAAGAGAATGGTGGTTTACGAATTGTTAATTTTTTACAGAGGAATAATATATAAACAAATAAAGTGACAAAATTGGCCATTTCAGCTTTGTGAACTTTTATCTCAAAAAAAAAAAAAAATCTCACTATTAGCCGGAATCATAGCACCTACACTCAAAGAATACAAATAATTCGAATAATATTAAACTTAATCATTATAAACCATTTTTATAAACAAATTCTTACTAGTGTTTTTTCTCATAGAAAAAATTGTTTGTTTCACGCTAGTTGCTAAGATTATTAACAGAAATAATTATTTTTAACGAAAACTTAGCATAAGTTAACATTTACTGTTTTTATAAACATTTTTATAGAAAAACAAGTGAATAACAATTTCGTTTAACAAATGTCCCAACCGGGCCATTTCCTCGTATAAAAAATGATTTTTTCTTTAATTATTATTGGAATGACATTTCTTGCGATTATTAACCAACGAAATTTATTAAAAAATAATGTATGCATTTTTATGAACATTTCTTTAAACACAAACTATGATTCATCATTCTTATATACAAAAGAGACGTTTTTCGCACTGAAATTATACGACAATAAACTAAAAGTGATTCAAAAACTGGATATTAGACACTAAATAGCAATTTCTATTAAAAAATGTCAACATGTGCCGTTTAATCGTAGAAAAAAAGTTATTTTGTCTTCAATAATTTTTGTGCTTAGCTTAATTGTGATATAGAACCAACTTGATCAAGAAATCGAAGAACTAATAGAACAATTCGAATTCAAGATTGATTCCAGTGCTGAATCTTAATTCATTTCAAGGTTTTTGTAATACTCTTATTAATATTATAAATAACAATTGTTACTGCGCTTAGCTGGTATTCTTTCTTTGTCAAAATGATAAGCATATAGTTTCTGTCTACAAAATTATAACAAACAGATATATCAATTGCTAATCAATTTAGTTGGTGCAATATCGCAATTAAGCTTATCACAAAAATGATTAAAGAAAAAATAAGTTTCTTCTACAATCAAACGGCAGATTGTGACATTTTTCTATAGAAATTGTAATTAACAATTACGCAAATTATTATTTAGTGTCTCATATCCAGTTTTTGAATCACAGTTAGTTTATTGTCGGGTACTTTCAGTGAAAAAGCTTCTCCTTTGTATGAAAAATAATAAATTTTAGTTTTTGTTTTAAACAATTTTTATAACAATCACAACAATTATTTTAAAATTAATTTCGTTCATTAATCATCGCAATAAAGGTCATTCCAATAAAAATTTAATAAAAAATAATTTTTTCTATGAGGAAACGGCCGGTTGGGTCATTTGTTTAATGAAATTGTCATTAAAAATCTATATTATTTATGTTTGCTATAGCTCGAAGTATATAAATGCCTTTGAAGACAATTGTGAATCACTTTTGGTCAGAAAAATCAATTTAGCTAGGAGAAAAACTCATTTATTGAGAATTTGTTAATTAAAAATGTTTATAAAAAAAGTAAATGTTAACTTACGTTAATTTTTCGATTCAAATTAGGACTCTTATGAAAAATCTTAGCTTTGACATCTGGAATCTAGTCCTTTACATATTTTTAAAGACAGGGAAATAGCAGTGAATTTATTTTCTGACCGAGAATATTTGGCGGGTATTTTAATTTTATTTTATGTAAAAGACATACTTTGGGAATTATTAATTTTTTTAAATATAATAAAATTCAACGATTAGAATAAATAAATTTTGAAGATTTATAACTTTAAATTCTTCAACTTATTTTGAATCGTGAAAGTGTCAGTGAATTTTTTTAAATCGGAAATGTGACCGAAACCTTACAAATTTAACACTATATGTATATGTGACCGCCCGCGAAGAAAGGGACCTAATGCAAATTATAATACAGTTGTTTATAGATATCGTTCTAGTTCAAGCGAGAACTTAAGTTCAAATAATATGTAATTTAATAGTAAGTTTAGGTTTTAGATTAAGATATAATTATATGTATGTAATTGGAACAAAATAACGATTACAATTTAAACGCGACCAATCCCAGTATGGTAGTATCCTTCGCATTTATCCCCTCCACACACACCTTTGCACACAACTGACAAAATGGACTAGACAGGTTCATCGTCGTCTCCAGACTGCCACGTGGAGAACTATTGAAAGTTAGACATTTGTTTGGGAAGCTGCTTTTAAAATCGAAGTAATAAGAATGTAAGAATTCAATCAGTGTATTTTTTCATGCGCATTCTGAATTTCAAGGCCACTTAGATTACGCTATCAGAGTAGATAATTCCGGATAATTTATATAATTAGGCTAATATTACTTAACAATTTTACATTTTTTACTTAAGACTCCTAAAGGGAAACTTTCAATACATTTGGAAGCTCATCTATCTTACAGTTTACATGATGCTCATGAGAATTAATTCGCTAAAAAAGTACTTATTCTCAAATCAAAACTAGAAAAAATGTTTGTACTAGTTTACAATGAAGTATTATAGCTCTATAATTTTTACAGGTACACCAACATTACTTATTGAGATAAATAATCAAAGCCTATATTTTTAATAAGTAATGTGCGGAAAACTTAATGAAATGGAAGCAGAACTCCAAGAGCTTGCTGTGGCTTTGTTCGACATCGGAGCTGTAAAATTTACTGAAGTTACATTGCAAAATGGCTGGAAAACTCCAATTTACATGGATTTAAGAATTACAATCTCTTATCCCAAGATACTGGTGAGTAATTACTTTTTCAGACTAAGAATAGAACAGTCCCTTACGAAAATATATTACAGGAAAAAAATGACAGGCCTGTCATTTTTTCCCTGTAGTTTTTTCGCAACCACAGGAAAACGACAGCCGAAAATGACTGGCCCTAATTGGCCATAATTTATAATAATCTCGTCTAAACATTATAAAGTAACGACGCCTTGCAGATTTATTAGTCGCGTATATTACGCAATATGATGCATTCCAAGTGAAAACGGTTCAGGCGGTCTCGGCTTATTGTGCAGTTGAAAAAGTCGCGGTCCGTTAGTCTGCATGCATTCTTTGTTTTTTTTCAAGTGGCTTTGTTGGTCTTTCAAGTGTATTTGTTGGCGTACGACAATTTGCCAACTAAAAAGCAATATTATAGAATCAAAAAACGACTGAAATTTTTCGCGGAATAGTGAGTTTTGTGGTATGACGTCGATAGGTGGAAATGTTAGCCATCAGGAAGGTTAGTACATGTTACTGCAACTGCATACGACTTTTTGGACAAAATATCCGAAACGTGAAGGTAAGTTATAAAGGTCTGCATAGTAATCTTTTCAAGTGTGGAATGCATTTGCGCAATTTTGTTTCTTCATCCATTTATCGGTTGGAGATCTTTTAGTTTCACGAAGCAACTGTCCGAAATTTGAGGTTAAAATACCACTAACCTGACATTTAGGATATTTTATTTTATTTGGTGAAACTGAAAGTTCGTGAATCGACAAAAAAAATGGAACATGACTGAGAAAATAGATCCTACACTTGAGAAATATTACTATTTGTACATTTATGACTTTTACGTTTATAATATCTTCTTGAAAACGTCGTGAGACGTATTCCAATGACGTCGTGAAAAAATACTCAATCTGACAGGAAATAAAGATGACAGGAAATAAGAGATACAGAAATATGTGAAACTCTACTGTAACAGTAAATAATTATAACTATTTTTGCGTAATATTTTTTTACAGAATGTTCGGTAACGATCCATATTAATTCATCATACTATTAAGTGAGAGGATATTTCGAAACACTGAAGCGAAAAACAAATAAATCGTTAACATAATCATGTTTGCGTTATTTTTAAATATTTTTATCTGTTCTACGCATATTTCAAAAAAAAATTTGAACATTTTTATTTTACCATAGTCGCATGTCCTGTCCTCTTAGTTTGAAATTTTGCTACTCTCTTGGGTTCCCCTTAATTAAAAGTTAATATTTTAGGCGGTTTGAAATTTTGTTGTTGTTTTCGAAAATCTCATTAATGTTTTCCAATATTTTAAACAATTACCAGAAATCTTAATAATAATGAATCCAAAGAAATTAAATTTTTTATTTTGAGAAAAATAAGAAAACTAATATATTTTTTTAATTTGATTTTTAGAATCTGAAAACTTTTCTCACCCAAAATAAATCACGATTGATGAATCAACTGTTTAACAATTAAAAACTTGAATCGCTAATAGTCTAAAAATTGAACATTATTTTAATATTTTTCTACTTGAACGTTTAATGTCGTAAAATTTAAATACATAATCCTTCTAACTTTATTATGTTTAAATCAAAGAATATTGAAAATGGAACAAATATTAAAACTTTTTTATTTGAAAATAATTATGCTAAAACTTGAAACGCTATAAACTTATAATAATAAACCTTAATATATTTTTTTTTCAAACTTGTTCTCGGGTCAAAATAACCCGTTTTTCCATCATAGCACGGACTAAGTCAAGTGACTGATTAGATGAAGATGTAAATAGTTAATTTAATACGTCGTATGAAATCATTTGCAATGATGTTTTAGGTACAAAATTAGGAGCATGGTGTAGTTCGCAGTTCTTCTTTTACCGCTGTTATGCTTACACTGCGGCCGCAAGTGTTGGAGGTGACAACAGTCGCCTCTGGATGCGCGATTATTATTATACCATTAAGCCGTTTCCGTTTCCGGGGTAGGCGTGAATTGCTCGTCTGGAAAGTAGTAATATGTGGATGGGTATATAGGTATAGGGTAGATATATATAGGTGTAAGGTATAGATATTTTAGATTGATCTAGAATTCTCGTGTTATTTATTTCAATAACACGTTCATTCCGCAACACTGCTCCGACCCAAGCTGCCTCTAGCTATCACCCACGTGGAGAGCCTCACAAAACTGTTATATGTGGTTCCCCACTTGGGCCCATTAGTATCCAAGGTCTTTGTTTCAGGCGTCATTCACTCTACTCACATTTTCTTGTAGTCAGCGACCTTAGAGGCGAAATTCCAGTCGGCCCTCACCACCTCTTGGCCCCAGCCTTCCTCCTCTTGATTGGTTTGGATACGTTGAAAACCCGGGAAGTGAACGTCCATCAGGTGATTCAGCGTTCCTTCTCCAGTCCATTACGCTGCTCCTCAGTGCACCCGAACATAGAGTCCAAAAACGGTAACAGTTTTAGTAATGGACTCGATGTTGAGGCGGCAACTCTCGCAGTAGCTAGGTGATATCAGAGAAAGCTTCACGCTTAATGTATCCTATCAGCCCTTTTAGTGCCAGTTTAAGATAGGCGGTTGTCGAACTGCAAGGCGACCATTCGAACTGTTTTCTACGAAGTCGATCTACGAGCTGCAAACAGAGCAGTGATGCATAGCAGCTTCATAAGCAAAGGGTATTGAGTCTGAAGTCACCAAGGTAGTTCCCGATCAACCTGAGCAGAATGTGTCATGACTCGCTCCTCTCTATTAACAAAAGGTTCGATAGGTTCAGTAGAACTTGGCCGAAATATTTGGGGTTTGGCCTACCAAACAGGTCCTTGCCACCAAACCAAATGGTGTTTCAATCGAACAGATGTGAGGCCTCTTGTTGCACAATTCGCAGGTTGTCCACTTCAGGTACACAATGCTAAAAAAAAACGCCGCACTTTTTTCCACACAAAAAAACCTAAACATTTAATTTAGTTCCTTTTTATAAATAAGGCTCCCAACACTGACTGTCATCATCTAATGGTAAATATAGTAGAGGCTAAAGCGGCATTATTTCTTACAATATATTTCAAAATATTACTTATATTATTATAAAAACATTTCGAAGTAATAGTACTGGATTCTTACTGCATGAGATCAGGCGAAATATCTATCAATTACTATAGCACTGTCACTGCTGCAAAACACGGTATTTCGAGTAGTTGAGATACTTCCTAATTCAATAGTGGAAAACTAATTGCTTGGTGATAAAAAACCTATTTAGAACTGTATATAATAATTTTAAAAGTTTTAAACATGAAAAATGTGAAAAATAGGAAAGTTTAATAAAAAGACGCAATTGTATACTATTCTTAACTCTGTTGAAACAAGAAGAAGGTCATATTGTGAATTTGTAAACGTGACGTAGCCTTTCTCAATTTAAAAATATTTACATCTGATTGTTTGAACAAATATAAGGAAAATGAGAATTTTGTAGACTCTTTCAATAACAATGGATCAATGTACTCTAAAATAATTATACATATATTCAGGGTCTTCGTGCGCTACATTTCCACAGAGTTCTGTTTTCGATTTTAAAAATTTTTTCGGTTATATATTTGACTTACTTTTCATAGAAAATTGCAATTATTTAGTAAACTCTGTGAAAATTATTTGCCTTGAATAAACATTAGCCTAAAAAAATATAAACTTAAGTGCCTAAAGAAGGTCATTTCAATTGTATAGCTTTTTCCTCATGCAAAAGATACTTTGAGGTCTCTTTTAATCAAAATTAGTCAAATTTAACTAATTACAAGTGATATTTTACAGATTTGATGAGCGAAAAGTGAGCCACCAAAAATGAGTAGAAAATAATTCGATAAGACGTAATATTTCCTAATATAATATTTAAAAAAAGGTTATAAAAATGAGAAACGTAAAAAATATAACTGTTTAATAAAATAACGCGATGAAGTAGCATTCTGAACTCTATTGAAACAATAAGGTCATATTGTGAAATTCTAAGCGTGACGTAGCCTGTCACGAATTTAAAAACATTGCCTTCTGACTGTTTGAACAAAGTTGAGAAAAACAAAAAGAAAAATTACAATCTCAAAATTATAATTGATCAATGGGCTATAAATGAATTATTACGCATATTCCGGGTCCTTATGCGCTACTTTTCAACAGAGTTCTGTTTTCGATTTGCCTTGAATAAGGATGAACTAGTGACGACTGGACTAAAATAAAAAACATGAAAATTGAATTTAACCACATATTAGTTTCATCTAAACATGTATTTCATTCAAAGAAATTACGTCACATTCATTAATATAAAATGTATTTATTTCAGTTGAACGGATATGTATTTATATTAGTAAAATATTTCTTAAATTGGAAGAAACATTTGTTTGGAATGGTCTCCTTCGTATTCTAAATTGAGAGAAAAATTTCTTTCAACCAAATGATTAAATGTTTATTTGTTATAAATAATTTTATTTTACCAATCAAATTGAACATTTTCTTTAACTGAAGAAATAAGTATTTACGTAAACACAATATTTTACTCATCTAAAGAAATGCTTAATTGGTATAAACGAATCAACTCTTTGTATCAAATAAATATATTTTTAACTTAATATTCTTTTGAATTAAATCATCATTTCTTTGATTCAAACAAATCTAAAAACTTGATTTAGTATGGACGAATTAATTGATTCAAATGCATACTGACCAATTCAAAGAATCAAACTCATTGAATCAAATAAATATTTCTTTGAAGGACTAATCAGATTTCAACTAATCTAGACCTTTTGAGTCAAGAAATCATTTCCTTGAATGTACGAAATATTTATTTTAATTAAGAAAATACAGCAAAATAATTTATTTCTATAGATCAACAAAAAATATGCCTGGTTCAAAGAAAAATTACTACTACGAAAGAATATTTTAATGATGCTAAGAAATAGGATTCAAGTAAATGCATTTACTTGGTTCTAAACATTTTTTTCATTGTGTATATTATTGCTAATGAATTTATTTTAGACTTAATATATATTAAACATTTATATAATAACACTTATATTAAATTCAATATACACATTTACATTAAATTTCATTTACATGCGTGTAAAGTCATATGCACCCAGAAAAAAAAAATTATTGCGGGTAAAAATTACGCTGAAATCGCTGTTAAGATTACATTTTGCTTTTTTTCTGTGCGTATATTGTATACTAAGACACAAAAAAGTTCACTTTTAATCAAGAAAAATTACTTTTCCACCGTAAAAAAAGATTTTTCAATAAAACGGACGAATTTTCATCAAAACAGTTGAATTTTCCACGAAAAATGATGACTCAACATAGTTAAATTTTCAAAATACTAATTAAATTTTCTATTAAAAAAAAAACGAATTTTCAACAGAATACACGAAATTTCTTTACAATGATTGTAATAAATTTAAAAAATAAACATTTGGCCTTTACAAATGAAGGTGAACAATAAATTTTACTTTTTTTCGAATTTGGACCATCTTCGTTTGTTTGCTTTTAGGATTAACAGAAAACTGAGCTTTCTCCTTCAAGGTTCTTAAGGTTAAAAAGTTAGCCAACATTTCTTTATTTATGAAAATAAACGTTAAGTTGTTTTTTAATTATATAAACTGTTTTGATAATTTGAAACTCTTTTAATCTTAGTAAAAAATTGGTCTTCTACAGCTTCAATAAAAAATTTTCAAGCCAATATCGCTTATTGTATGGAGCTGTTCGCTTGAGTGTAACTATCTTTGTCTTGTTTATATTTACAGTGAAATTGTTAATCTTACAGTATTGACAAGAATAAGTAATAAGGATGATGAAAGTCCCTAATTTTTTTTCCAAGTACATTCTTTAAATTTGTCATTGTTCGTATTAGATCATCTTAACCCTCAAGTGCTAGAACGGGTCCCAGGGACCCGGAGATTTCCGGAAAAAAGTGTTTTTTCCAAAAAAAGTTGTCTTATTTTTTGTAAAATGTTTAGTATACTCAATTAATGTTCATACCTATTTTTACAATATTAATTTTTGCGATACTCTGGGCTATAATTTAAAAAAATAAATGGAGATAAGTCTATTTAAGCTGGAGATATTTCAGTTTAAAGTTTGCTCGGGTCTGCTGGACCCGTTCTAGGCGGAACGGAAAATTTCGAGGTTCTAGCACTTGAGGGTTAAATTTTGAAACCTATAACTAAAAGTCTATTTGAAGAATCAAAAAGTTACGTTTCATCAGAAGTATTTCAAAGAATATAAAAAATGTTATGGTGTTGACCAGGGTGAATATAAATACTTGAAGATGTAAATTAAAAGTCTGTAGATTACATATAACTGTGACCAGTAATCTACAGACTTTTAATTTACATCTTCAATTATGTATTTCAAAGAAGCCCATTTAAAATGATACTATGTATGATGTATGTCACTAAAAGCTTCATTTTCTTCATAAAAATTTATGTAGCGCTTTCGATCAAGTACTTTTAACTAAGGAAAATTAAAGAACTACTGTGAGGAACTTTTGGTAATTCATAAATTGACTTATTTCCAGAAAGAATAATTTATTGATACATTAAAATACAAGCAGTTGGTCAATGTGAAAATTGAAGAATTTGAATGAATGCCAGGTCCTTCCTTATTCGACATCCACCGACTTAATCTCCTCTTGTCATTAGTTAGTATATGCACATAATCCAACAGGTTTTCCACCCTTGGAGTCATGCTTTTGACAGGTCATTTTGTTACAGCAGGGGTTAGGACGTGCTGATGGGTTGCACTATATACACAAAATATTCATGGTTAAAGGAAAAATATATGAACTAAAAATGTATTTATTTATGCACAAACATTACGCAGCTTTGTAGAAAAGCATTAAATTTATTCTATTTCACTCAATAATTCCTTGTCATTTGCACTTTCTGTTAAAACATTTATGGTAAACAGATTTCATGATGCCTATGCAAATATGAGCTACTCTTCCATGACTTGATGTGCATAAATCATAAGAACTTACTTCTCTGTTGAATTTTGTACACGACGGATCCTTCGCGACAGCATCGAAGACAATGGCCAGGAGAAAGATACAAAGAACCAACAGCAGCTTCGACATTTTGAATCTTAAAGTAAATCAACGTTTTACGTCGAAAAATTGTCAATTTATCATGCAACTTTAAACAAAATTTGTGAGAAAAATATTTCATTATTGAATACAAAAATTAGAAAGATTATCAGAAGAAAACCCAGTGGCGCCTATCATTTTTTAAATAGGTCGGGCGAAACTGTTTCTGCCCCCCTCCCCCCGCCCAACTTTTTTCCCCAAAAGACCATTTTTAATAAGCAAAAAGAAAAACAAAAAAACGCGATCATTAAAGTGTGGAAAATAATGAAGGTAAGCACATTTATTTCAGTAATCAGGAATTTTTGTCGCAAATAATACTCCTTATGTAAGACAGAGTGGGGCTAAGCGGACAGTGTTCAAACGTTTTTTCCAACGCTTGTGGAAAATTGTGTTTTTCTTTTGTATATAATCGTCCACTATAATCAAGTTATATCTATCTTAAGTACAAAAAAGTGCCGAACATAAATGTGTTGTTGAATTTTGATTTTCCGATGATTTTCAACGTATTTCGGATATGAATATACAAAATTGACGCATGGGGCTAAGTCGATACCGAGTACGTCATCGTGCCTACAGAACCGAAGAAGTCCAATTTTATATACAACTAACACCTTCTCATTATAGGATGAGAATGTGAAAAAAAATTTTGTTTGACAACGTATTAGGTATTTTTGGGTCGAGAATTTAGTTGACTACAATAATAAAAAATTTTTAAATGTTTCCTTTTTTTTCCTCAAACATTATAGTCAAATATCGACCTAGTTCTAGGAGGGTGTCATCTTAGCCCCACGATTTTTCTATCGACAGACTTTCCATCACTTCACTTTTTTTTATAATAATTGATAAGCAAAGCATTGCACTTCAAAATCAACATTTTGTAGCCAACTGAAATCTCGACTCAATGATACCTAATATGTTTCAAAACTTTGTTTTCAATTAAAAAACGACTAGAAAAAAAGTGTCGGCTTAGCCCCACTCTCCCCTAGAGGGTTTTTTGAGTCACTGATTCTAAATATCATATCAAAAATTCCAGGTGGTGGATCCAAAAATGAGAGATCATGAAGTGTTAAGACAATTAGAATTAAGTCTTGGTTTGATAGTGGAAATTTCTGTCCAAAAAAATTTTCTGATCGAAGTGATAATTTTTTTTTTTGGTCTTGGATAGCTGCTCAGTGCCAGTTCTGAGCCAGACCAGACCTTCCAGACAGAATATAGAATTTGTTGTTCTTGGCACGCCGATTTTAATCAAATATTTTAATTTTCTATCAAATTGTTGAATTCAACCAAAAACGACGTATTTTAAGAAAAATATTTGAATCCTCAATCAAAACATATTAATTTTCAACCAAAAAAATAATTTTCATATATATAGTTTAATTTGTCACCAAATAGTGGAATTTTCTAGCAAAATAGTGGAATTTTCAACCAGGAATATGAATTAAAAAAGAAAGTTATGTTTCAACCAAATCCATCGACAACTGTAATTTGGTGATTATGAATTCTCTTTGTTAAAGCTCCTTCGGCTTTAACGAAAACATTCTCATAGCGTGTCTCGCGCTTCGCGCTCGATTAAAAATTATCCGAAATGCACAATTTCCTAGATTATGCTCAACTCTATTATATTATTATGTATACAAATTTTATTTTATTTTCATTATTACTTTACAAAAAATTATACATTTTTTATTTTCATTTTCACGATTACAATTTAAACTACGTGTCCTATCAAAAACTAATTATATCCGATTTTTCTGTTAATTTTTTTTCGTATTTCGTGTCGTTTTTCTAAAAATTTATATTTTTTATTTTTTTGATGTTATTTTTTACGATTAAAATAAAAACCATGCATTCTACCGAAAAATTATCAACAACAAATTTATAGATCTGTTTCGGGTAAACAATTTTTATTTCAATAATTTTTTTTCGTATCTTGCATAGTTTGACCACAAAATGCAATTTTTTATTTTTAATAACATTTTTCACGATTATAACAAAAATTATGCGTCCTAAAAAAAATGGCTGTGACCCAATTTATTCATATTTTTGATATGAACATTTTTGCTTTCTTAATTTTTTTTATATCTTGTATAGTTTTGCAGAAAAATGTAATTTTTTGTTTGAAAACATTTTCCATGAATAAAACCAGGACCGTAAGTCAAAAATGACTGATTAACGAACTTGTTTTTTTCTCTCTCTCAAATACATGTGCCAAAGCTCAAACCAATCTGAGAAGTCTTTCGAAAGTTATTGTGCTTATAGGATACAGACATACATTCAGACAGACACCTGCATAGAAATCGTTTTTTCTGACTCTGGGGGTCTCAAAATGTGTAAATTTGATGAAAACCGACGAAGTCAAATTTTACATAAAACTAATACCTTCTCATTAGAATGAGAATGTAAAAACTAATTATTGAACCTGGACGGCCTAATCAAATACGATCCTAAACATTTTTAATGTTATAAAAAATAAAAAATATTATCAGCAGAAAATTCCATATTAGAAACAATGTAAGAAAAACATTGATTTGAATTTTTACGAGACCCTTTTTTGTCCAAGATCCACAAAATACTCTATACCAACAATTTTTATATTGTAAAAGAAATCTTTAGGCTCAAAGGGAATTGACTGCAATACAAATAAATTTAAACACAAATAAATTACCGTTTAAACCAATTGTTCTTTATAATTTGTCTGAATATTTTTGTATTCTGAAATTTTTTTAAGAAAAACAAACAGTATTAAAGTATAAAGTAAACGCTATTTGGTATTCGCTTCGTTTATTTATAATAATTATATCAAAAAAATTATATTAAATGATAAGACAGAGGATCCAACTGTTAATCAGTAGGCTTATCTTGTAAAAATATGGAAATCATTTGTTATGTGGTTCATGAGAATGTTATATATATGTTACACTATACATTTGCCAGTTGAAAAAAATATAAAATTGTAAATTAACATATGTAAACAATTATAAGAATTTCCAACAAATAAATCAACGCTGTATTTTTTCTGTTCAACATTGAAGAATTTTCAATTGCAAACCTTTAAAATTAAGTAAACTTCAATTTTGAATCTTCAAAATTGATCTACTAAAAAAAAAATCATTCAAAATTGCATCATTTTCTATCAGACACATTAAATATTGAACAATCTTCAATTGTAAATCTTCAAAATTGAAAAATATTGCACTGTAAGTCTTCAAAATTGAACTTCATACCTATTCCAAAAAAATATCCAAAATTACATAATTTTAAACTATAAACATTCCAAATTAATGAATCTTCAATTGTAAATCTTAAAAATTTAAGAATTTTTCAATTTCAATTTGTGATTTATATACAAATGCATGAGAGCTATTTAAAATTAAAACTTATGTATGCATGAAAGTCGAGGTTGATATTTCAATATTTACTTTAATTTATATAATTTTTTAAAGAACGTTTGCAATCATAATGAACGCTAATTAAAACGTAATAAAAATAGATTACACAATGTTTTCAAATATTTTATCAAATCACTTAACTTTATATTTTTAACATAAATTTATAAGAATAAAATTCTTTACTAAATTTTGATGAATTTTCTACCAAAAAATGCAAACTTTTAATAAAATATGTAATTCAATTTTCAACTAAAAAGATTAATTTTCAACGACAACAAAAAATTATTTCCAACGAATTAGTTAAATTTTCAAACAAACTGATGAATTTTAAACCAAAAAGATTAAATTTCTATAAGAAAAGACAAATTTTCAACAAAAAATGGAATAGAACATTTTCAGTTAAAAAGACGAATTTTCGACAAAATACTTGAATCCTCAACCAGAACGAATTAATTTTCAACCAAGAAGAATTACTCTGCCTAGTTTTCCTTGACATTATCTGACTGATTGTTATTTTTTAAATAAAAACAATTCGATTTTAAAAGGATATTTACAATATTTTAACAACTTTAGGTTCTGTTGGTGTGTTTCACCTGAAATTTTTCAAAATAATCAAATTTACAATTTGAAACGAAATTTTGGACTGTATTTTTTTTTGGCAATTGCATTTTTTATTGAAAAATCCCGAGATTTCAAAGAAAATTCATAATTATTCAACAATTTTATGTTACTTTTGCATTTTACAACGAAAATTGGTGTTTTTACACAAAAATCATTATAATTTGAATAAGATTTAGAATCATTCAACAATTTGGGATCATGTTAGGGGTTTTCGTCGGAAATCGGTTATTTAAAAAAGATTTGTTTAAAACAAGATTTACTCCCTGAACTAATTTTTTGTAATTTAATGTTATTGTTTTTCTTGTGAAATTTCTCTTGTTGCTAAAAACCATTAGATTTCAATGAATATTTATAATATTTGAACAATAATAGGGTATATTTTTTGATGTTATGGTTTTGACCAGATAAAATGTATGAACTGATTTGATGGTAATTTTTTTTTGTCTGCTGGTCTAAAATCAATAATTTTTAATTATTGATTTTTATTTCTAAATTGTGAAAAAATTGCTCTCAAGCTATTCTATTAATTATTACCCCAAATTAAACTCTTTTAGCACGTTTCATTTTCAAATTAACGTAAGGGATGAAAAAGCTTTGAATTCATTTCATTACTATAATGACTTTTAGACAAAAAGTGAAAAATTTTGATTATAGGGAACAATTTTTAGATTTAATTCCACATCTGCCACTCACCTCTTAGGATATTCTCTGCTACGTACTATCAATTAGTGATACTATAAATCTTATTTAAGATCCGGAGGACATTTATATACACGAAAAAGTGGATAGATCTGGATTTACAACCGTTGCTTTATTGTTGACTTTTATTCCTCCTAAATGCGAAGATAAATGACAAATGTTAAATATTCTTTCTGGGATATTTATTATAATGAAAATTTAGCATTGTGATTAAGTTAAAAGATTGAAGAATGAGTCACTGCTTTTTATTCTCAGTGGTATAAGTCAAACATCACCCGAAAAAGTAACAAGTTTCATGACGATTTATGACGATTTATGACATAGGATGAAGGAGTGAGTAATCCATAATGTAATATTATATATTTGTATAATATAGGTATGAATAACAAATTTTTGTAATGATTAAAAAAATATAAATTAGCGTTTTTGTTTTACAAGTAAAGCTTCTAAGTACATACTTCACACTCTTTTTTCTATTGCCCCCTTTACCCCTTTTTAAAGAATTCATACTTTTTTCATTTTGTTAAGAAACCTCTTTTTTCGTTTTGCCACCTAAATGCGAGCTGAATTAATAGAACCCAATAAGAAAACCCAACTATCTTTCGTTGAAAGTTAATTCATTTTAATGAAGTCTGCTATTATATTTTTGGTTCAGAAGTCATCTGTATCAAAAAAAAATAGTTAGTCCCGTTTTTGAAATAACTAGATATTTATTGTTTTTGGATCAATTTGTGTAGTTTTTCTCGAAAGGAACAAATAATAAGTAAAGTTTTTTCCGATAAAAACTTCTAATTTTCTAGCATAAATAGTTCTAATCTTATGACGTCTTAAAGGGATTTTTCAGAAAATAAAACGTTAAATCTTCAAAACTAAAAAAAATGATTCAAGCTCTTACAAAAAATTAGTTATAGTATCTTACACTTATTATAGTATCTTATCAGGTTGCTTTTTGTGAAATTCTTTTTGCAAATTGAATAATCGAATTATTGTAACGGTTTTGTTTTAGTGCAACAACCCAATAAATTTGTCATTCACTAATGCCATGAAAAAACTTATTTATTGTATTAATACATTAGAAATATATAAAATAACAATAAAGGATTCATACATTTTCTCTAAATCACGATTTTAAACCTTGACTTGACGATTTTCTTTTCCAAACACAAGCGTTATAGAAAATGTGAAATTGAAAAATGTTAAAAGTACTGATGCAATGCATACAAAATAAGTTTTAAATAACAAGTGCAATCTATAATAAAGTTCCACAAAAAGCATCCTGCTATAAGAGACTATAACTGATGTTCTGTAAGAGCTAGAATCCATTTTTTTTTAGTTTCAAAGATAATTTAATCTGTTTTAATTTATTAAATGTACAGGGACAAAAATATTGTTCATAAAGGAAAGATTTAATCTTTTTTGTACAGAAAAATTTTAGAACTATTTATGCTAGAACATTATTTTTTTTTAATTGTTCGAAAATTTGTGAAATTTTTTGTTTGTTTATCAGAAGCTTTACGTAAAATGCACAAAAAACGTGGAATTTAAAAAAACTGATGTCATAAACTTTTTTTAGACGCAAAATGAAAGGTTTTCATCAGGCAAAACTTTACTTATTGCTTGTTGGTTTAGAAAAAATGCACATAAATTGATAAAAAAACAACAAACCTAACGATTTTTGTCACATTCGGTGAAGTATAAAATAAAGTCATTTGATACAAGAGTTTAGAAAATGCTAGAATCTCTTTTTATTACATTTTAATTATCGTTTATTATTATCGCAAGAAATTAAAAAAAAATTGAACCCTGATGGCTTCATTAAATACGATCTTAAACATTTTAAATGTTTTAAATAATTAAAAATATCATTAACCGAAAATTCCATATTATAGCAAAATACTCTGTACCTACAATTTTAATCCTGTTAAATACATTTTTAGGTGCAAGGAAGATTTATTGCAACAAAAATAAAGTTAAACAAAAGTAAATTACCGCTTAAACCAATTATATTTTTATAATTTTTCAGAATATTTTTGTATTCTGAAAATTTGGTACAAAAAGAGTATTAAAGTATGAAGTGAACGTTATTTGCTATTAGCTTTATTTATTTATAATAATAATTATAGGCTGATATTATGAATAATAATTATGGGCTGATAACAGCGTAGAACTTTCGATAATTTTACTTTGTAAAATAGAATACATTTTTTACCTTCATTTATTACGGTCAAATATTTATTTTCTCAAAGAATGTTTATGATAAAGAATATCCGTGTCATTAGATGTAAATCTGTCTCAAATGAAAATACAATTATTTATATTATTTATGTTTTGTCAATAAGTGAAGTAATCTGCTGGTATCGATAGACAGCTTTTATTAATTTTTTCCCGTGTAGGAATAATGTACTATTTGGCGATGAGTTGAACTTTCGTTCCGTTGCGTTATTACAAATAGAACGGAACTTTCGTTTCTATTTCGTGACGTTATTTGTAAATGGAAACCAAAATGAAACTTGAAGTGCGCTACATCGGTTGTAATGTAACGAAAGACATTGCGATTCTTTATTAATTCTATCATAACGAAAATTAAGACGTAAAGTTTAAGATGTATAATAAAACATCCAAAATACATGGAACAAAGTTATGATGTAAGAGAACAAAACAAAAATTAAAAACGAATATATCTATTACAATAACGGTTTCGTGTACACATTAATCAAACTGTTTTCTATAAAAGACAGATTCCATCCTCGTCAATAAAAATTTAAAAATATTTCAAAACATTTCAAAACTTTTATAAAACTGTGGAAAAAATGTGGAAGATTTTAAGGCAATTTTTTTAATTTTGAATGATTTTTCAAAATTTTAAGAAAAAATGTACTCAGTTTAAAAATTTAGGAATTTAAGAGGTTCTAAAGAGATTATTATGAGAAGTTGTAGGCTACGGAAGCTACGATCATGGTTCTTCAAAGCAACCAATCACGACGCAACTGGAACGTGTACGTCATCCACTTCTGCTTCTTCTGTCCTAGAAGGTAAGTAAGAGCGGAAAATTTACGGCGAGATAACATCGTACAACACTGTTCCTTGGAGTCAGGTCTCTAGCCGTGGATGACCTTACGCGACAGAAGGGACAGTTGGAGATGAAGGTTTCACTTCTGGATACTTTTTTAGAGCTACCAATCTTTGTAGAATGTTATGAGGAACAATGTTGACGGACCAGATGAAGTGATCCCAGAAGATCTGCCTTTTGCATCCGGTTCGGGATGGAATGAGCCTGACGCTGGCAAGCCGGAATCTTGTTGAGTTGGCTAAGAAATGAAGCTTTCATACCTCCAAGACTCATTAGTGAAAAAGAAAAGTGAAAAAGGATATAAAAGTTATTCTTTATAATAAAAATGAATAATTATTTAAAATTCTATCCACTCAAATGAAAATGTAATAATCTTAACAGATTGGTTCATAATCAACCATAAATAAATTAATTTTTTTATGATAATTGTTTATAACAATAATAATTTTATATATTTCTCACATGTTTACCTTTCAATGTTGTTTTTTTTAAGTTTAGAGATTTCAAAAAAAAATTACCTTGTTTATATGAGAAAAACATTTTTTATATTCAAAATACGACAATACGATATCTAGTATACTTGTTCGCGTCTTCGAGACGCATCGATCAACCTTTTGTTGAAATTTGTATGACTCAGTACCGATTTATGAAGTTTCAAAAAAATGGTTTATTCGGTTTATATAACAATTTTTTTATATTCAAAATATGACAGTACTATATGTAGTGTATTTGTTCGCGTCCTTGAGACGCATCGATTAACCTAGTGTTGAACTTTGTATAATCCACCAGTACCGATTTATGAAGTTTAAAAAAAATGGGTACATTCAGTTTATTTGAGAAAAACTTTGTTCATATTAGAAATACTACAGTACTGTATCTGGCATGTTTTTTCGCGTCTTCGAGACGCGTCGAATGACCTACTGACGAACCTTCTATGACCTCTCATGATTTAGCGTTACCGATTTATAAATTTAAAAAATATATTGTTTACCTTGCGGATATGAGAAAAACTGTTTTAATATTGGGATACAACATCAATGTATATGATATAATTGTTCGCGTCTTCGAGACACATTGATTGCGTAAATTAAGAACCTTTCATGACCTTCATAACCTACTAATATCATATTTAATTTTTTAACAAAATGATTTTCCTTGTTTACGAGAGGATTTTTTTATATTCGAAATATAACAGTAGTTCCTTTTCTAGTAATTGTTCGCGTCTTCGAGACGCGTGGATTGATCTATTGACGAACTTTTGATGACCATCCTTGATTAATCAATAGCTACTTAGATAGTTAAAAAAAAAGGTCCTTACGCTTAGATTCGACCATGTGATAAACCTAGATAAAGTTACATTGTTTCTATGAGGTTTTCATTTAGAATATAACACTACCGTAAGTTTAAAAGTTGTTCATTGTAACAGAACACATCAATTGGCATTTTGGTGGACTCTCTGATCTTCTGGAAATAAGATTTTCGGTAAGACCGATAGACAAGCTTAAAAAATATTGAAAATATCCATTTTTTTCTTTCTTTATGGAAAAATCTCCCTCTATGAGGAAGAAAATTCATTTGATACCTATGAAGAAGCAAAATGCTCATAAAATGAGCACAAATAAATACACTGATAGTGAATACATCCATATAGAATTTATATTGTATTATCAATTTATCACAAGTTTTTTTTTACGGATGACAAATCCCACGCCTGCAATTGATTCTAAAAAATTTCAGTTTCCTCTTTTTTTTATTGGGAATTCTGCTCATTCATGTAGCGGGTTGTGATTTATTCAGTATTGACCTACTTAGTACAGTAGGTTGCATTGGTGGTCGTTGTCAAGTGTGAATCAGTGATTTCTAGGTGCTGGTAGGGTGATAATGGAGGGGGGGGGGATGCTCTCCAGGGTTTCCACGGCAACCTTAACAAGAAACACCTTCGCAATGACCCCTAGAGACAAGATAAATTTACCGTTGGGAAACTGTACAGTAGGGTGCTTTCAAAATTTTTACATTCTTATCATAATGAGAAGGTATTAGTTTTATATGGAAACTGAATATAGCGGATTTATTCAAATCTGCACATTTCGAGACCCCCAGAATCCGAAAAAAAACAGGTTTTACGATGTATGTCGTTGTTGTCATCTGTAGAACGGATAACTTTCGAAAGACTAATCGGATTAGGTTGTCATTTGGCACACAGTTTTAGGGACCAAAAAGAAATATCGAATTCAATAACCAGCATTTTTTGACCAACGGTTTTGGTTTTAACCACAAAAAAATTAAAAATTCCATTTTCCGATGAAACTATGCAAGGCAGAAAAAGATGAATTGACAAAAATTATACGCCCAAAAAATACCTACAAATTTGTTACTAATCACTTTTTGAGAGGACGCGTAGTTTATATTTTTATCGTAAAAAATAAAATAAGAAATAAAAAAATTACATTTTTTGAAAAACGGCACAAGGTAAGAAAAACATTAATAAACAGAAGTTGTTCGCCATGCACCCAAAAAAGATCTAAACATTTGTTGTCAATCACTTTTTGATAGGACGTATAATTTTTATTCTAATCGTAAAAAATAACATTAAAAATAAAAAAATAAAGATGTTGGAAAAAATGTTATCTATACAAATTTGCTTAGAACTACTTTACGCTAGGACGCGTATTTTTGGTTTAAATCGTAAAAATGACATTGAAAATAAACAAATTAAATTGATGGAAAAACGACATAAGATGCCATAAAATGTTTATTAACAAAATTGTTTTTGTTTTTGATAGGATGCACACTTTTTTAAATTATAAAAACAAGACAATGAAAATACGTCAGTTTCAATATCAATGCATATTATGAATTGTAATAATATACATTTATTTTGAAATGATAGATTTGTCAGAGTAGTTGAGAATAAAAATTAATGCAAAATAAAGAGAAAATACTAAACTAATCATGGAAAATAAAATTTGTACTTTGTTTTGCAATATCTGAATCAGCAGCTCCGGACCGAGGTACAGAAATAAATATAAAATACATTTAATATGTAGAAAAGTTCGCATTTGAAACAAAATCGAGTGCGAAGCACAAGATATGTGATGAGAATGTGTTCGTTAAAGCCGAAGGAGCTTTAACAAAAGAGCATTCACAATCACCAAAATACAGTTGTTGATGCTTTGAACTTTAATTTTAAAAGGTCTGTGCACAAATGTAGGGTAAGTATAAAGACTGATAGCGTAGGAAATTTGTTCGAATCCACAAAAACATGTTTTATTTCAGAAAAATATAGTTTAAAATATGATACTCTCTAATATTTATTCATCATTTCTTCATAACTAAAAAGACAAAGCAAAGTTAAAAATGAAAGAAAACCCACAACTTTCTAGCAATTTTCTAAGAGCAGATAGTATAAACAATAATAAATTATTTAAACAAAACATTTAGTTAAAATGCTTTAATAATTACCTCGCTAAGTGAAAAATGCACAAAAAGTTAAGAATCTCAGAAAACACCGCAACTATTTAGCATTAATACAGGAGAAGATAATAATTATTATGAGAATATTATTAGTAGAAAGTAGTATTTTATGTATTATAAACAATTTTTTTCAAAAACCGAAAAAATGAATAATTACCGCCAAAAACTCAGAAAATCCAATTTTTGACTTATGGACCCTATAAACAGACTTGTGAAGGTGATATTTAAAAACTAAGTTTTGATTCATATTCTATGGCTAATTCTGAAGAGAAATTGTAAAATTCAATTTACGTTTCAAGGTGTCAGCTAACGAAGAGTGAATACCCGCAATCACTGTTTTATAAAATAACGTCAGAATTTTATATTTAAAAATGTTTTGTTCGTATTTCAAAAATTATTATTAGGTTCTTCAGATTTACTATAAATGTTGACTTTTGAGTTTCGGCCTTTTTCAAATTTTATTTTTTAACAGTGTGTACCTGATTGATGATCTTACATTATATTATCGATCGTTTCCCGGTTTCATCCCGGTCAATTATTGTTAATTTTTTCCGGTCAATTTAAAAAAGTTCAAAAGGTTTGAATGATTTCAAAAGATTTTTAAAGCTTTCAAGAGATTTCTAAACATTTTAAAAGATTTCAAACACTTCTGATTAGAAACAGGGAATTTTGTTAAAGAAGTATCATTCTGACTTGGAACAGGGATTTTTGTTAAATTCCCTTCTTCTAAATAAGAATTAAAATTCTTTTCCGAAATTCTCATTCCAAGTAAAAAATTGCCTAATCCGATTCAAATTATAATTATTTACAAAATGCTCTGTTCAAATGTCTTAAAATATAAAAATAGATAACAATTTTGACTATGAAGACAGGAATTTTGTTGAAGGCTATTTTTGTATTTCATCCTAAAATATGTACATTTTTAAATATGCAAATACAGTTACTTCTTGGCAAAAGCGCCAGGCCAAGAAATCTGTTTCAACTTTTTTTATTTGAGATTCAGAAGTTAACCATTATGTCTATTAAAATCCACCTTCACTTTTCGTCTCTGTTTAGTAGAAGCGATTCAATAACGCAAGGTCCTTGTAATATTAAAAAATTACTAATTTATTTATCAATTTTCTCCTAGAATAAAATATTTTAACCTTATTTTCTTTCACCAATGTAAAGAGTAGGTAATTTATTATTGAAAAATAAAATTTTTGTCAAACATGCAGCGATCCTATTCTTTACGAGAATCACCTATCTCAATTGTCAAAATTGTATTCTGTTACTGAAATTCCCTGTCCCAAAGTAAAAATTATAATTTATCACGGAAATTTCCTTCAACAATCTCAAAATTGTATTTCTTTACTGAAATTCTATGCTGCAACTTAAAATTATAATTGAAGGGATACAGTGACCAACATTCTGTAAAATCGAAGTCACAGGAACCTAAAATTGGAACGGGCTTGGTTGCGGATCACGATAAAAAGTGCAATTTTCAGTCTGCTTAGAAAAAGTTAACGAATTCCGAGTAAATTATTCAAGAATTTAGAGGTTTAAATTTTATGGGTTTTTAAATTCGTCTTTGGATAGCGAATAAAAATCTATTTTTCAATTTAAAAAAGAATAAAAACGTACTCCCGAGATATGGAGAAGCTGAATAAGAATAAAAAAGTTTTCGTCCAAAAAATTATTCTGTTCCAGGAAAATAAAGGTTTAGTGTGACGGTATCTCACTGGAACAGACGATTTTTCGCTAAGAGATCTATTAAAAGATGAAAGGTATAGTGTTTCTTTGTTTGTTTCTATGTTTCTGATCGCAAGGCAAAAAGTTAAATGAAACAAAACCTTATAAAAGTGGCTTTTTATAGAAAATTGAGATTTATGATTCAGGGATTTTTCTTTAAAGAAGTAAGCATTTTATTATTATACTGCATTTAAAACCTTTTGAAAGGAGAATATGATCAGAAAAAGGTTTCAAAAAAGGTAAGAGGTTAGATCATTTAAAAAAAAGGAAGAAGATGGGACACAAGTACAGCGAGTCAGTTATCTGGTTTTGAATTAACAAACTTTTTATTACTATATTAAAAATGAGATTTGGAACAAATTCTTTTTAACACAACATGCATTTGATTTTTTAAGATTTTTTATGCAAAAAGCCCAGTTTCAGCAAACACGTTGGTTATGTAGTTCTGTACTGAAAACCCTTTTATTCTTTTCTACTACTTATGGAACTTTCAGATCGTGACGGAAGCCTACAAAAAGGGTTTATTTCTCGCGCAATATTTACTCCGCAAATGCTCGGAAGCGACTGCTTGAGCATGCATTTGGTTCCTGACATCTCCCACAACCCATCCAGACTGTAAAAAGCTCCTTCTATTCCGCCAGGGCTATAGAAAGTCAGCTCTACTACTTATGGAACTTTCAGAGCGTAACGGAAGCCTACAAAGGGGGTTTATTTATCGCGCAATATTTACTCCGCAAATGCTCGGAGGCGACTGTTCGAGCATACATTTGGTTCCTGAGATCTCCCGCCACATATCCAGCCTGTAAAAAGCTCCTTCTATTCCGTCAGGGCTATAGAAAGTCAGTCCTACTACTTATGGAACTTTCAGAGCGTGACGGAAGCCTACAAAAAGGGTTTATTTCTCGCGCAATATTTCTCGCGCAATAGTTACTCCGCAAATGCTCGGAGGCGACTGTTCGAGCATACATTAGGTTCCTGACATCCCCCACGACCCATCCTGTCCGTAAAAAACTCCCTCTATTGCTCTATTTGGGCTATAGAAAGTCAGTCCTACTACTTATGGAACAGACCCTGTAAATCTTAAAAAAATTCACTGTTCCCAGTCAGAACTGTAATTATTTTGGAAAATTCTCTACTGTATTAAAAATGAGATTTCGAACAAATTCTTCTTATCACAATATGTATTTGATTTCTTGGGATTTTTTAATGTAAAAAGCCCATTTTCGGCAAAAATGTTGCATATCTAGTTCTGTACTGCGAACCCTTTCATTCTTTTCGAAAATTCCCTATTCTATGTCAGAAAATTGTAATTATTCACGTGACTTTGTTTATATTTTTGATATTTATTCCCTGACCCTACTCAGAATTATAAATCATATAGAAAATGCTCGAAATTAGCATTATTTACTTAAATCCCTCGTCCCAACTTTTATACAGGGTCTGTTTTCCATAAGTAGTAAGACTGACTTCCTATAGCCCAGACGGAGCAATAGAGGAAGTTTTTACGGGCAGCATGGGTGGTGGGAGATGTCAGGAACCAAATTCAAGTTCGAAAAGTCGCCTGCAGGAATTTGCGCAGTACATGTCGCGCGAGAAATAAACCCTTTTTGTAGGCTTCCGTCACGCTCTCAAAATGGACCGCAAGCTCGATCAGCGCCAGTCAAAAAAAGCTGATCTGCTCATTGCATCCTTTCCGTACGCCTCCTTATTCATGGTGAAAGTATCGGTTACAGACTTTCCAAGTTTAACAAAAAACTTAACTGCGCAGCGTTGCTCAAGTGTGTGGTCCATTTTGAGAGCGTGACAAAAGCCTACAAAAAGGGTTTATTTCTCGCGCAATATTTACTCCGCAAATGCTAGGAGGCGACTGTTCGAGCATACATTTGGTTCCTGACATCGCTCACCACCCATCCTGTCTGTAAAAAGCTCCTTCTATTCCGTTAGGGCTATAGAAAGTCAGTCCTACTACTTATCGAACTTTCAGAGCGTGACGGAAGCCTGCAAATGGTTTATTTCTCCCGAAATATTTACTCCGCAAATGCTCAGAGGCGGCTGTTCGAGCATGAATTTGGTTCCTGACATCCCCCGCCACCCATCCTGTCCGTAAAAAACTTCCTCTATTGCTCCGTCTGGGCTATATAGAAAGCCAGTCCTACTACTTAGGGAGCAGGCACTGTAAATCTTTAAAAAATTAAATGTTCCAAGTCAGAACTGTAATTATTTTGGAAAATTCTCTATTCCAAGTGAGAATTATTATTTTTTCATAAGGTCCCTGTTCCAACTCAGTATTAGAGTAATACAATATATGAAACCACTTTTAATTTGGATATTAATACAGCCGAGAGAAAAATCCCGTTCATTGAATCACATTCCAGGACATTTCCCGTTTTTCCCGATTTCCCGGTCAGGTTAAGTTTTTCCCTGGTCAAGGGCAACTGGTCCATTCCATGCCGAGATTTCCACTTGTTTAATACGAGACTTGAAAAACGCACGTAACAGAAGAAATAATGCTTTGAGTATATCAGTGGAAAAGCAGTAGAATTGCATTGAGAGTGGGTGGGTGAGTGATGGAAAACGGGGTGGGCTAAGGGTGAACAGAGGAATAGGGGTTGGGGTGGCTCATGCTTTCACAGTAAAGTGGCTGTGACTCCTTTCAGATTCGCTGGGGCGAGCTACCGTTAACCCAGGTTATCAGCTCGAGAGTCTCAAGAGGGTGAGGGATTATATAGACGATAAAGGCTGGAGAGACTCTAATTCAAGTGAATTAAAGCCCGTATGAAAGCCACTTTCTATACCACCTGTAGCTAGCTCAAGAAAATAAAAAATAAAAATATTTCCCTCTTTCAGACGGTGAAATTACAATTTACATTTTTTTTTTCACTTCTCAGATGGTATTGTATAATTAATTGTAGTAATCGGAAAAATTAAATATTGTAAAAACTGAAACCTGGATTTCTGTAAACTGGATTTTTTCGTTCCGAGAATTGCTGTCCTCTCTCAGCGCGTTAGTTTCATCAAGTTGCGTCATGCGTCTAAATCCAACAGAAATGCTTCATGCGGGCCATGCCCGAAACCGTACACAAATCCAGGTTCCAGTGTACTTTGTTTGTAATTTCGTACAGATAAAACATTTGATTTTTTCAAGTGACTTTTAATTCGCAAATTCTATAATGTTCAATGTCAGCAAGTAGGGTAAAATTGCATTGAGGTCACAAAAATAATTCAGATTTTCAATTGCCGCATGGCCTCCCTGAGGGGAATTTATTTGAACAGTTCTGAGCTGACTCTTGAGAATTACTTAAATCTCCTCTTAATGCTTTATTCAGTAAAAGTTAAGTAATGGAGAAAGGCGGTTAAGGAAAGGGGATGAAAAAGAAAGATAAATGGGACGATAAGAATAAGAAATAGTATTGTGGAACGAGTGTCTTGCAAATTGAAATGAAAATTAATTAAATTATTTATTAACAGCAGCACATACACGCGCGATTATTAAACATATTTTTAAATATTGAGAGTTTTACAAATTTTTGAAACAATAATTAATAATTTCGAATTGAAAGCGCTTGATACTAAAAAATTATATCGGAATGAAAAGAAATGGAATTTGTGTCATTTCTAAGTCAATGCTTTTAAAGTTGGATAATTTTAAATCAAAAGTGTTTGAAATTGAAAAATTTTAAGTTAGAAGCTCTCAGAATCAAAACATTTCCGATAAAATTGAATTGAAATGAAGAATCTCGAAATTGAATCATTTCAGAATAAAATTTCTAAAATAGGACAGTTACAAAATGTTCAAAGTTGAATAATTTCAGATTAGAATGTTGAAAACTGGACCAACTAAAATTGAAAGGAATTGAAATTGAAAACTGAATTGAATGTTACAAAGTCAAAGCCTCTGAAATTCTATTAAAATTGTTATTACATTAAAAAATTATAACATAATGTTCAAATTGATTATACAATTTTCACCGTTAAAAACGAAAACATTTTCAATAGTAAACCATCAAAAGGGCAGTCAATATGTGTTGTGTTATAACGAAAAACTTTTTAACTTTCGGTGGTGTTATATTCCCAGTAAAAAAAATTGTCTTCATATGAACAATGTATTCACTCGCGTATTACACCCCACACTTCTCGGGTAATAATCGCGTAATAACGCGCAATAATGCGTAATATAGAGCAATAATGCGCAATATAGAGCAATAATGCGTAATATAGCGCAATAACCCAGAGTGAATTTAATTATTATTTTATAAATGAAAAAAAAAACCGAGTTCAAAATTTTTCTATGAAAAAGACAATACATTAGTGACAGAACGAAATCAGAAAAAATAATAGTCAATTTATTCAGAAACAAGTACTTATAGAATAATACAAATAATGCAAATAGGTTTCAAATTTTAAAAACGTATCTTATTTTTCGAACATGAAAACATGTGCATTCGTTCAATAATTATTTCAAATAAATTAAAAAAATCATATTTTTTATATATACATAACTCATTGCAAACCTCACTCTACGAGAAAACAATTAAATTATAAAAAATAAGATAGTTCTATTTTTATCTATTTTGATTTCAAACAACACCATTCTTAACTTTTATTTTTAAATCATTCAATTATTATTATAATCTATAAATTATTATTCTTGAAATCTCCCAATCAAATAATTTTCAATTTTAAATTATGTTGGCCTCTGAAAATAAAATAAAATTTTTGGTATTTTCCGGGTTATAAAATATTTTTCCAATTTCCAATTTTTAAAAATTGATATTGAAAGAATTATAAATCTTTGCGTAAGATAGTATCCGCTAAAAACTTATTGTATATACAATAAAATATAAGCTTATTTTTACGAATCAATAATAGAATGTTGTTTTTTTAACCTGAAGGTATTTACCGAAAAAAAACCTAAGCTTTTCTTTCAGTAAAAAAAAGTAAAAGAGATTCCTTAATTCCAAAATCAAATTTATTTTTGTTCTACATTTTGGACCCTCTATATTTTACCTCCTTGCTTTTGAAGTAAAAAACTTGAGTTTTAAAGCCTCAAAAATTAAACTGTTTTACAATTGCGCATTGAGTACTATAATCATAAATTGAAATTATAGAAATTTTGAAGATGATAAATATGATTAATAAAGTAGCATATCATGTAGTATCAAGTGACATTCAAAGTAATTGAATCGATTTTTTTACTAAAAAATTTAATTTCTGTTAAAAAAAATCACTGCCATAATACTATGCCATATAGTTCAAAATTAAATATTTTTAAGTAATGTGAACCTTTAAAGTTCAATTGTTTGAAAAATGTTGACTATTATATGCTTTCTATTTTCTAATTGGAAGCTTTCATAAATATTGAATTCAAACTTGAAACGTTAAAAATGAAACAATGCAAAACCCAATAGTCATATTTTGGAACAAAAAATATTAAACTTCAAACAAAAACAGTTGAATTTTGAACGAAAAGATGAATTCACAACGAAAAATTAGTCTATTTTGTTAAATTAAATTAAATTAAATAGTTTAATTTTTAACCAAATAATTGAACTTTCAACCTACAAAGATGAATTATTCCTCAAAACGACGAATTATAACCAAAAAAAAATTGTTCACCAAAAAAGACAAATTTTCAACAAAATACATAAAATTTCAAATAAATAATTGAATTTTCAACTAAAAACGAAACATTTTTACTAACAAATATTTGTACCAAATAGTTGAATTTTCAACCAGAGATAAATTTTCAATTAAAATGATGAATCTGCAATTCTGCAACCAAAAGAATCAATTTTTAATGAGGTAGGTCAACTTTTAACCAAAAAAACTCATTTTCTTCAAAAGAGTTGCATTTTTAACCTGCCAATATTAATTTTCTAACAAGAAGACAAATTTTCAAGTAAATAATTTAATTTTGAACAAGAGAGATGAATTATCAATTAAAATTATGAATTTCCATAAAAAAAAGAATTTTTAATAACGTAGTTCAACTTTCAACCCAGAATCCAATTTTCTACCCTAAAGTATGAATTTTCAACAAAAAAGTGAATATTCAACCGGAAGTTCCGATCGTTCAAAAGAACGAAATATATTTTCCTAATTCTATTTCATCTAGAAATATTGTTTCCATTATAAATAAAAATATGCATTATAATCTTCATTTATAGTTGCATTACTTTTAACACTATTTTTGCACTGTTTCTAGTTTATAAAGCAATGAATAAAATTTTTTGTGCATTTGAACTTTCACAATTTCCATCACATGAATTTTCAACTAAAAAATATCAATTTAAAAAAATTGAAAAGTTACATTTTCAAGTAAAAAATTAATTTGAAATTTAAAAAAAAACAATTTTTCAACAAAATAGTTAGAATTTCAGCCAAAGAGATAAACCCTGAAACAAACAAAAAACACATGTTTTGCAAAGTAGTTCAAGTTTTACCCAATTAGTTGAGTTTTCAATTTTAAAAACTCTATTTTCAGCCAAAATGAAATAGTTACATTTTTAGTTTAAAAAATTAATTTTTTAACAAAAGAAAATTAGATTTCAACCAATTAGTTCAATTTTTAACCAACGAGATGAATTTTCAACAAAAGTGATGAATCTTCAACTGGAATAATTAAATTTTCAATTAAAAAAATTAATTTTCAACAAACAAAAAAAAACAAAGAAATTTTAACTAAAATGATGAATTTTCAACAACAAAAATGATTTTTTAGTAAAGTGGTTCATTCTTCACTCAAATAACTGAATTTTGTACCAAAAAGGATGACTTTTTAATAAAAATTGTTGAATTTGCAACCACGTACATATTAATTTTTTCAACTAAAAGTATAATCATCAGAAGGAAACAACTGAAAAAAAGAAATAAAAATACAAGGCAAATAAATTACATACTAACAAGAATATTATATCAGGATAGCCCCAAACTTGATTTTCAAAATTCTCCAATTTTACTCTGACCAATTTTTTATTTTCCCGGACAATTTCAAACAAAAATTGAAATTTTTTATAATTATCCTTGACTTTTGCAAGATTTTTTTTCTAAATCCCTGACTTCCTCCGATCAATAAAATTCCATGAGTTCTCCCTGATTTCCAGGGTTTCCCTGAACTTACTTTCAATATATTGACAGAAAAAAATAATTATATTTGAAAAATATTAATGAAATTATTGTAAAAGTAAAAAAAAATCGGGAATAAATACGATACTTTTAAATATTTTCTATTGTAGCTTCGCGATTTTCACCGCGATAAAATGAAAAAGATGTTAAAAATGTATGTTTTTTCTACTTTCAAACAAAACAAAAAATTAGAAATCAAATGAAAACTACCAGGAAACGTTTCTGTAGTCTTTTTTCGTTCAGCAGAGAACAAATTTAAAACCCTATTAAAAATTCCAGGACTTTTCCAGGTTTTCCAGGTAAATCAGAATTCAAGAACTTTTCCAGGTTTTCAAGGATTTCCAGGACGCTAGACACACTGATTTAATAATATTTATTGTTCTATTCTGTTATTTAACAAGTCGTATTTACTAAAAGTAAGTGATCCAGTATATAATTAAAATACGGCTGATTAGTTAGTGAAAGTGTTAAAGGGGGAACTTTGAATGGTGCAATCTGTGACCAATTTCCTTTTGTCCTTCAACTTTTCGAACCCTCTGTTCTCTAGGACTAGGTCAATCTAAAAAGTTGTCTCGCAACCAGAATCATACGCGTGTGCGTTCATGCGAATCTTAATCATGTTCTAGATTTTGCTTTCAATTTTCTAGGTACGACCGTGAATTCAAAATGTAATTGATAGCGCAAGATCTCATGTTTATTGTACCGTAAGGAAGGTAATTTCGATCATACTTTGATTTTACATAAGCAGTGACCATTTGACAATTTACACTGTTAGAAATGTTTGCAATTTTAGTATGCATGGGCATATTAAATTTCCTATATGTTTACTAAATGCATTACAGGTCGCTCCTTGTCACGCCTTTCTTAGAGCTTAAGTAGCTTATTCGTATTCGGTCTTTTGAGTGGTTTACCAGGCTATAGTATTTTCGTCTAAAAGTTTTTAAATGCGGGCGAACTTTGTATAATTTGTTTGTTACAAATAAATTAAAAGCAGTTGTGCCTCTGTAAGAGGACAGGATATATGCCATCTGGGCCAGGAGATTTGTAAGGGCTGGAGGACTTCAGGGCCCACCTGACCCTGGCAGGGTTGACAATCTCGTTGGCAAGCTGCCGTTTGGGGCCCAGTTGGGCTGCAAGCGACTCTGGTTGCCTCTGAGGTGCCGTCCCCACTTCTCTAAACCTTGAAAAGCCCGGGAAATGTGCCTTCATTAGGTGAGCCAATGTGACCCGTCCGACTCTAAGTGACCCCCGCCGGAAAATTTCAGAGTTCCGAGAATAGCGTCGGGATTTCGAGAAAGTAGCCTATCCAGTCTAGCCGCCTCAGCTCACTTCTCGATGTCTGTGCAAAAGTTGGTCCAGCTCTCTTACTTTGCCTTACGTATTGCACCCCTGTATTCATCCCTCATAATTGTGAATGAGGTCCATAGTTCCTTCGTTTTGCCATTACTGGCGATGAGGTGATGAGGTATTCCAGTAGATCAATACCTCTTGAGTTAACGTTCGTGTTGCCCCACAATGTATGGTTGGAATTAGCATCGCATCCCATCAGTAGAGGAATACCTCTCACCTTGCAATACTCCACCAGTGTCCATACCTCCACTGGTGGGTTAGTACAGCTGTCATACGAAAAGTAAGCCGATCCCAGAACTAGCCTTCCTATTCCTTTGAGATCCGTGGCTATTACCATAAGGTCTCTAGAAACATAGTTCAAGCAGCGGGACAGCGTTAACTCCCTTCGTCAGCATGCAGGCCATTGGTTTGGCCGCCTTGGGGTCCCTGTAACAAAGAAGACCAGCCCCCCCAATCCTTTTATGGTATCTCGAGCTAACCAAGGTTCTTGGATTAGCCAGACATCTGTGTGCCTCGCAGCCATGCCCTTCTGCAAAAATGCAGAGGCGCTTTTGCTGTGATGCAAGTTAATCTGGGTGATGGTGATACCAGGAGCAGTCATTTAGGTCTGCTCCCGATCTTCGTGCGTCGCAACAGGCTCCTCCTGTCCCTGGCCGGCAACCCTAAAGTTAACCTGTCCAAAGTGATAGTAGGGATAGTTGTTGAGGGCCGCAAGAGCCGTCGTCTGGGACTCAGGAATCTGCACAACTAGAAGGTGTTTAGTGCATCCTGCTGTGTCCTCTTCCTGAGGCCTATCGTGCCTGACGATTCGCCAGGACGCTGTTTCAAGCGAGGGGTTGAAACCCTCCAGCCGTTGGAGTACCTCAGACGGGTCTTCCAATTTGACCGGGAACCACGCCGTAGCTCTCACCATCTTCTGGATCAACTCAAACACACCCACCTTAAGCGCTGCACTTTTCCACGGCTTTGTCCAGACCACTGCTTTGAGTAGCCAAACTTTAGCCGCTAGGTCGGCTGCCACAAATACGAAGACACCTACCCTGCAGAAGGAGGTCACGAATCTTGGCGATTGATCTGAGGACACTCTTTTGAGCGCCCTCCAGGTAGCCTTCCTGAAGAGCTCATACTGCTCCGTAGTGATCATTGAGTCCGGGTAATTGCCATTGACCACCATCATGAGGACCGTCAGGAAATTTCGGTGGCAGATAATAGAATTTTACGTCTATTTGTGCATAGTCATCATATGTAATTGATCAAATTACCGTATATTACCCAAATTTCTATAAATTTCCGAAAATGTATAGACTTTTTTAGATTGAATTTTGGGCAATTTCCGTGCTTAGCTAGCTAAACACATGGTGAATTTACTACCTTCTTCTTCATTTTGATTAAATTCAAAGAGAATTTTCCGCAGTTATTTACTAAGAGCTTTTATTTCTTTCCTATTCAATTTCGCTGCTCAATTTTGAAATTTCTTCTATTTCGGTTCTATATTTGCACTATATTTGTTCTGAATCTTCTTTGGCTGCAAACATCGGCAAGAATATAAAAGACTTGAATGAGGAGACGCTTTGAGCGATGATTCATTTAGGATATGTGATCCAGAACGCTTATGGTGTTTCCTAATCTTTGTTAATAAACTTAAAATGTCTTTTTCATTAAGGTTTTTTAAATGCTTCTTGACATATTCGTCGAGAATTATTGCCTGCGAATTAACAAAATTTTCATTCTCGAAAAGCTGCTCTGGTTGCAAACGATTACTCTTGAAATTTAGTAAGCTTTCTTTCAAAGTGGTAAGCTCTTCTTTCTGAAACAGCTGGAAACAGTTTTCAAAGAGTTCGGCGCTGCTTGCAACATATCGTAATTGTACAAGCATATCACTTTGTCTTAAGAACTTGCAAATAGAAGTATACCTTACACTTGTGAGTACGGACTTGCTTACTCAAGTATTGCTTACTCAAGTATTGCTTCTTCAAGTATTGCATTCTTTCATAATTTGCACATTGAACAGGCTCATTATGAAAAAAAATAGCAGACAGCTATCGCAAATTCACTAGCATCTGAACCGAATTCAGAAAGTGCTAGAACAAACAAATTGTTAACTACGTGTAAATTAAATGTTCCTATATTTAGCAATATTTTACTACGATTATTTTTTCACTGGAAAATCTTGTACAGAATCTTTCAGATAGCTTGCGATTATTTCAGAAGTTGTAGAACCCAGAAAGTACGTGCGTAAGTGCCTATCCACTATTTCCTGATCATTTTCTGAAAAATAACGCAGTCGAGTTTGTAGTTCCTTCCTGCTTTCTCAATTTGTGGCTTCATCATAGAAAAGTATAGATCCTGGGCTTTTTCACATCTTCTATTAATCTCTCTTCACAATACGGCAAAGAACGGACAGAGCAAAGTGAATAATTTTCTTGTTTAGTTCTTTTACCACACCAGGCTCCAATTTCGTAACCTAGAGTATCTGTACGCCTCAAACAATTCACTTAACATTTATTATATTATATTTATTATATTATATTTATTATATTATATGAGCTAAAAGGAATAAAACATTTGATTAATATAGCAATTGATTTTAAATTTTCTATTAATTAATATACGCACGAAAAAACAAAAACTTTACTGATGGAATGGCAGTATTTTTTTAAAGAAAATTCTTTCATTCATTTTATTTTACAAATTATCCTCAACATTTCTTCCTTCCATAGCTGCAAGTTATTATTTTATTTAGCAGATATGTTTTGTGTCAAACAACAAAACCTGCACTATTTATTAGACATTTTATTACATAATATCATTAATTTATATAATCAGGTCTGAGAGTAAGAAAAAGATATTTAAACAGCTGCTCATATATGATTAGTTGTAACCTAGTGTCCGGTGATTCACAAGAAGACAATACGGAGAATACACACCTGTGGAAATTTTCTATTTTCAGATAGAATAGTCTCCTGACTTCGTAAGTAAAAGTTGAAGGGATTTTCGAATTTTCAATAACCTTTACTTGCAATCACAAATGTTGGAAACAACCGTTATTTTCATTATTGGCGATGGATCATATTGAGGAATGTTATTATCGGAACCCTCTTAACCGATCGGAGTTGAAGTGATGAACAATCTATATGATTTTACTATAATAAAAACAATTTTTGTTAGAAAAAGTCTTTTTGACTCGAAGTGGGTCTGGATGTTAGGCCGTTTCGAGCGTGGATAGAACTTGGAGGGTTGGCTATCTGTGACGTACGACATGACGATGTCGTGTATTTGCTGCGTTTTAACTAATGCCGAGCGGAACATCTGACGCTGATGAAGATTGTGTGCATTCGATTGTCTGGGTCGAATGTCTACCTGCAAACTTGGCTGTCAAAAAACCGGCTAAATTCGGAAGGCGGTTTCCTGCGATTTTTCTCTCCACTGGCCAAACGTCCTAAACTCATGCTAAAGGACCTAAATAATACTTTAGCTCAGGTTAAAATCTAATTTTCTGTCATGCTGGATTTCTAAAAATTTTGTATTTCTCTGAGCGTAAACTACTTGTTTCTGAATACTAATTTCTTTCTTTCACAAAGTTTAAAATAATTTTTCTAGGAATTGTCGGAATGAACTATTCTTTATTATTTGAATAGCCGCCATTTCGTTTTTCATGTTTTTTCAAGTTGATGTTTTTTAATTGATTGAATAGTGGGTTGGATGTTACTTCACGAACTGTACTATAAAATGCCGAAAGATTTTGAGTCAAAGGCCTACTGGAGTTTCCTTAACTTCATCGTGGGTCAATAAGGTGACCTTGCCGCTTTCCATGTTTATTTTCGCCCGGTATTTCCGGCGATTATGTATACCAGCGAGCTGAATACTACTCTTCAATATTGCAACGGCGTCACCATCGGATGTTGATAACACAATTTGTTCTTGGGTTGGCATAAGCGTTAAGGCATTATGTCCCGCGAGTAAATAAATTGGCATATCTGATGTAAAAGTGTATTTTGAAGTTTGAATATCCGGTGCGGATTTGCAAAAGGAATAAGCCGAAAATGTTGAAGTTGTTTGAGTGCATAGTTAACTCCATTGGAAGAAAGAAGACTGGTAGGTGGAGCGATGGACCTGGCAGGAGGAAAAGGTCTTGCATCTCTTGAAGGAGTCCTGGACCTGACACGAAGATGTCATCCGGCAGGAGGAAGAGAAAGAGGAGACGAAGGAGAATGGTGAGAATGAAGATATTGAAATAATATTGCCCAGCAAAAGCTTCATGAAAGCTAAACCGGCAATATAAATTCAGAGAGCATTATTCGGAAAGGTGCCCAGAAAAGTTTTGTTCAGAATACGTTTTTATATACGCATGCAGCGCAATTCTGGACGAACAGAAAAAAACTGCGCGCAGTCGTGCGTGGGTGCCAGATGGAGAAATTTTGCGCACAATAAGGATTAAGTTTACAATCTTCTGCTTAAATTGTTAAACAGAATGTGGATTCTAGAAAATTAGTCTCAATTCCGTTATCAATCTGAAATTCTTCATTTTGTCAACCCACATGTCACTTCATATTTATCCGTTGAAGTCCAAAACATGTGCGAACAAAATCGAGCTGATGCGATATATTCCGCAATTATTTAAGTTGCCCGACTGAGATAGAATTACCATCTGATTCGTCTGAGTTCTCTGGCTTTCAACTGCAAAATCTGAACTTGATCTGGTTTTGTCCGTAATTTATCTTTTTATGTCCGAAATTTATCCTGTCATATGAGGTGCTCTCAGTGCAGTGGGGTCAATTTTTAAATTATATTTGAATTCTGAATGTTCTATTTCAATGTGATAACAAGATAATGTTCAAATATAAAATAAACCTGTTTATGAATAGCCATAAATATAGTAGACTTAGTCAGATAACGGATTTGTTTCTAATTTGTGATAAACCTAAGAAATATCTATGAAGTAGTAGTGTGAAGATCAAATTTGGTGCTTGGCTGGACGCCTTTCGGTTTGCACTTTTAAAGAAAATTCCTGCAGCCTCTGAATGGCGTGTAAGTTTATAATTGGTCGGATTTCTTTCAAATAAGTTTTTCCTCCTATGCCAGAAATGTCTTGTGTACTGCTTTTTGGATTCTCATGGATACATTTCAGACAAAAATTCGTGACACGTAGAATTTTGTACCGATACGGAACTATTTCGCGGAGTTGTAAAAAATTCTGTACAAACACTTTTAGATTCAACTATTTATGTGATCATGATACGAAATACGAAGAAAACAATTTCAGCTTCCTCTTCAACTCAATATACTTTTTGGTTCTGAAATACGAGCGAACATCGTATCACTACGAATTTTTTTCCATAGCAACTGGGATAGAATACAAATATCGCTGCACAAATTTTTATTTGCGGACGGCTAAAAATGTTTCTAAAATTGTAGATATATATTATTATACTACTATATTTACTAATAAAATTGAGGATGATTGATAAGGTGTAGATCAGAGTATAAGCGATCATCATTTTTTCCAAGTAGAGAAAAACTTGAAAAATGTATAATTGAAGAATTTGGTTAATTGTGTAACTAATGATTATTCTAGTTCTTCATTGCAGAAAATACGATGCATAGTGTAGTTGTTGTATTATAGATTATTTTCGTAATAGGCATCAAGGTTTTCTTTCAGAATTATTTATATTTCACAACTCAGTCTGTGGACGATAACATGATAGTGTTCTGAGTGCGTATAATGATGCACTACCTAATGTAATTTCTCTCAAGAATTGGAAGGATGAATTTCATTCTTTCACATATATGCGATCAAATGTTTCACAAATGTTTGAACAATTTTTAATTTTCAAACTTTAGTTTTCTACCCGAGTTGGACCAGGCTGGGCAAGCTAGACTTATGTAGCGAATTAAGGGATGGTGAAAGATTAAACTCTGAAATTAACATGGCCACTTAGAGAATATATATATTTATTACCGATTTTACCATGTGGAGTTTACAATTCTAAAAGTGATAAGGTAGAATGTACCTTATTTTTTAAACTGAGAACGTTGTTTCAAATATATTTGCCGAGAATTCTCATTGACTTTCGCGTCGACTGATATCCCGACCGACTCCTCTGCTCCCCGCTTATTCCCGTGCCGCGTGAACGCAATGTTTACTTGACTGTAACTTTTGCAATCTTCGGGGCATCGCGCACGCTCGCCGCGGTGACTACCGAATGTGACATTTGAATCAAAGGTAGCACGAAAAATTTAAATATTTTTAACCCATGGAGTTAATTATAGAGGAGGGTGCAATCTCAGCTCCAAATTGTGATACAAATCCCAGCTAACGCTTAAAATAAATACTAACATTCAGATAATGCCATGGCGTAAGGAATCAAGTTGTAGAATAATTACATGATTCGCTATCAGTGATTTTTCACGCTTTTTTTGTTGCTTGGGAGCGGCAAGTGTAACTGATATAGCCAAACGTATCCCAAATATGATTGTACGGGTATAATAGATTAGAAATTGCAAAAGCGTAGGAAATATTTCTTTTGGTTATTAAGAAAATGACACAAGAAGAAATACATTTTTTCATTGCAGTTTGTTGTTCCTTTTGGCTATAGAAAAATTATCAAAAATTGAAACTTCAACCTCTTATGCGACGAGGGAAAACATTAACCGATGAAAGTTTGTTTTGAAAATTTTTCAAATAAATTAATGAAATTGAAAGCTAATTTAATTTTTAATCATTTGAATAATAGGAGTATGAATTATTGTCCACAGATCTTTTTCACTTTGCAAATACTTGAAACCTGAATTTAATTAGTTTCATCTTATGCGATCATACTTCTTCAATGATATTTTTTCTCTCCCTGTATAAGTTTCTTATTTTTGTGGAATCGCATGTTTTAAACAAATCGATGCATGAGCATTCAACATAAGATTCATTTCTAGTTACCTTGTTAGTCAAATTAATTCATCGATTAATTCAAAACAGGCCTCCGTAAAGAATAGTAACCCTGGACTGACACTGATAACGGCGACTCTTTTTATCAGTAAAAAAAGCGTAAAAAAAATGTCTCAAGCTATAGCAAATCTTTCTGTCACAATTTCTATCAACATCCGCCTCTATGATTAACTTTATGAGTTACAATTATTTAAAAAATTTAACTTTTATGCGATGAACTTCCGAAAAGAGCATACCTCAGATTAATTGGAAACTTTATATATCCATGCTTTTTGACGCGCGGATTACGAAGATGATAGAAAAAATACCCGCAAAATTGATTTTCATGTTGAAACCATGAAAACCCCATAAAAGTCATAATTTTTCGAACTTATCTCGGTAGATACAAAAAATTTGTTCAAATAAACTTAATCAACAAGCGCATTGGTGGGCTATTTTCCGACGTACAAGTTTGATTCTTTCAACGTGATCAAATTTTATTAACTAATTTATAAACCTTTAGGGATATTTCAATGACAATCGACAGTCCTTACTTTTAAGAACAATTTGTCAAACATATTTGTATTATCTCATGTTTTTATAAACTAAAAAATTCCACTTTTCATCCAGGAATTATTTAATCAAACTTTTACTGCTTATTAATAAAAATAAGCAATGAGTCGTTTTTGAGATTATACCATCTGTTTTGGCGATTTTGAACTCTTTCAACAGGAGTAGAAAAAATTTTCTCTACTACAATTTTGATGATTTTTTTCATGCACTTTTCATTAATCGCAACCCTTATTTTGGGAAAATAAATATTAAGCTTAAAAAATAAGAGTAAAAAATGAATTCGATTATTTTCATAGAAGGCCACTTTTTAACTCATTTTTTAAGCTGGGAAGCAATCTTGTTTTTCATTAACTTAAGATTCAAATATTTAATTTAACTTTTTACTGTTGGAAATAAGTTTTAAATGCTTCGGTATACCCAATGACGCTTGCACAAGTGCGCCGATGTTCAGAACGGTGATTTATTCCAATAAAAAATTAAATTTTATTTTTCAATCATAAGGCTCCTAAAGAAAAACCCGACGCTTTTTTTCCAGCAAAAGAAAAATTTCAAAAATCGTCCTTCTATGGAAAAACTAATCATTCCTCAAAATCCACTCATTCCTTATTTTTTAAAATAAAAATAAAAATTCCCAGTAGTTCTTCTCAAAGCTCTTGAAGGCAGAAACTAAAACTTTCATTTGAGATGTAGAGATGACAAAATATGCGTTTCACCAAAAAAATCAAATTTGTGTTTGGCTTTCATTTTTGAAGGCCAAATATTATTTATTTCAAAAAAAATTTCTGATCAATTGAAAGGGCAAACAATAAACTTATGAAAACTGTACTGAAAGAAATTTTCCTATCACCAAATAGAAGAATTAAAACTCGAAAAAATAGGCAATTCTAATTTTATAATTACTTTCTCTTTCATATGATTCATTCTATTCGCAGTGTATTGTAGTTCGGCAAGCAGGCTTGCTGACTGTGTGAGTGTGCCGTTCAACACCTCAGTCGTCGTCGCACAAGCGAACACGGGAGAGCCTTGATTCTCCTTTTCGTGAATCAAGACGGGCTAATTAATCATTAGTATATCAGTATTTATTTTTTTGAATAAAGACGGCTCTGAATGGAGCATTATCACTTGGTTTTAACTTGTTCATCAACTTATTGTTTCACCTCCTTTTTAATACCATACATGTAAGTTATTTAGAATAAATTGCCTAAATCTACTTCACAGTTTTACAAAGCTTTTTATATTGTTAATCATTCGTGGACAAATAAGGTTGGTCAAACTCCTACCCGCTTTCAAGATCACATGGGGAGCGGAAAGGCACCCTAGTACCTGTTCACAGAAATACGGTTGCTCAAATTCCTACTCTTTTCCAACGTCTCGTGGAGGCGGGAAGGCTCCCCTGTGACTGGTCACAGAAATAAGTTTGGTTATATCCCTACTGCTTTCCAACAGCTCCTGGGGAGCGGGAAGGCACCCAAGTGCCTGGTCACAGAAATAAGGTTGGTGAAGCTCCTACTCTTTTTCAACGTCTCGTGGACGCGGGAAGGCTCCCCTGTGACTGGTCGCGGAAATAAGGTTGGTTAAACTCCTACTCCTTTCCAACGTCTCGTGGTGCCGGGTTGGCTGATTGTGACTGGTCACAGAAATAATATTGGTCAAACCCCTACCCTTCTCCAACTTCTCGTGGAAGCGGGAAGGCTCCCCTGTGACTGGTCACAGAAATAATGTCGGTCAAGCCCCTACCTCTTTCCAACAGCTCGTGGCGGCGGGATGGTGTCCCTATAACTATTCACAGAAATAATGTTTGTCACATCTGTACCTCTGACATCTATTGGAGGCGGGAAGGCACCCCTGTGACTGGTCACAGAAATAATGTTGGTCAAAACCCTACTCCTTTCCAACATCTCATGCGGAGTGGGAAGGCACCTTCGTGACTGGTAACAGAAATAATGTTGATCAAACCCCTATCCCTGCATCTCTCTGGTGCCGAAAAGCGAGTAGGGATATATCTTTCACTCACTGATTACGAACATGGCCAAGAAAATTGCAAAAAAATACAATTTTCAAGGTCAAAACTTAAAAAAACACGTTTTGAAAAAGAAAAATTTTATGTTCACAGCATTTTTTAAATCCTCGTATGCTGATGTATTTCGATGCTTTTATTACGAATATCGACATTAACATACCTTCGAACATAATTTTCATTGTTATGACTTGAAAAAATGGTGTTTTTTTTTAGCGAAGTGTGAACACTTTTGGTACCGGTACACAGCATATTTAAAGCATACAGAAGGGAGTGTCACGCATTTTAGAGTAAGACCATGTAATTTAGGAGGTTTTCTGTTAGTTTTTGGCTGTTGAAACTTTGGATGGAACTTTCTATGTATACATCACACATTATCCTTGAATAGCGAAACAAGAATTACGATTAACGGCCCGTGGAGGCCGGAAGGCACCCCTGTGACTGGCTAGAGAAATAATGTTTGTCAAATTCCTACTCCTTTCCAACCTCTGGTGGGGGCGCACCACTGTGACTGGTCGCAGAAATAAGGTTGGTCAAACTTCTACCCTTTTCTAACGTCTCTTGGGGTCGGGAAGGCACTCCTGTGACTGGTCACAGACATAAGGTTGCTCAAACCCCTACCCCTTTTCCAAAGTCTCGTGGGAGTGGGAAGGCACCCCTGTGACTTGTCACCGAAATAATGATTGTCAAACCCCTACCCTTTTCTAACGTCTCGTGAGGGCGGAAAGGAACCCCTGTAACTGGTCACAGACGTAAGGTTGCTGAAAGCCCCACCCTTTTCCAAAGTTTCATGAGAGCGGGAAGGCCCCCCTGTGACTGGTCACAGAAATAAGGTTGGTCAAACCCCTATCCCTTTCCAAGGTCTTCTGGGGAGCGGAGAGGCACCCCTGTAACTTGTTACAGAAATAAGCTTGGTCAAGCCCCTACCCTTTTCCAACGTCTCGTGTGGGCGGGAAGGCATTCCTGTGACTGGTCACAAAAATAATTTTTGTCAAACCCCGATCCCTTTCCAAGGTCTCCTGAGGAGCGGAAAGGCACCTCTGTAACTTGTTACAGAAATAAGGTTGGACAAACTCCTACCCTTTTCCAACATCTTGTGGTGGCGGAAAGGCACCCCTGTGACTGGTCACAACAATAATTTTTGTCAAACCCCTATTCCTTTCCGAGATATCGTGGGGGCGGAAAGATACTCCTGTGACTGGTCACAGAAAGAATGTTGGTCAAACACATACCCTTTTCCAACGTCTCTTGGGGGCGGCAAGGCGCCCCTGTGACTTATCACAGAAATAAGGTTTGTTGAACCCCTACCCTTTTCCAGCATCTCGTGGGGGCGGGAAGGCATATTGTGACGGGTAACAGAAATAAGGTTGTTCAAACCCCAGTCCTTTCCAACGTTTCATGGGGAGCGGGAAGGCTCCTTTGTGACTGGTTACAGAAATAATGTTTTTCAATCCCCTACCCCTTTCGACATATAGTGGGGGCGGAAAGGTACCCCTGTGACTGGTCACAGAAATAATGTTGGTCAAACCTCTATCCCTTCCCAAGGTCTCGTGGGGAGCGGGAAGGCACCCCTGTGACTGGTCACGGAGATAAGTTTAGTCAAATCCCACCCCTTTTGCGACGTCTCGAAGGGGCGGGAAGACATCTTTGTGACTGGTCACAGAAATAAGGTTGGTAAAACACCTAGCCCTTTCCAACATCTCGTAGGGGCGGCAAGGCACCCCTGTGACTGGTCGCAGAAATAATGTAAGGTTACATTCCTCCCCCTTTTCCAACACCTCTTGGGTGGCGGGAAGGCACCCCTGTAATTCGTCACGGAATTGAGAATATTTAAAAAAGCGAGATCTCGAAAACTATTCGAGCTAACGATTTTAAATTTTTAGATTCATGTTTCTCACAAAAATTATTATAGGAATCCGCATAAGAACTTTGTCGCCACGGATATGGTAATCTTGTACATTTTTGTAATTTGAACGAAATATCGATTATTTGCGTAGATGATACCAAGTTTAGCGAGTTGATCTACTGTGCTCACGCTGCGCAGTGCATTTATTGTCTGCAGGTTACGCATGATTCAAAATTAATATTAAAATTTTTAAGCTGCGACATCAACTAGCAAGATGACCGATACCAAGGGTCGAACCATAACACTAGACAGATGGGACGGAGCTTCATTTTTAAAAATATTTCCGTAAAAAATAATTTCATACTATAAGCGTTTCTTGATATTTTTTTATTTTGCGAAATCTATTCAATCAAATAATAAAATCGATAATTTTTTACTCTAATTATGAGCAATGTGCTCGCCGTATTTGCATGAAAAAAATGCTAACATTTTCTTTTTATAAACATGATTTTTATCAGCTTGGACCTGAAAAATTATGTTCTCAGGTAATTCCATGACTATATTCGTAATTCTCTTTCATTTTTTTAATTTTCTAATCTCATGCAATTTGAAATTTTTGGAAACTTTTGATTTTGAATTCACAATGTTTGTCTAGAAGTGATTGGAAAAGTTCAAAACTACCATGGAATACATTTTTTGCACAGTTTACTTTTGCAAACATTTTCTGGTTTTGTTCTGATCGATCGATGTTTAATATCATTGTAAGAAGAAATTAAAATTGACAAAATATTTAACTACACATAATTATCCTGCAAGCTAAGCTGTATCCACATTTTTTTAAAAATTTATGATGAAAACGATCATATATGATTTTAAATAACGCAATGTTGAGTAACAGTTTATAATATATAGTTTTGTAAGATTTTTTTAATGCAATATTTACTAATCTTTACCTCTATCAATATATATATATATATATAAACTAAAGGTTAACAACCACCGCAGGGTCCCACTGGGAGTAACTGTCATCTAAAAAAAGAATATAACTTTGGTCGATATTGTAGATTTCCATTTTATGTGTGGATTTCTCTTCTGGATTCGTTACCTTCTCCGATAATAATACAGATTCCTATTAAAAATTGATATTAACATCTTGCTAAATGAAGCGTATTTCACAAAAAAAATTCTTCCTCTGATCTCTCTGTAGCTCAGTGGTTAAAGCACCTGGCCGGAAATCAGTTGACCTATTGTTCGAATCCCAGCGAAGTGAAAGCAGAAGATCTTTTTTCTGAATAAAATTTAATTAAGCTGCAATTTTGCAAAAAAAATCACATTTTTTAAGTGATTAGAAAAGGTTGCACGATTTGGCCCTGTAACTTTTTTCAAAGATTTTGCCTATTAATATTTTTATTAATAGCTTCTTGGAATTCTAATATTTAAACGCGATAATATGCTACAAATAATTCCGTGTTTCAGTATATTGTTCAGAATTCGTCAGAGAATAAGAATCTAACATAAATTTTGATCTTGAATAATTTTAAGCCACTCTTATTGGTCCCAAACGAAAACCCCGAAAGTGACAAATTTGAATTTTACGTAATATTGAGGCTTGTATTGGCGCTTTTTAAAAGTTGTTTGATTTTCAAAAATATTCTTGAATGTTTAAACAAATTTGAATCATTTGAAAATTTTTAATCTTTTAAACATCTACGAGTTTTCACAATCTACTGATTAGTACTTAAAAATATTAATATTTGTCGAAAATTTAGTGAGATAAAATGTTTCTCCTTATTTTTTGTTAGGTAAAATATATACTTGAACAAATACGTATTATTTAAATAATTGTACAATTATTTAAATAAATTGTTTTTTTGTTATTATTGATTAAATAACTCATAAAGTCTAGAAAATGTGTTCATTTCACGCTTTAACTGAAAAAAACAAATATTTCAACAAATTAATATCGTTTAAACAATTGAATATTAGTAAACAGATGACTGCATAAATTACAGAGTAATCAGTTGATTAAGTACCGTAAGTAAAATATAATCAAAAACATTTATTCGTAGAGTAATAAAAATAAAAAAGGGAAGATATGTGAAGTCTAAAGTGGATTTATGCCAGAAGGATCATGTACGGATCAAATATTCATTTTAAGGCAGATCATAGAAAAAAATGTCAGAGTAAGGAATAGTATATTATTGTGTATCGTGGGCGTAAAAAATACTATTTTGACGAGTGTGAACTTCCCGCCCGAGCGAAGCGAGTGCGGCAGTCAGACAAGGCAAAATAGCTGTATGCCCTTGATACACACCATACTTTTTGTCCTACCCTTCTTGAAAATAAGCATGTGAAGCAGATAGAGGTTGCTTCGTGTACATGACAATTTTAGATTATAGGTGAAGGGAAGAAATAGCGTTCTTTGCAGAAGGGGGACTGTCGGGTCTAGCGACACAATTTTCTCAAAGATAAAGATGATTTCCTCTATAATCTCACTTGCGGGGTGCAGTGTATGTTTGGCGGGCGTAAAGTTTCATGTTGGCACGGCGGCAGAGTGCGTATGTGCGAACGTCACTGGGCTGGAAGCGGCCACATTACGCCTGCTTCACGTGCATGCAACGGCGCGTTTTCAAGGGGGGTCGAACAAAAAAGAGATTTTTGCGCATTTGTTGACCTAGAAAAAGCATTTGACAGAGCGGATAGAAGTCAACTTTAGGAAGTCCCGAAAGAGTACGAAGTCAATGGATGGCTCCTACAAGCAATAAAAACAACATATGCAGGTAGCAAAGCGAGTGTGAGGGTTAATGAGAAACTGAGTGACTGGTTCGATATTATGCAAGGTGTTGGACAAGGATGCGTTATCTCCTCATGGCTATTTATTATATTCATGGACAAGTGTCTAAGAATGGCCCTCTTTGACAAAGAACGTGTGGTTCTCGAGACAGTACGGGTACGTGGGTTAGCTTGCGCAGATGATTAGGTTGTTATGACAGAGTCAATCGATGTCTTACAAAGAGTGATAAACAAACTGATTACCAGCATGAAGAACATGGGTCCAAAATTAACGTTAATAAAACAAAAATTATGGTGCTTGAAGGAAAAGGGCAGAAAACAGTGACGGAAAGATAGATGGGGAGTTAGACAGGCGTATAAAAGAGGGTAAGAAAGTCAGAGGTAGAGCAGGGCCATTATCCAAAGTAAAAATATATCACGTAAAGCTAAAAGGGCAATACATAATTCTATATTTATACCGTTTATGGCATACAGTAGCGAGACATTGACCTATCAAGAACAGGATAAGAGTAAAAATTACGCGAATGACATGAAATAATCCTCAAAGAATGTGGTGTAGAAAAGACACTAGTTGACATACGTGAAAGACATTCTTTAAGGTTGTTTGGAAATGTTTGAGAATGAAACATAAACGACTAAAGAAACAAGTGTTTCAAGGTAAAGTAAATGGCAGTGTGCTCAGAGGCAGACCGCGGAAAGAATGGTTAGAATGTGTAAATGGACCGCTAATTTGAAGAGACATAAGAAGCCATAGAAACACAAGAGGTTGCATAAAAAAATGAATGGACGTGAAGGATGCTAGAGAGGTATGCCAGGACATAAAAGTGTAGCAACAAATAGTTTATAAAAAGAGTGTCAGTAAAGTGAATGACGTCTGAAACAAAAGACCTTGGATAATACTGGGCCCGAGTGGATAGTTTCACATGATGACTTTGTGAGGCTCTTCACTTGGGGTGATCGCTAGAGACATTGATCAGTAATCTTGTTTCGAGCAGTGTTGTGGAACAAGTGTGTCATTTAAATAAATCACACGGGAATTCTAGATCAATCTAAAAATCCATAACCCCTTTCTCAAATTACTCCCTTCCTCAGCAAGTGATTCACAATTACTCCGATATTGAAATGGCTCTATGGTCTAGTAATAATATTTCTTCCTGATTTCACGTTAATTTTCATTGGCAGCTATTGTAGGACATGTACACGAACAACATTTAAAAAAAATAAGAAACAAATTTTCTTATTTTCCTTTTTCTGCATAGTTTGGACGGAAAATCAAGGTTTATTTTCAAAACATTTTTCATGATTGAAACGAAAACTATGCGTATTGTTGAAGCGTATTACTGAAGAATACACAAATGTTTTTTCAATTAGAATGTCCACGATTTAAACAAAAACTATGCATTTTATCGGAAAATGATTCAAAGAAAGTTTATAGATATATCTGAAATGAATAATTTTTCTTGCTAATATTTTTCACGATTGAAACGAATAATATAATTGTTATAAAACGAAATCTGAAGTATATTTGTAGAACTTTTCGGAGCGAGCAATTGTATTTTGTAATATTTTTTTCTTATCTTATATAATTTTGCTTTAAAATTTGTTTTGGTATCTCATAGTTTTGCTGCAAAATGCTTGTTTTTATTTTTAAGATTTGTAGATCTTTTCGAAGTGAACAATTTTTACTCTTTAATATATTTTTTGTATCTCATATAGTTTTGCTGCAAAATGAAGTTTTTTGTTTCTTAAAAAGCATTTTCGATGGATAAAACCAAAACCGTAGGTCAAACATGACTGCCTGATGAACTCATCCTTTCTTTTTAGGCCTTAAAAAAGTTTACCAAAGGGAAATCCAATCAGCTGATTCTTTCGAATGTTATCGCGTATACAGACAACGACGACAAGGATGACAGACAGACACCGAAGTAAAATCTATTTTTTCTCAATCAGTGAGTATGAAAACATCCAAATTTTATGAAATCCACAAAAGTCAATTTTCAAGTAAAACCTATACCCTCTCATTCAGATAAGAATGTAAAAATTACGTTTTCAGACAAAAACAGAACCTTTGCAAGACAGGAATAGACCAAATTTGCTCACACAAAAATGAGCTGCAAACTCGTCACAAAGAATTTTTTGATAGGACGCGTAATTTTTGTTTTGATCGTAAAAAATAACATGAAAAATAAATTTTTTTTTTTTTTTGAAAAACGATAGAAGGTACGAAACAATTGATAGACAAAGGGTTTTCCCCCAAAAACGATCTAAAAATTTGAATCTAATCCCTTTTAGCTATAACGAGTAGCTTTTATATTAATCGCAAAAAATAAGATTAAAAAAAATAATTCTTGGAAGAACGACATAAGAGACGAAAAAAAATTGAAAAAAAAACTTTTGGAAAAAACGTTACAAGCTACAAGAACATTCTATTTAATAATTTTTTGCCTAAATTATATCTACAAATTTTTGTATAACCACTTTACTTTCAAATTTGAATTTTTTGCTTAAATCTTGAACAATGAGATTGAATTCATGGAAAAACGACACAAGTTGCAATAAACTGTTTAATAACAAAATTGTTTGTTCTATAGGAAGAGCACTTTTTTTAATTATAAAAACAAGACAATGAATTTTCAGGATAGCTAAGAATGAAATTTGATGCAAAAAGAGCAACACATATTGTAGTAATCATAATCAGTCAAATTTATACCCCATTTTGCAAAATCTAAATAAGCACTCGCAAAACGAGGTACAGGAATAAATATAATATACATTTAATATCATAGTGTTAAACATAATGTCGAAGAGTTTGCATTTTGGAAAAAATCGAGTGTGCAAGTTTCTATTTTTTGGTAGAAAAATCAATTTTTCTCGATAACGGCAGATCATAACGCAAAATTAAATACCATAAGAAAGATGCGGCTCATTAAAATAAATATAATTCTTGTTCCATTTTTTTTCACTTAGTTATTCATATTTGAGGAGATATGCGAAGAAATTGGTTATAAACAAGAATTAATTATCTATTCCAGTGACTCGAATATCTGTATTACCAATCTACATTATTTTCACATTTTTTTTGGGAAACGATTCATATAAACATTCGAAATTGCTACTTTTTGAAAAATTGATTAGTATAATTTTCTTTTAGGAACATTAGAATAATTTAAATGTATCAGAGACCCACAGTATGAGGAATACACGACTAACGCTTCTTTATAAAAAATTTCTTCTGTTACGTCGTAACGTTAGAAAATTTGTATCTTTCTTACTTTTATGCCGATTTCTGAAATAGGTAATTTCTGTACCTTCGTAGAAAATTATATTTGCCAAGCTGATTCATTGTCCATCGCACGTTCTAGCAATATAACTATTTGAATTCTAAACCTTTCTTCGTGCTAAAACTCCTGGCTACGATCATATTGTCTCCAGATTGCAGTTACAACATAAGCCTATTTACCGAGCCGCCTCAACGTCATAAACTCTCCAATCGCCGACCCTATCAGAAACGGATTCGCCGCATCGCATTGACGATATTTGGAAATTTCTGGTTTGCAGATTATTCCAACTTTCAAATTTCTACGTCAAAAATTGGGTGTGTGCAAATTCTCCTACCTCCGCATTCCTCAGCCAATAGAATATAAGCACCCACTGACCCAACATCCCTTCTTCAAAAATTGTACTTCGGCAATGCACTCTCTTCAAATTCTCTTCAGATAACAACCGAATACCGCCGTGAACAGATCAAATTGTATACTCTTGTCTGCTAGCTTCTAAATTCGTACCCCATTTTTTTTGTTGAAAAAACCATCGCTATGTTCCTTAAAATGTGGGTGTTTTTACTGAATTCAACCCATTGAACGATTTCCTATTTTTTTCTGAATGTTTTGCCTCGTTCAAAAAACATTTTGGTCCTTCGAAATCCTGATTACTTATCGCATGTCATACAGACGATCGTGTGTGATAATTGTTTTTGTGCTTGCAGTGCGACTGCAAAACGTTGAACAAAAATTGTATAGCATTAATCAGGACGATAAGCGCAAATCAGGATTCAGTTCAATACAGTGGACACTGAGGTGACTTAGTGAACAGTCGCTTGTGTTATCCCTTCCAACAGCAGCAAAGGAGATTGAGCCAAGCAGTGGTTATATGTCAGATGTAAGATACGTTAATTGGCGCGCGCATCAGAATAATAAAAAGTCGCATCCGCAATATGCATATCTTGCAAATTCCAGCAAGCGCCGTTGCTACCACTGTCAAGGAGAGCACAGTACTTATTCTTGCGAAAGCTTCCCAAATCTATCTCCTAACGAGCGTATTGAATTTCTTAAAAAATCGTTTCTTTTCTTTAATTGTCTTCACCCCAATCATCAGCTCAGCGATTGTCGTAGTGGAGCCTGCAGAAAATGTGGAAAGCGCCGAAATACATTGCTGCATACCGACTCTGAGAAAACCGAGAATTCTGAAAAAATTAGCTTCAAGTTTTCAACTCAGAATATGCACGTTCGGACAGCGTCGCATGATCTGTTCTCCAACGCCCTCGTCAATATCTTTGACAGACAAGGCAAACCTCAAACGGGCAGGGTGTTTTTAGATAACGGATCTCAATCCAATTTTTTGTCTGGAAAAATGGCACATCTCCTAAAATTAGGGACTAGGACTGAGGACATCCCAGTAAAAGGCTTAAGTTCCATGTTCACAGATATAAAAGCTTCCGCTACTGCGCGTATACGATCGGAAGTTTTAAATCCTTTACCTGCGATCTAAATTGATCGAAATTCACTTCAAATATCAGCTAATATATGACTTGCAGACCCTGAATTTCATGAGCCATCAGAAGCTCATCCGTTACTAGGCGTTAAACTATTCTATAAAATTCTGTGTGCAGGCCAAATGAAAATAAAGGATCACGAAGCCGTCATAGAGAAAAAGCATTTAGGTTGGATAGTTGCAGGTGAAGTCCATCTGAATTGCGCAAAATCACAGCAGGTTACGTGTAAATATTTGCAAACAGCAAATCTGTCTGAATCTGATAAGTTTACACGATACTGGGATATCGAGCAAGTTCCTAATAAGAAACGCTTATCACAGGAAGAGCAGGCCTATGAAGAGCACTTTACTGAAAACGATAAACGAGACAGCACCGGTCGCTACACCATACATTTACCGTTTGAAGAAAATAAATCTAAAATCGGTGATTCTTATACAATGGCTTTACGGAGATTTCACGCGTTAGAAAGTAAATTCGCGAAATGTCAGGATATAAAAGACAACTACTCTAAATTCATGCAGGAATATATACAGCGTAATCACACGTCTGAGTCTCGTGACAGTGATCGTACTGAATCAGGCTTCTCCTTGCCTCACCATGCAATTATAAAATATGACAGCCTAACAACAAAGACTCAAGTAGTTTTTGACTGGACAAGGACCGGCAAGTCCGCGTATCTTCAGACGATTCTATTTACCAAAAAATTATCTGGCGAGAAAAACCGTCTGAACCGCTAAAAAATTTACACATTAAAACCGGTCACTTATGGTACAGCTTTCGCGCCGTTTCTCGCTCCAAGAGTGCTTGTACAACTTGCACAAGACGAGTCAAACCGGCCAGATTATATATCTAGCAGCATGCACGACAGACGAAGCAACATTTATGGTGCCGTTGGTACAAGGAATGTATAAACGAACTCAATATTTGCCATAAGTGGAATTCAACATCGTCCAACATCAAGGTTGGCTTTCTAGCAGGACTGCTAATGGTATCTACAAGCGCTGTGTGAGAAAACTCTGTCCACTTTCACTTGAAATAACTGAACCTAACAGAGTTTAAATTAATGGTTTATTTAATAGGACTTTAAAAAATTGTTTTTTTGAGAAGTTGATTGTTTTTTTATTAGAGTTTAAATTAATCAAATGATTATTGCATTGATGCTTTTAATGCTATGTTTTACACCACCATATTGTCTTGTTAAACTATGTTAGTCCAAATGGGCCGGCATGTTACATCGTAACGTTAGAAATTTATTTTTACCTTTGTTATTTTTCTGCCGATTTCTGAAATAGGTAATTTCTGTTCCTTTCGTAGAAAAGTATGTTTTTCAAGCTCATTCATTGTCCATCTCTCGTTCTAGCAATTTAACCATTCAAATTCTAAGCTTCTCTTCCTGCTAAAACTCCTTGCTACGATCATATTGTCTCCTGGTTGCAGTTACAACTTAAGCCTATTTACCGAGCCGCCTAAACGTCCTAAACTCTCCAATTGCCGAACCTATAATAAACGGATTCGCTGCATCGCATTTACGATATTTGGACATTTCTGGTTTACAGATTATTCCAACTTTCAAATTTGTACGTCACGAATTGGGTTTGTCCAAATTCTCCTACCTTCACGTTTCTTAGCCAATACAATATAAGCAGCCACTGACCCAACATCCCTTCTTCAAAAATTGTATTTCGGCAATGCACTTTCTTCAAATTCTGTTTAGATAACAATCGAATACCTCTGTGAACAGATCAAATTGCATACTCTTGTCTGCTAACTTCCAAATTCATACTCCATTTTTTTGTTTTTAATAAATTATCGCTGTGTTCCTTAAAATGTTTTTTTTACTGAATTTAACCCATTGAACAATTTCCTATTTTTTTCTGCATGTTTTGCCTCGTCCACAAAACATCTTCGCATATCTCCTCAAGTCTGAAGAAGTGGAAAAAAAACTATGAATTAAAAATACTCATTTCAGTTGGACGAATTTTTTTTATTCTGAATAGTTTTGCATTATTATCTACCGTTTGTGATAAAAATGGATTTTTGTGCGGAAATAGACCAATTATCGGTAAGCATCTGATCAAACCAGGATGAATTACAAATTTGTGTCGTTAGTCCAAAAATTGGATTTCTTTATTTTTAGTGTCGTTATTTACGAAAGCAACAAAACTAAGCGTCAAGTCAAAAAGTGATTAATAAGGATTTAGTAGATCTCTTCTGGGTACATAACTTTCTTCGCTACATCTTTTTTCGTATCTTGCATAGTTTGACCGCAAAATGAAATTGTTCATTTTTCATAATTTTTGAAAATGCTATAACTCTGATAATTTACTTTCTATTGAAAAAAGTCGTGAAGATAAATTGTTCGACTCTGTATGCACTACAAATAGGAGTATATAGAATTTTCAATTCTTAAAAAAACAATCTTCTCAAAAGTTTCGAAAATGCTCTAACTTTTGAATTTTTATCAAAAATAATTGGCTAACAAATTGTTTCTTTTATTTTAGACATTAGAAATTGTGTCAAAGTTCAATCCAATCTCATCATTTTTTCGAAAGTTATCGTGCCTACAGACTACAGGCCACAGACAGACACCTTCACGAAAATCATTTTTTCTGACTCAGGGGGTTTTAAAACGGTGAGGATGGATGGAAACTGACAAAGTCAAATTTTAGACGTAACCAATACCTTCTCATTAGAATGAGAATGTAAAAAAATTTTAGAGTCGGAGGAATATTTTCAGAATAACCTTAATTCCTCAATACGTAAAGCAGCGCAGGCACTAGATTGAAACCGAGAAACATTGAGAATAATCCTGAAGAACTTTTTGAAACTTCATTCTTTCAAAATCTCTACACATCAAATGCTATCACACATGCTGCGTTGGCCAAGCTGGTGGAGTTTTCCAAGCAGATGCTTCAAATGTTCAATCATGGAGAGATCGATACAGATCGCATTGTTTTCGGCGATGGAGCACATTTTTGGCTAAATGGCTACGTAAATAAACAAAGTTTTCACTTTTGGGGAAGGGAAGTTCCACATATAACCAATTCAAAACCGCTTTAACATCATGTGCTTGGACTAAGGTACCCCAAATTTGCAGGTCGTGGCATAGAATGGCCTCCCCAATCACGAGATCTCAATACATGAGATTTTTTTCTGTGAAATTTCATCAAAGACTTTTTTTGATTCGCCCATCAACCCAAAAGTAAAACAACTTTAAGCTGCTATTCAGATAGCAGTTCACGATATTTCTGATACTGTAAGAGAGCGTGTGTTTTATTGTTTTAAAAAAAGGCTTGGTTATTGTGCCCATTCAGATGGTTCACATTCTGAAAAACTATACCATGAAGTGTATTTCCCCAGATGAACTTACGGTATTTTTAAGTTGTTCGTTTCTAAAATATACAAAACTTTTAAAATCAGGCAATTTTGCTCCGCAATGAAACCACTATTTATTCATCATTTCGGTTTTTTGATTCATGTACCTATTCAAAAATAGTAATCAATTAGTTTTCACACCTTCCCATTTGTCACCCTGTAAAATAGGTTCTGAAATTAGGTTTCGTTTTTAAATACAGTTTCTTGAGATTGTAATAATTTCTAACCCAAAATGTGACTGAAATTAACTAAATATGACTTGGGTATGCACTAGAACAACTTGGACATGTTCTGCTTACTCCCCGCAGAAATCTAAACCAACCATTCGAATTTCGAAGATATGTTTTAACTGACGATAAACCAATTCTCTTGCTACTAGACGCAATACAAATGTGTCCGTGCCAACCCGAGGACCAATTGCATTCACAGCACCCAATTGTGATATTTAGGCAGCCCTTAATGAATGTTTAAAGAGTAATTTTCACCAAATAACTTTAAACTTTGTACGCAGAAAATGTCCCAAAATAGGAAAAATAGCAGTTTTGTGCAGATCTCATGCTACTATTTTTTACCAGATTAAAAATGTTTAATTAACATAAATTTGAATATGAAAACGATTACTTTGGACACATAAATTTTGAAGAACAAGAAAAAAATCTGCCTCAGCCCGGATTTGAACCGGGAACGCCACAATCCATGAGTGGAGCGTTAACCAATTAAGCCACCAAGACATCATCTTTGTACAGGGAAGTAATATATTTATTTCTCCACTGCGACAGATGTTTTATTTTTTATCAACGTAGGTTTAATCTAATTAATATTTGGAAGATGTTATGACCATTAACAGAGGTTGGTGGAATTGCAGGATAGGGGCGTCACCTCTGTTTTGGCAGGAAAATTTTTTTTTCGGCAAACAAACTATTAGAATTTGTAATTGAAGGACAAAGGAAACAATTTGACAAGGCAAAAGTTCAAATATATTGTTACTTTTGTTATTACGATGTCTCAAATATGGGATCATCACGATATCGGAATGATCATATTTAACTCACTGTTTAGGCGCTTTTAAACATCCGTACGGTCAGAAACACTGTGAATAATTTATTAAAGTCCCTTTGACTAGTCACAAAAATAATCTTGGTAAAATCGCTACCCCTTTCCAACGTCTTGTGGGGGCGGGAAGGCACCCCTTTGACTGGTGACAAAAATACTGTTAATAATCTCGATCATAATATGATCATTCCGATATCGTGGCAGACCCAGATTTGAGACATCGTAGTAACAAAAGTAACAATAATTTTTAACTTTTGCCTTGTCAAATCGCTTTATTTATCGTTTAATTAAAGATTCTAATAGTTGGTTGCGAAAAAAAAATTTGTCCAGCCAAAATAGGGTTGACGCCCCTATTCTGCAATCTAACCCAGATGTTAACGTCCGAGTTTCTAAATTTTTAATTAATATAAATTTCAATATTGAAACGATTGCTTTTGTTCAAATCCGGACTGAGGCAGATTTTTTTCTTGTTCTTCAAAATTTATTTGTCCGAAGTAATCGTTTTAATACCGAAATTTAAATTAATTAAAAGTTTAAAAACTCAGATGTTATAATCTATTAATGGTTATAACATCTTCCAAATATTAATTAGATTTAAAATTGTTGAAACAATTATTGTGGTTTAAACAAAATATTTTGTTCAGTAACTCATCAAAAGATATAGTTTTCTGGAATTAATTATGTACACAATTTACGAATGTCGTTATTTATAAAGTACTATCACTTGCTGCATGTTCCAAAAATGACGTAGAAAATTCCAGTCTTTTCGAATCTCTTGCACTATATCGTTTATTAATGAGTACTTTCTTGTCTCAACGAAATCGATCTGAAAAACAACTATTCATAACGAATATTAGGGTATCAGTTCTGAGATAAAATAATACTGAATACTTATCGACAGACATAGTTTCAGATATTCGAAAAAAAATAGAATTTTCTACACAATTGATGAAATGAAATTTTAACAGAGTAGTTAATCTTTCGAGCGTGTATTCAAATTTTTAATCAAAAAGATTAGTTTACAGCCAAAAAAAGGAGAATTTAAAACAAAATATATAAATTGAGAACAAAATTGTTAAAATATTCACTAAAAATGATTGATTTTCAAAACAAACATGTGGATCTTCAATTAATAAGATTAATTTTTGAAAACGAATTTCAAATTTAACCTTCAAGAAGTACATTTTTTTAAATAAGTCGAAAAAGTCACACGATCCTAGCCCGGTATCTTTTCTCAAAGATTTTCCTTTTCAATATGTTTACATACTGAGCGCACTTTTATTTAATAAAATCAATTTTTTACGTTCGAACAGGATTTTGACTAACATGAAGGCTATAGTTGTTTCATTTTAAAAGTAAAAAGAGGTACACGTTTTTTTAAATCTTGTTTGTTCAAGTAGGTTAGAATATTTGATTTGACTTGGGGAAAATAAAATAAACCACATGTATTTTATCATGTTATTTTTTGTTCATTATTTCACATTGACTTTTCCCTGTAGTTTCAAATGATTCAAAGAACTTTCCTGTTTAACCATTTTTTTTTGTTACGTACATAGTTTATAACCAATTAAACCCAATGCCTTTCATTTGAAATGAAACTTTGATAATTATATCTTCGAAGGACAATCTTGAAACTAATAGCGTTGACATCTCACATATATGTGAGATAACGACTACTTACGTATATATTTGTACTCTAATGATGCAATAGAACATTCTATAGTTACATTTGTTGACCCACTTATTCACTGAAGCATTAATCAATTTTTCCTCTACATTGCGAAAATGTGGATGGTCTATACTCACAGGTCTCCTCAGTCAAAAAAAAGTTTGTCCACGTTAACGAAAAATTCGGCTCGAGTCATTCGATGCTAAAACACTAATAATTAACGAAAATTGAAGCCCCGAAATCGGATCTGATTCTTTTTACGAATTATCCGTAAAAACAGAGTATTTATTTTGTAAGGAAAAGCTGTACTTATAAGTTTTCCGTAACTCCCTTGTAGCAGACGAAGCGACGGAAAAGTTTCGAGTTTTCCGTCGCTTCGTCTGCTACAAGGGAGTTACGGAAAACTTATAAGTACAGCTTTCCCTTACAAAATAAATACTCCAAGGGACCCAACCGATGTCAGCTCATATATTTTCTTCCGTCTCCCAAAATTTCAAAACGCTAACTTATTTAGTTTAAAAATAAGAAGGCGGACAAAATTAACATTTCAAGGTCAAATTTTGATTACGTCATAGACTACGATTTACCCTTAAATACAAACGCGAACGAAAACAAAAATAATTTAAATTGTTATCATTATGGTTTACAGGGCCATTTTAAAGGAGAATGCTCATATTATCCGTACAATCAGGGACACTGAAAGGGCGGGTATTAGGATCAAAGACAGTACAAACTAGTACTGAAACGCCAGAAATTATAATTTTGGATACAGGTGAAACAACAGAAACATGTTTTCATTTGATTGCAAAATTCGAAAATAAATGATTTCTTATTTTGGTGGATACAGGTGCCTCAGATTTGTACGCTTGGAAGGAATTACTAGCAAAAATCCAGAATTATAAATATTCAATTCTTAAACCCGCTTCGCGAAAATTAATGGTTGCGAACGGAGAAACGGTCGACATAATTAGAAAAGTAGTAAGTCCAATTATGATCGGGGGAAAAAGTGTAACATTTAATGTTCAGGATCGTCCCACAATGAAAATCTGTAGGCATTTTAGGCACAGACATGCTAAAAGTCTTACGGATGACCCTAAGATATTACTCAGAAACTTGGTGGCTACCAGGGAGTCCTCCGACCCGCTATTCTATGGAAGCTTATCCAAACTCACTACCCCTCCCCATAACTGAGAATAAAACTAAACCTGACATTGAAATAAAAGAGAATAAGGAAGTTAAAAATGAAAAAATTAGCGATGAAGCATTGATTGAAAAAGAAGAAATTAGGAATATAGATAGAAAACCGAAATTCGGAGGTAGTATTAACCTCAAAAGTTCTAGAGAAAGTAACAAAAGTAGTCCAGTGTTAAAAGATAGTGAAATCCCCCACAGTGGAACCAAACGCATATTTTTCGTTCAAAAAAGTCTACAACCTTCAATTTTACCCCGATTTGCAATTTTTTTTCTTCAAATTAAATTGCACTGAATTTCAAAGGGCATCTTGGTAATAGATTTTCGAATTTTCATTTGTTTATTTATTATATGTTTGCTCAAGGTACGAGAAACTCGAGATTTTGCACATGATTATTATTTACTCTTCAATAATGGTTTGCATATAATGAAAATCATCTTGAATCAACGCAAGAGTTCTCCCAGAATACAAATAATTTGATTATTGTCTGTTTTGATTGATGTAAACAAAATAAATTAACAAATAGCCAAATATCATAATTTTGGTTGAAAAGCATTTGTTTTCAGCTTAAAATGCTTTAAATTATTGTGAGAGCGATTGTTAGTCAGGATATCTATAAATTACTAACAATTAGAATTTTTATAAACAATTTTTGGTAAAAATTTGGAATTTGTGGTTTTTTCAATTGCGGTTTTCCTTCTATCATCTGAATTGATGCATATATTCTTAAAAATAATATATGTTCAATTATGTTTGTAAGAATACAACAATTTTTGGTTTATTAAACAAATGAAATAAATAAATGTAAAACCTTGGCACTTTGGCCTGGAAAATAATTTTTCGCACCAAAACTGCTTTAAATTTTTGTGTGAGAGATTTGCAGTCACTATTTCCATGTAAAATTAACAATAATCAATTGTTATTATTTATTGCTATCATTGAATTCCAAATATCACGAAACATTTATATATTTACAAAATATTGTAATTTTGTTAATTGTAAAATTGTTAATCTTACATAGAAAGAGTGACTGCAAATCTCTCTCACGAAAATTTAAAGCAGTTTTGGCGCCAAAAATGATTTTCCGGGCCTAAGTGCCAAACTTTTATATTTATTTTATTTGTTTAAAAAATCAACAATTATATTTTTACAAATATAATTGAGCATATATTATTTTTTTAAATATATTCATCAATTCAGATGATAAAACGAAAACCGCAATTGAAAAAACCACAAATTCCAAATGTTTGCGAAAAATGGTTTACAACAATTCTAATTGTTAATAATTTATAGATATTCTGACTAACAATCACTTTCACAATAATTTAAAGCATTCTTAGCTAAGAACAAATGCTTTTCAACCAACATTACAATATTTCGCTATTTTTTAATTCAATTTGTTTATAATAATCAAAACATACAATAATCAAATCATTTGTATTCTGGCAGTACACTTGCGTTAATTTAAGATGATTTTTATTATATGCGAACCGTTGTTGAAGAGTAAATAATAATGCTGTGCAAAATCTCGATTTTCTTGTACTTTGAGTAAACATATAATAAGTCAAAAAATGAAAATTCAAAAATCTATGACCAAGGTGCTCTTCAAATTTAGTGCACTTTAATTTGAAGGAAAAAAACGCAAATCAGCAAAAAATTGAAGGCTGCAGAATTTTTTGAACAAAAAATATGCGTTTGGTCCCAGTGTATCCCCCTAGTACCTATCAATCCTAACCAATCCCCAAAAACCAAAAACGCCCAAATTCCTGTAACAAATCCTACGAAGGGTATCCCAAGCTTAATAAGCATCTCCACGAGCAACAAATTTCAACCCCTAGAGAGCATCCCCACCCACGACACTAGCGACGACTCAATCACAAAAGACTCACTAAATTTAGGCAAACCTAGAATTAGGAGAAGAAATAGGGAAAATAAGACAGCAATTTTTTTATAATAGTAAATACGAGGACAGGTATGAGGATCAAGATAACAATTTTTGGAAAAATAAAAAAGTTACTAATCAGAAAAAGCCGAAAAAGGAATCTGAAAAAAAAACAATAAGATATCGGAAATTTATAAAAGAAATCAATGGGTTAATTATTCTTACTTGGCACCATTTCAACCTCCAGAATCCCGAAACCTACCCCCATGAGGGGGTGAAAAATACGTCATAAAAAAGAATATGTATAGAATATTTTTGAATTATTTTTTTCCCTTATAGATAAAATCAATTAGTGTCAATGTATACTAACTACGTTAATTCTACTTACTTAGCACCATTTCAAACCATAAAAACCGAAAAACTCCACCTATCAGGGGGTAGAAAGTACTTCATGACCAAGAACGAGGATAATATATTTTGTTATCATTTCTTTTCCTATAGATGTGGTCAAACTAGTGCCAATCTGTAACAACTTCGTGAATCATTCTTGCTTGGCAACAATTCAACCCCCAGAATCCCGAAAAGTACCTCTATCAGGGGATGGAAACTATTCCAGTACTATAAAAGTAGGTAGAATAGTTTTCAATAGTTTTTCGTCAAACTGTGACGCTTCGACTCTTGAAAATCAAAAAACTACCCGTATAATGTTTTTTTGGGTTATGGGTTAAATAACCCTATATAGCGAACGTGCGTGCATATTTGGCTGTATATGTTTGTGTTTGTACATGTGTATGCACGCACCTTCGCTATATAGGGTTATATAACCCAGAGCCCAATAACTCATTGTAGGGGTAGTTTTTCAATTTTCAAGAGTCGAAGCATCACAGTTTGACGAAAAACTATTGAAAACTATTCTACCTACTTTTATAGTACCGGTGTAGTTTCCACCCCCTGATAGAGGTAGTTTTCGGGATTCTGGGGGTTGAATTTTTGCCAAGTAAGAATGATTTACGAAGTTATTATAGATTGGCACTAGTGTGACCATATCTACAGGAAAAAAAATATATTATCCTCGTTCTTGGTCATAAGGTATTTTCTACCCCCTGATAGGGCTAGCTTTTCGGTTTTTATGACTTGGAATGGTGCTATATAAGTAGAATTAACGTAGTTATTATACATTGACACTAATTTAGTCTATCTATAGGGGAAAATATAATTCAAAAATATTTTATACACATTCTTGTTTATGGCGTATTTTCCACCCCCTAATAGCGGTAGTTTTTCGATTTTCAAGAGTCGAAGCGTCGCCCGGTTACAGCATGCATTGACGATCATTTTGAGTTTTGTTGCTTCAATTTATGTTCTTTCCTTCAAAAACTACGTTGGGTGCAAGAACAGGGGCGAATTTTTGGTTTATTTTGGGGTCCCTCTTTGCGAAGGCATTTTTGAGCTTGACGAAAGCCAACAATCCCAATTAGAAAAACTTTAAGAAGACAAAATAAAAGTATATCAGGGAAAAGAACATAGGACGACTCACCTAACAAAACATAAAATTGACGTCCAGGGCCACGATCCCATTGAACAGCGATATTACCACGCGAGCCCAAAAATTAAAGAAATAATTTATCAAAATATAGATAAATTATTAGAACAGGATATAAAAGAACCCTGCTGTTCCGATTGCTTGAACCCTATAGTTATGATAAAAAACCAAAGAAAGACTATAGATTTTGTTTAGACTTTAGAAAGGTTAATAATATTACAAAGAAGGGCCTCTACCCAATCTTACTCATGACAGAAATACTGAACACTTTAAGGTCAGCAAAATTCATTTCTAAAATTGATTTAAAGTTAGCTTATTTACCATCACCATTAAAAGAAAATTCAAAATCAATCACAGCATTCACAGCCACTGGAAAAGGCATGTACCAGTTTAAAAGGATGCTATTTGGTTTAACCAATGCTCCAGCCACTTTAAGGAGATTTATGGATAAAATTATAACTCCAAATTTAAAGCCAAACGTTTTTTGTTATTTAAACGGCATAGTAAATGTATCTCACAATTTTGAATACAATTCAAAATATTTGAATATTGTATTAGACAAAATAAGTTAGGCAAATTTATCGATCAGCCCGGACAAATGCGAGTTCGGCTGCTCAGAAATCAAGTACTTAGGTTTTAAAGTAAACGACAAAGAACTCCAAATAGACGATTATAAAATCCAACCAATCCTATAATTCCCTAAACCTTAAAATATGAAACAGTTACAGCGCATAATAGGAATGGTAAGTTGGTACAGAAAATTTATCCCGTACTTTGCCTACATAGTCATATACCGCAAAGGTAGCTCGAATTTTGTCCCTGATGCTCTATCGAGATCAGGAGAACCAGCAAAAAATATAGCGTTAGCGTGTAGCGTCGAGGAAATTGAAACCGTAGAAAGGAAGTACAAACAGTGGAACGCAGAACTCAAAATTCTATAACAGGAAAATAAACCTACTCTGACTATTTGTTAATAAACTAAATTACACAGTTTAAATTGGATTCACAATTTTTGTAATTAAATAAAGCAAAAGCAGCTCAACTCAAACGAGAATCGACTCCAAGAAAAAGAAGATATTTCCACGACAATTGACTACACGAACGAGTTTTTCGTTTTTCTTTCCATATTTGTTCCAAAAAGAAGATAACCATGGAGCAGGATCTGACGCGAAAAAAAACAACGAGAGAACAGGAATTTCAAACACAAAACTAGGGATTCGTAAAGAACTACAATATCAATTTCGCGAAAGATTAATGCTTGAATTTATTTACCACCATATAACCTTTTTGAGGACGAAAAATAATTTGAATGTAGCAAAAACTTTACAACTTCAGACTCCAACGGACAAACTTACTCATAAGGAAACGAAAAAATAATTATGTACTAGATTCAAAATTATGAAAGCAAACCTCAAAAGGAAAGCAGCAAATTTGCAAACTTTTCTATAAATGTTTTTTTTTTCTTGAGACTATATCAGATTTGCACAAAGATATTACGGAAATTTCAGGTATATACCCGAACCCCCGCGGGGTTGGGGGTGTAACAGACTTGTTTCCATAAAATAGAGCTCGGCACGGCCTTGCACAAAAGGGTTGCCGGGCTGCATCCATGATGAGACGGAACCCTCCGAGGGGTCCCAAAATCCTGGGCGACGGCACACCCCGTCTTCAGTCTTGCTCCGTCACTAGCTGTACTAAGTGTCGTGTATGACTTCGAATCGTGCCATGGAAACCACCTGGACGATTTCAGCCTCCTTCCTATCGCTTTCACCTCCTGAAGAAGGTGCCAGAGCCACATCTTATACACGGTCCTGCTTAGGACTAATACCAATGGACGAGCTTTCCGCCTATCACGGACCGCCAGTGCCTGGCCACGGGCTGTCGGCCATCGTTAACCTGTAAGTGGCAATAAACCACTGTTTTCTATTTTAAATGGCATTCTTTCATTGTGTCCTCTATCTCGGTCTTATCCCGTAATACCTTTAAGCTTTTCAACAGACAGATGATAAGTCTATGGGATGTTGAATCAGGCATTCATCCTTAGGTGTTATGAGGGTACTGCGCAGCTCCTTGAAGCTATTTATGTTCTTTGTGTCTTAATTCAGCGGATGATGACCATCGTAAACTTCTCTCAAAAATGCCTCGATCTGCTCTGGTTTTGACGGGCGGTCAACAGTAACTGGAGGGTGTTGGAAGAATCGAAAAGGGTCAGCGAAAAACTTTTAATTTTCTCTGACTCACCTCTCTCTCCGCTCTAGACTTCTTCTAGCGTCAGGGAGTACCCGTATTCTGTTATAATTATTGTGTGATGACGGATCCGCAGTTCACGCGTGAACTGTCGAACCCTGTTAAGTGAACTTCCTACCAGATGATATGTTTTGGTCTCATAATCAGTTGTTGGTTTTGCTTAATGGTTCGCATCTTCCAAGGTTCTCGCCTCATCATAAATACTACAATTGATGGTCCAGCAGTCGGACTTTTCATAAAAATCTCTACGAAGCGCGTCATCCAGTTCAGCCAGATCTTTGGGTTTGAGAGAATCCTAGATGTCGATGTTTCTCCTAATCCTAAAGCATTGATCTTCATCTATTGAATGCCTGTCCGCGGTTAGTCTCAGTGGCGCCTCTTTGTCTCTGTTGCCGGCTTGTTCTGACTGCGGTAGAGTAGACACTCCGCTCATATAAACTCTTATCCGGAGGTCATCGGTACTACTACACAAAAGTTGATGCGAAAAATGCGAGAGCTCTGGGTCGACTTTGCACCACAGAGCATGCAGTCGTGCCATGTAACCTTGTCGCTCAGGGGCCATACTGGTATAGTAGCACTCCAGCAATTCGTCCGTTAGTTGATCCGTCCACTCAAGAGTATTGAGATTTTGTCTGTCTATCGCATTGACACTGCCTTGATTGGCTCCTCCAACTCTAAGGTAGTCGCCCTTGTTGTACGACCCTTTGTCGGGAGCTCTGCGCGTTCGATTGTTTTGAACCGCACTGTAAGGATAAGGCTGCATACTCTGAGAGACCGCCCGGTATTTCAGAGTCACCGTTTAAGATACCCCATCTAGGTGCCAATCAGATTTGGGTACGGTTGTTACGACTCCTCTTGGGGGCTGTTCCTTTGAAACCATTCCAGAACAATTGTCCGCGACTGCTTATTAATTACTGTTACCATATTCAGAAGAAACCCGTTGGTACAGGGACCCTATATCTGCAACCCAAGGACGCATCCAGTGGCTTTGTCGTAGATCCTTCGGTTTGTTTATATTATGTATACTCGTATCACATCATTTCAGCAGGTCGTCCCTCAGTCGATCCATGCACTCAAAAGTATTGAGATTTTGCCGGTCCATCACGTTGAATCTGTCTTGTATATATACCACCAAAACATCTATACCACCAAACCACCAGAAAGTTGTATGTAATGAGTCGGCAAACAGTGCCGATCACCCTAGAGTTCGGGCTGTTGCAAATAATTTATATGGAAAAATGACGATGAACCGGCGAAACGCCCACATTGAGTGGGCGAATCAACTCAAGGATGACTTGCTAGAGGCCTTATCGCGCATATGCACACTCTGTGGTACCACAAAACACCCAGAGCAGAAGAAAAGGAGGAAGCGACATTAAGACCAACCGTGGAAGGCAGGCATCTCCTGAGGGATGATTGCGATTTCAGGACAAGAAAGAGCATTAACCTCCAGGTTCCTCCTAAGGTAAAATGCTTTCCGTGTTTAGTGTGTGATTGACTACATAAAATCTGGTAGACCGTTCACGGAAAGGGTTTGAAAGTACGCCCAAGAACTGACGATCTACCATCACACAGTGAACAAGTCGAAGCTGCTGACAATCAAGCAGCATATTGTTGAGGAAATACGGATGTTATCTGAAGCAAGAAGGAGAATACAGAAGAGGGAGAGATGGGTCAGGGAGAATCAACAGTTTCGCTGACCCATCGCGCCTCTTCAGCGATCTCCCTGTTTCTGTCAAAAATCCAACCAAGCCCAACGAGGTAGAGAGTCTTTGGAGAGAGGTATACAAGATCCCGAAAACACTGGAGTTGAAAAAAGATACTGATAATATCATCCGTTTGAAGGAGTTTTGCGACAACTTTATGACATTTGAGGAGGAATGTCCATCAATCACTGGCGAAGAGGTGAAAAAAGCACTTATGGGCACGAAGAACTTTTCCGCTGCAGGTCGAGATGGCTTTAAGAACTTCTGGTGGAAGGAGTTTACTTCTACACACCAACACCTGGCCCACATATTCACCTCATATGTAAAGTCGGAGAAGTCCATTCCGAAGTGGCTGGTGTTAGGACACACTATACTCCTACCGAAAAAAGGCTACTTGTCTACCCCAGAGGATTACAGGCCAACACTTTTTTGAACACGCTGTATAATATCTTTATAACTGTCTTAAATGACAGGATTCTTCGTAGAATTGAGCCTGTTTGGAGACAGATGTACGAACAACGTCGCTCGAAAATAATGGTGTATCAGGCTGCCGAGAGAACCTACTAATTGACAGGTGTGTTTGCAAAGACGCAGCAGCTCATCAGCGCAATACACACTTCTGCCTATATCTCTCACACTACGCAATTCCCCTGGATACCTCTCCGGCGACACTTATCATCGCGAGCATAGGGTCGCTCATGTATTTTATATGGATGACCTAAAGATCTATGCTTCTGGTGCAAGCAAACTTCAACTTGCTTCAAATCTCTTCAAGGGGTACACAGGATCGATTAGTATGAACTTTGGATTGAACAAGTGTGCCAAGATTAAACTAAAAAAAGGAAAGATTACTGGCGTTACCGAGGATTGGATACTGGAGAGTTCTATAATACCTGGGCGTGCCTCATAGCCGCATTCAGGACGTAAAATCAGTGAGGGAGTCTCTTCGAAGCAGATACAAACATTTTCTTCGTCAGATTTCGTCTTCAAATCTGTCGGCGTTGAACAAGGTATCTGTGACTAACATGCTTGCCTTTCCGGTTTTACTCTACTTGGCCCTTGATATCGTCACGCGTGGGATCATGCATGTGAATAAAAGCTTGCATATCAATTCTACCGTTCCGCGATTATACATCTCACTCCGTCAAGGCCGACGCGGACTTCTGAATCTCCAAGGTTTTCATAATCGAATTGTTCTGAATACATCTTACATCGTTGCAGATGGCAAACACCCTCTCATAGAAATGGTCAGGAAATACGAGATCATTGGCAAAGAAGCGTTTCTTTATAAAGGCGCGGAGCAGGCGGCCAAGATCCTTGGCCTGAATTTTAACATTAGAAAGAAGGAAAGTGCATCACTCCAGCTGAATGCCTCACTTCTGAAAGCACAAAAAAGTAGAGGTTAACAAATTTCGTCAACAGCTACTCGTCAAGAGAGTGCACGGAAACTTTCACAGAAATGTAAAAGATCAGCCCTCGTCGAAAGAGCAAGTTTTTACTTTCGTCAGATCATCCGGACTTGATTCAGGTGTAGAGGGTTTTTATTTTCGGAAGCCAGGACGGTGTCATTTCCACCTTAGTATACCGTGACCGCATTTTACGTCCAGAAGATCTCAGCGATAAGTTCAGAGCGTGTCATGCACACACTGTGTACCTAGAACATATGCTATCCAGGTATTCTTATCACGCGGGATCTACGTATCTCTATAGGCATAATGCAGCCCTAACAGGAATTTAATATCATCTTTGTCGCTCTTACGGCGTTGCCCGTGACCTTGCTCTGCCGAACGCTCCAAGGGAGATAGAGTCAACTGTCCAAAATGAGAAGTGCCAAATTTTCTCGAACTACGATTTTACGACAGCAGCCTTCATTGTACACTCGACGCCTGACATTGTTCTTCAGGACTTCGAGAAACGAACTATAGTCGTGATCGGATTCTCGGCTTTGGCCGACTACAACATCACTGACAAGGAGAAAGAAAAAGAGCAGAGGTATCAAGATCTTTAAAGGGAGCTGCAGCGACTGTACTCAAAATATTCACTTAAAGTAATTGTCCTTAAGATCGGTGCTTTCGGAGGTGTGAAAAAATTACTGGTTCTCAACCTCAAAGACATACCCACGTGCTAAAAACATGCCAAGGTATTTGCGTGATGGGTGCCGAAAACTGTCATCCATAGGTCACTCTGTGTCCTCAAGACACAAGAGAATTTCGACGGCCTGTCGTTGTGATTTCGTCGTGCCCTGTGGCCACCCATTTCACGGTTGTGAGACGTGGGCATAGGTGTAATTTACCGCGGTTCTACTGACAGCCGGTGTCATTTTCATAGATAGCAGTTACTCCCAGTGGGACCAGCCCTATCCGACTACTGAGGAATGTCCTTGTCGCTTACGAGTTCCACTCGATGGGTAGAATTCGTCCGTCGGTCGACAGCCGGCGCCTCGTTCACCCTGTTCCACAAAAGCATTGAGTCTCATTGGTAAATTAATAATTAATCAAAAATAAGAATGTTCCCGAATAGATCAAGTCACGAAATCAATACTAATAATTCTTCGATGTGTAATTGACATATGGAAAAAGTTTTAAGTCATTAAATTCAAAAAATAAATAAAAAGGTGTTAAAAGTGCTATATATCGCTGTATTCTATAAATTATCTATGTCTTATAATCCAAGTGTTATATATGGCTGTATTCTATAGAATACAGCTATATACAACACTTTTAAAACATATTTTATTAAATAATTTTTTTCAGAATTTAACGAACTTAACATTTTTTAAACATCAATTATATTTCAAAGAATGATTAGTAATAATGCCGTGAACCGAACTAATAGCGAACATTCCTATTTTTGACACAGAACCTCAAGTCGCCTGTTCCGTGACTTTGCATCTCACGCCGTCAAGGTGGTCGCGCATTTGAGATCGGACATAGTTCTCCTTGACTTCAAGAAACGAAACAGGTTTGTTATCGAATTTTCGGAACCAGACGACAAGAACGTCACAGCCAAGGAGAATGAAAAGAAAGAGTAGTTGCGGTGGTTGTGCCCGGAATATTCTGTTAAGCTGGTCGTCGTGATCATCGGTGCTCATGAAGGTGCCAAGCTTTCACTGGTTCATAGCCTGAAAAGCATCCCTGCGTGGCAACGAAATGCTGAGACACTTTAGGGGGAAATGCAGAAGGCGGTCATCCTTGGGTTGCTTCGTCTCAGGATGCACGAGACTTTTGCCAGATCGTCGCATTGAGTCCATCGCAGATTGTAACCACCTAACTAACGGTCGTGAGGCGTGGTTACTGCAGAAACGTTATCGCTATGTCGCTGGGAGCGGGTGAAATTTTATGGAATGGCACGCGCTCCCGGTGGAAATCCAGGGGTTGTCCTTTTGACAAAATTTTAACTACATATATATTAAAGTTGCCCACATGATAAATTATATACATCAAACATACAATTAGACATTAATATGTAAGCGTGCGCATGAAAAGGGCCCTTATGGCCGGTTCTAGTTTAGGAGATATGCACATTTTTCTAAGATAAGGTCAAAATTATTATTTTTTGGTTTGATTTGGGGATGATACTGGGACCTATAGTGAATCTATTGGGACTTTACTCATATACAGAAAGTAACTGGAAGTTGGTATATTTTAAGCTAAAACAACAAAAGTCGTGTTTGAAGAGAGCAAGGCTGGCGGAAATGGAACACGGGTCTCCGAGGAGCACGGAGACTTTTTTTCGGTGGTAAAACAAATTATAAGATTGAGGAATTTTATCATCTTAATGAACCTTGGTGCATACATGACGTCATGCGGCAGTGAATTTATTTTTTTAAATAGGAACTTTTGCAAAGCACTATATTGAAGTATTTCCCCTCTTATTGTACTTTTCCTTTCAGAATAGTAATTGAATCTCTAACTGCAGAAAGGGAAGTACTTCAAAGTACTTCATTATTTTCTTAGTGCGCCCATTAAATACAGCATTAAATAATCTATATGAATGCATTATTAATTTATTTTTACCAAAAAGGTCAGTAGTTCCCTTTCTGCACTTAGCTATTCAATTTGTGTAACCTATTTTACAACTTATGTTGTTTAAACTGCTAGTTAGGGGAAACCACACTACAATAGATAATGATTTACAGTAGATAATTTTAATTTACTGGAAAACTGATGAAAATGTTCATTACTTTTGTTAATATAACGTTTCAGCAAGGATACTATATTTTCTGACAAAGTTTCATTAAAATTTTATAATTAATTAATGTGTGAGAGCAGAAAATCAATTTATAATAAGAAAAAAAATGTCACCTCTCCTTTATTTATACTTTTTAACTTAATGAAACATTTTCATGGCGTGCTTATACATTAGAATCAAAGGTTGAAGTTCAATGAACAATATTTATTGATGAAAAGCGTTCTTTCTTTAATATCCAATCGTACCAATCTCACGGAATATCAGAGATGAAAAAATGTCAAAAACTTAAACTTTTGTGATTTTTGTTAAGTAATCATAGTTTCAACTATTATTTACTCAATAACTGATTTTAATTGTAAGTATACTAATGATAAATTATAATTATCCAGAATTGAGTATTCTGTCTTGCCCAGAAGCAATTTTTTAGATGACAGTTACTCCCAGTGGGACCCTGCGGTGGTTGTTAACCTTTAGTTTTTAATTATATATATATTGAATACTCTACAGTTTAATTTTATCTAATAGATGTATTTTTCCTTCTCGAATAAGCCTCGAAAAGGACCTGAAATACATGTTGAAACATGTCGGCAAGTTTTTATTTAAAAAAATTTTTAACACCAAAACAAGCGGAATGGCCTTAGTGAACATTATTTATTTAATCCATATTTACTTTATATATTATCATAACAAACTTTATTTTTATGATATACTGTACGAAAATCATGTTCTTTCTGTCGGGGTACCCGGGTACCCGGGTGGCTCAGCCTTGCTTTTTTGTCAATGGCAAAATATTTCACGCTAAACAATTTCTAAAAATATTTTCAGTGCAAATTTCGATAGAGAATTGGTTCAATCATGTAGATTCGAGAAGCATTTGCCCTATCTTTATTAGAAAGAAAGTTATTTAATGAAACGTTTGCCGATGGGTACCCGGTTGGCAACACAAGGGGTAAAGAAGTTTTATTAGAATCAATCAAATTATTTCCTCACTATAGGGACAAACGAACGTTTGCTTATTCTGAAAAAGCACGAAAATTTTCTTGAGCGAAGTAAAACTCACCGGCGCAATCATACCAGTTCTCTTTTGCCGGGCCGTCACTAAAGCTGGGATGGCTTTAAACATAAGAAATAAACATATTTATTTATTAATCGCAACTGATTTTTATACAATATCATATTTAACTGGTATGTACCAGTGCTTCACGCTGTCTTTCACCTGCACCGTTTTGTTGCAACATCTCGAAGAGGTCATGTAAAAAGCTGATATTGAAGATGCATGTTATAAATTGTTTGGCCTCTTCACAAATACTCTTTGTTTTTTTTCTGGGCTTTCGGAGTCCATGAAGTTTCCTTTTAAACTCTTGCACTAAATGCAGAACTAGTGTATAAAGTGGAATATGCTATGAGTTAAATGAATTTTCATCATAAAACGATATAAAAAACTTAATACTAAGCTAGATAAAGTTTTTTGGCTGCATGTGTTTATATAAAGAAATGTTCATAATTTTTAATTTTAAAAGGAATCGAGTCGTGATGAGGGCTTTAGTACCCCGACTTATATAGAATCATAGCATCGGATAATTGAATTATTAAAGTAGATTAATCTCAGAGCATTTGTAACTCTTTTTTATTCAGTTACTTTTGGTGCACATGTATAAAAAATAATTAGTCTTCCTATCATTTGATCATGTTTCGACCCACTATGTTAACAGACCATTACATTCGTTAATAAACATGATTTAAAAAATATTGATATGACATTTCAAAGAAAAATGGAATAAAATTAATGCATTCTGGTGTTGGCTACATATTATGTAGAGAAAGAAAGTGTTTGTCTAGGTACGCACGGTAGAAATGAATCGTTGGAAGAATCACTGTAAAAACAAAGTATTATTTCAGGGCTAGTTTAAGATATTGCAATAAGACTCAGATTTATTTTCTGCAATCCGTGGACTTCAAGGAATTCATGAAATTCATGGAAATCAACAAATTGATGAAATTCCTATATCTCCACGAATTTCATGAATTTATTACATCCGTTACTTAAAATTGTTGTCAACGCGCCTAAAAAGATGCAATCCACTATAGCAAGAAAACATCCAAGAGACAATTGCTCATATACATAATCAGGCGCATTAACGAAACCTATCCCCTTGTGAATCTAACTGTGGTAAATGCACTATTGAGGATAAAAAAGAAAACGCAACGTAATTAAGATGCAATACCAGAGGTGGATCAGGACTCTTGGTAACCGTCTTTACGTTTCAAGCTGACACACTTTCAACTCGATCCACGAATTACGAACAGCTTTGACCAAGTCACGATTTGTTCATCATTGTGAAATATTGCTTAACTAAGATCGGCTCTAAGTTGCGTACTTTATATATCTGCAAAATAGTTAAGGTGTCATCTAGCACTGATCTACTATCTGTTTCAAAAATCCTGAACCATCTACAAATCATCGAATAGTGAAAAAATTCCACGGAAAGCGTTCTACGGAAATGCCATGTGGAAATTCCACATGTTAATCCAATATGGAAATTCTACAAATATTTCTACAAACTAATTTTGTACTGTGTTTGACTTCCGGTAATGAGCTGTGCTCTCGAAAATCACACTCCGGGCATCACACCCTTGCACCAGGTATGCGAACAACATCTTCGAGAAAATTATGCTATCCACGTCCAAACCTTGCACCAACTGTGGGTACCGAAAGAACATGAGATTAAATCAATGTCTCAGGGGCAAAAAACAAATCTTCTTCGGGGGAGTCTGATTTCTGCTGTACTTGATGGTCCCTGGAGTAAGTTCGTCGAAGACATGAGATTGGACCAATGCCGCAGGTGTAAAAAACACATCTTCGCCAGGGAAGTCTGGGTTTTACAGTACTTTACCGTCCCTGGAGTAAGTTCTTTGAAGACATGTGATTAAATCAATGACCCAGATGCAAAAAACAAAACTTCTTCAGGGGAGTCTGATTTTTGCAGTACTTGAGGGTCCCTGGAGTAAGTTCCTCGGAAACACGAGATTGAACCAATGCCGCAGGTGGAAAAAATACATCTTCTCTACGGAAGTCTGGGTTTTACAGTACTTCGGGGTGCTCAGAGTAGATTCTTTGAGGTCACGAGGTCCAGTCAATGATCTTCTTCGGGAAAATCTGGTTCAATCTCGTGTCTTCGAGGAACCCACTGTAAGCACCCTAAAGTACTGTAAGCACCAGACTTCCTCCGAGAAGATGTGTTCCTACACCTGGGGCATTGATTCAATCTCGTGTCGTCGAGGAACCCACTCCAAGGACCCTAAAGTGCTGCATAAATCAGGTTCCCCAGAAGAAGATTTGTTTTTTGCACCTGGTGCATTGGTTCAATCTCGTGTCCTCGAGGAACCCACTCCAGGAACCTTAAAATACTGTAAAAACAGACTTTCCCGAATAAGATGTGTTCTCCACACCTAGGGCATCGGTTCAATCTCGCGTCCACGAGGAAACCACTCTAGGTACCTTAAATACTGTGAAAACCCGACTTCCTCGGAGAAGATTTGTTTTTTGCACCTGGGGCTTTAATTCAATCTCGTGTCGTTGAGGAACTTACTCCAGGGACCCTTAAAGTACTGCCAAAATCATACTCCCCGAAAGAGATTTGTTTTTTGTACGTGGGGCATTGATTCAATCACGTGTTTTCGAAGAACTTACTCAAAAGACCCTAAAGTACTGTAAAACGCAGACTTCCCCGGAAAAGATGTGTTTTTTACACCTAGAGCATTGACTGGACCTGGTAACCTCGAAGAACCCACTCTGAGCACCCTGAAGTTCTGTAAAACCCAGACTTCCATGCAGAAGTTGTGTTTTTTACACCTGGGGAATTGGTTCAATCTCGTGTCTTCGACGAACTTACTCCAGAGACCCTGAAGTACTGCAAAAATCAGATAACCAGAAGAAGATTTGTTTTCTGCACCTGGTGCATTGATTCAATCTTGTGTCTTCAAGGAACATACTCCAGGGACCCTAAAGTACTGTAAAACCCAGACTTCCCCGGAGAAGATGTGTTTCTTACACTTAGACCATTTACTGGACCTCGTGATCTCGAGGAACCCACTCTAAGCACCCTGAAGTACTGTAAAACCCAGACTTCCCTGGAGTAGATGTGTTTTTACACCTTATGCATTGATTCAATCACGTGTCTTCGAGGAACTTACTCCAGGGACCGTAAAGTACTGTAAACCCCAAACTCCGTGAAGAAGATTTGTTTTTTGCACCTGGGGCAAATTCTTGTATTACTTGAATTCCGTGAATTCCATGTATTGCGCGAATTCTATGAATTCCGTGACTTCTATGAATTCCGCGAATTCCATGGATCCCACGAATTCCTAGAATTCTATGAATTGCTAGAATTCTATGAATTACTAGAATTCAACGAATTCAGTGAATTCCTTTAATTCCGTGAATTTCCTTTATTTCGTGAACTTCATGAATTCCGTGAATTCCACGAATTTCATGAATTTCATGAATTTCTTGACTTCCGTGAATTCCTTAGATTTCGTTAATTTCTTGAATTTCGTGAATTCCTTAGATTTTGTGAATTTCTTGAATTCCATGAATACCGTGAATTTCCTGAATGCCGTTCATTTCGTGAATTAGGTGAACTCCATGAATTCCACGAATTCCGTAAATCAAAGTAATTAATTTATATTTCAATCATGAAGGTAATCTACAACATATCTTTAAAAAAATTTAATTAAATTTATTCAGAAAAAAACTCCTTTCGCCAGGACCGTAACTAGTCTTCGTTGCGCCCGATGCGACTTGATAATTTTGTGCTCTCCTCCCAAACCCCACGGAATAATATTGGGTTAATTTGGTCCCGTTTGCGTCCCCTCGCAATCGACGACCGGTGCGGGGACACCGACGGCACCGCCCTAGTTACGCCTCTGCCTTTCGCTCCGCTGGGATTCGAATGTCAGGTGATCTACCATTAAGCTACTGAAGAGATCGGAAGAAGAATCCTTTTTCAGAAACACGCTCTCTTTTGCAAGATGTTATGTTTTAATACAAGCCAATTTTACTAGGAATCTGTATTATCATCGAAGGTGGTAACGATCAATCAGAAGAGAAATCAATTCACACACCGTGAAAATGGAAATCTATAATATTGATCAAAGTTATCCCCTCTAATATAGAAGATCTTTAACGTCTTCTCAGACTAGATACAGCTATAAATTGAAAATTTTAAAATTCATCAATTTAAATTTAATTCTATAAATTTGAAATTGTAAAAAAATTTTTTTTCAATTTTTACACATTTTAAATGTATAGTTCTATCGAGTCTGAGAAGACGTTAAAGATTTTCTGTATTAGAGGAGATAAATTTGATCGATATTGTAGATTTCCATTTTCACGATGTGTGAATTGGTTTCTCTTCTAATTGATCGTTACCACCTCCGATCACCACCTCCGTGGTGGAGCACCTGACATTCGAATCCCAGCGAAGCGAAAGGAGATCTTTTTTCTGAATAAATTTAATTACATTTTTTTCAAAGATATGTTGTAGATTACCTTCATGATTGAAATCTAAATTAATTACTTTGATAATTTGAAAATGGCATTGTATTAAGTCATAAATTCCAACCGTTCCATATATTTCTTTATTGACTTCTTTTTTTATATATTAATGCAATTGATTTTAATTTGTAACCTTATTGTGATATTTCTAAGGCCACGATAACAATATCTTCACTGCATGACTATCTAAAATTTAAGTCTAAACTCTTATCAATAAGGCATAGCAGAATTGAGAGCATACGGAAGAGAAATGGCATCAACGCGAACAACAAGCCCAAAAATATCATCGGCAGCTTCAAGCTCACCAAAATATTAATTTAGTATTAACTCAAGGAAAATGAGAAATATTCGAACATCAATCAAATTAATACGAAAAACAACGGATTTTTACCAAAATAATCAACTTGGCTTTTTTCATATCAATGTTACTTATATTGGGCTACATTCTTAAGATTTTCTACACCTTGAGTCTTATATTTTTTTATAAGTTTTCAACCAAATATGTTATGAAAGAAAAGGTTAGGTTTCCTATACTTATTTTACTCATCTGGATTCCACTTTTATGTTTTTTAAATTCTACTACGGTACTTTGATATTTACGTGAAATGTTAATTTAAACTGTGAACGTTATTGGGAATCTCGCCCAATATTCCAATTTAAATTAATAATCATACAAGAGATTTGAACGAAATTAAGGGTGTTGATTAAATCGGATTTGGAATTTTTTTTTTATCCGTACGGCACTGTCCCAATATATATTTTTTCTCCAGGCATTTGAGAACGAAACAAAGAAAACTAACCAAGCAGCCAGAGTTTTGTGTGATCCTCGGATCGATAGAATTTTGAAAGACAAACCTTTCTGCTGAGGAAATTAATATTTTGAAGGAAAATGTTCATTTTCAGAAAGGGGGAAATCTATGGATAGCAGACGGCAGCATCTGAACGGCAAGAATCGTTTTCTTCATTTTTATACTCACAATTCTTACATCGTAAAAGCATTCTCGGTTATATGTATATCCCAAGACCCATGATTTGATGATGGTGAACTTAAATTGCGTGAAATACGTCGCGAAACGGAGCGAAAACTAGAGAAAATTGACAGTTCCTGTGTTTGTGATGATCATGAGACTGTCGAGAGCAAAGCGAGATAACCTGAGGCCTCAGACTTCGCGTCAAACCAAGGTGGCCAAAATTCAATGCCTGGAAAACACAAGGTCTTGTCTAGGAGGCTTGAGTTTCCACCGGCTGATGTGCATTAGGGTGGTCAAAAAATTCGACTTTCTATTATTGGTGATAACCCCCAGTTTGTCTGTTTCCGGGAAAAATAAATTCAGTAATTTTTTTTCTGAACGCTAACGCATGCCCCCGGGCTTTTAAGATTACCAGGCGGTATTAAATTGAAGAAGCTCGATTTAAAAAATATGGGAAAAAGAAGTATTTGTTATAAACTTTTTGTGAATCCAAGTATAGTCACCTTTTAAGGAGTATTCAAGGAATAATTTCCTACCAATAGCTTTTAATTTTGACACCCGCAAATCTCTTTTATTGTGCCAGGAAAATGCACCAAAAAATTAAAAATAGCAACTTTCTTTCAAATTCATGGTGAAGACAGTATTTTTGGATTTTTTTTCAACATAAATTATTCTTAATCGATAACTGATGATTTTCCAAGTATTTTTCAAGATAAATTATTCAAAGTTGACGAATGTTCAGAGTAGTACTTCTTGTTTAATATATTTGGTAATTACATAATGTTCAATTATTGAACAAATTTTTTCTCCTTAAAATCGTAAAAAATTATTGTTCATTGGAATCAACGACATAATTAAAGAATGCTGAGTTTAATATATTATTAAACGATATTTTACAATTATTTGAACAGTTTTTATTTTTTTAAACAAAAACTTTCTCATGTGAAGCGTGATAAATTATTCTTTTCTGCAATTAATGACACAATTAACGTATTTGAAGAGTTTCATTTTTTTCTTGAGATATTTTGCAATTATTTGAACAATTAATTATCATTCACTTGCGTTTTTTCACAGGGAAGGTGGAGAAAAGTCTAGTTTTTTTTAATCACGCAGACTATGTCGCCTTCTGTTCAGTATTTCCTTATCTTATAAAGTATACCATATATTGTGTAAGCAATAATACTTTGTTTAAAGAAGTAAATACATTTGCTCTGAGGAAAGTATAGCCCTTTTTTCATAAAATCACCACCGTTGATTAATGAAATCTATGAATTGAAAATAATTTGCATGTAGATCTTGCCTACAGTATATAAATGAAACAGAACAGAGACGCAATTTTAAGAAAAAGAGGATTATAATCTTCTTAAAGCAATTGAATTTAATTATTCACGAAATATAGGGTTTTAAGTTCCAAGATAAATAAATACTGAATAATAAGCGACATAGTGTAAAACATTAAAAGAAAACTAGACTTTCCTCCACCTTGAAACGATCACTCTATCCAGCGCCTGAGGTCAGGCTACACTTACACGTAGGAAAAACCCGACACGGAGGTAGCCATGCGGAAGGTGGTCATAGTTCCGAGTATTGGCACCAAGAAGCGCAGGATCCTCTCTCCCGCGACCGACCTCAACCGGCGAGGGTATAAGAAGGGAGACGAGATGCCAAGTGAGCACTCTCCAGTGGACTACGGGAAACCGGAGTCCACATGCGGACTATCCATCCGAGTAAGCCAGAGTCAGAGGCCAGAGTCAGAGACCGCAGTATTGCTATTGTTATGACTAGGATAGGGACCTTCTAACTTTAGAGTCGACGAGTCGACATGCCTGACTTGTCAGCTTATGAAATTAAATGAGACTGAATAATTATAACTACCGAGACTGATAGCCTATAAGGAATCCTCGATATGAAATGTGGTCAAACTAGGATCATTCATGCGTGATATTAAATCTTATGACAAAGCATAAGACTGAAAAGATTGTAACTACGACGACTGATATTCTGTATATAATAATCGCTGTAAAAGTGATTTTAAACTGAATAAAAATCAATGTATGCTTAAATTATGTGTACTTCGATTCATCTTCTCCTTTCTGGGTGTAAACTAACTTTACCAGGGCTTAGGGCTAGGTTGAAATGAAAGATATTAAAAAACGAACGCTTTCATAGGAGCCCGAACAGGGACCCAGGAAAGATTATTGAAATTCACTGAAATAAAAATAATGCCTCGCACACGTGGCCCTCCGAGCACACGTCACAATGTTAGTAAGCCGTTGAGTCCACTCGAAATCGACCTCCAGGATGAGAGTGGAGAGGCGAATATAAGCAGCCCTGCCACGCCGAACTATCAGGAACAGGGGGCAGCAGGATCAAACTTACTATCAAATAAAGACTATATTTTGTGAAACACATCTCGCCATACAGGGACCATCCCCAAGGCAGTGAATATACTAAAAAATCGCCGATCATTGCGAGAAGAATTAATTTTGACTTCTTGGGACTCAGTCTTATCCAGGAATAAAGAAATACACTCTCATAATTTCGACAACGCAGATAAACACGCTGAACTCTGACGCGAAAGTGAAAGATTACGAGAGGCAGCCAAAGAACTCTATTCTAGACTTGGAGGGGTCGGAAGAAGTGTCAATGCAGTTCGAACAGAACTGCGTGGAGAAATCGAAGATTTATATGGCTACGAATGAACAAATCCTGAATTTAGTTGAGGAAGAAGTCAGGAAAAATACACGGGATATACGCTTAGTTTCACTCTGACAAAACCAGTAAGAAGAGAGGTTCAAGAATTTTGGATTGGAGCAACAAAACCATCTAGGAATTGGAGCGAACGTCGGAAGCCTCAGAATCACCCCAAAAACACCGGTTTTCAGTGAAGGGTTTTCACAAATCAAATTCTTAAAGAACAAACTGACTTTTGGGCTAGAGCTAAATCCACTAGTACACAAACTGCATTTGTAATCGGCAGCTGCTTGAGGGGTACGGCCAAAGATTGGTGAGACTTGGTGAAAGAAGATAACAGCGATTTTAGAAAATTCTGTAGTAAGTTTAAACATCGGTATTGGAATGAAACTGCTCAGAACGAGATCAAGACTATCGAAAAAATTACTCAAAAACTCGCAAGGAATTTCAGCGAGGAGGTGAGAACAGCAATCGTCGGAAGATCTGTCGCGAAGCTCGAAAGCCTATTGGAAATAATTACGAAAATTGGAGAGTAAAAACCACAAGCCCGACCACGCAGACACAGCATACAAAAAATGAATTTAAACGGGAAAATGACCACACTCAAAGAGGAACAAGGGATGACAACTGGAGAAGGCAAGACAGAAATAGAGATTCCATACCAAGAAAAATTAGCACGATGACAATCACCGAACACAACAATGAAGAAGAAGAGATGATTATTAGGGAAGAGGTCACTGAGACCTATCCGGAAAACTAATAGGATCCGTATTCTTAAACAGTTTTAAATTATTTAAGGATACGGAGGAAAAACTTATAACATACAGGTTCGCCAACACACTAAATTACGACATACGGGAGGAATTGCTTGAGGTGGACGCAACTGAAATCAAGAAGAAGTATGGATGTCCAACAGCAGAAATATCAGTTCAAGGATCAGAGATTAGGGCCCTCGCCGATACCGGTAGTCAAGTGTCATGCATCTATGAAAAATTTTACGAAGAAAAAATTAAGTTATTTGAAAAATGCCCAACTCTTCCCATAATTGGAGTGTCGGTCGTAGGAGCCACTGGTGGAAGATCAGTGAGGTTGCGAAAACAAATATTCGCCAATTTACAACTTAAAAATGTCCTTTATCAAGGAGTATTATTGATAGTACCGTAACTAATACGAAAATACATTTTAGGCGTAGACCTACTAAAGCCTCTTGGTGCTATAGTCAACTTTAGAGACGACACGTTAACTATCCACCACAACAAAATCTCTTGCACAATAAAATTACGAGAAGAAGTAAACGATTCTTGAGTAGCGAAAGAAGTAAATAGCTTAACTTGGTACGAAGATGTAAAATTACAAGAGAAAGAGCCTAATGAGAAAATAGACAGTGACAAGCATGTTTCCCCTAAACAAAGATTGAGATTTAAGAAACCTCCATGGAAATATCACGACGTTTTTTCTCAACAACCCGGAAAGATATCCTGTTATTCCCATAAATTAAAAATCAAGGATTAAAGCTCCCCGCGTGCAAAGTCTTATCCGATCCCGCTTCATTATGAAAAACAAGTGGAAGAACAAATCTAGACTATGATTGACTGGAGCATCATAAGCAGGTCCAAAAGCCCCCATATTAACCCTCTCGTTGCAATAACAAAAAAAGTGGTAAAATCCGCATCTGTCTCGATGCCAGAAAACTCAACGAGGTTCTTGAAGAGCACTACGAGGGAACGGAAAATATGGAAATTCTATTTCAAAGATGTCGGAATAAGATGGTACTCAGTAATCTGGAAATGAAAATGAGTTTCTGGCAGATTCCACTGAGCTTAGAATCCAAGAAATACACTGCATTTTTGTATAAGGGAAAGTGTTTTGAACACAATGTCATCCCCTTTGGGTAAGAAAAAGCACTTCAGCATTGGTTCGAGGTTCAGGCGAGGTTTTAAAAGGGATAAACGAGTTTATAATATGTTACGTTGATGATCTACTAGTAGCCTCTGTATCTGAGGAGGAACATCTCAATCACCTACAATTAGTCCTAGAAAGATTCAGAGAGCATAACATAACTGTAAACTTCAACAAATGTGAATTCCAACGAGTTGAGACTACCTTTTTAGGGCACATCATTTCCGCAGCAGGAATACGGCCAGATCTTGAAAAAATGCAGGCTATAAAGGACTTTAGTATACCTAAAAACAAAAAACAGCTACAAGGGTTTTTAGGTACAGTCAATTTCAGCGGAAAATTTACAGAGAAGTTTTCAGAAGAACTAGTGGAGTTCCTAGAGCTTTGAAAAAGGGCATCAAATGGAAATGGGAATAAAAGCACTAAACAGCATTTGAAAGAATTAAAAAATTATTAAATTCTCAAGTCATGCTCTATTTTCTCGAACCAACAAAAGCCTTCTATTTAAAAACTGATGTAAGTGATTACGCCCTGGGAGCCGTACTTTAACAAAACGACGAGCATGGTGAAGTGAGGATCGTTTCCTGTGGGAGCCGTACTTTAAAAGATGCAGAAGTAGCGTACTTTACAACGGAAAATGAACTTCTGGACTTAATCTGGTCCTTACAGAAAAACGGAAACTTTTTTCTGGGTGCAAAGATCATTCATCGCACGGATCACATGGCGCCCATGTTCCTCCAAACCGGCAAGTTACTAAGCGGAAGGTTAGCGAGGTGGATCATGGCAAAGAAACCCACAAGAAGTCGCAGAAACATGTTTTTAGAACTCAAAAAGAGTCAAAAAGAAGATCCCAAGCTTAGGAAAGTCATGGAAAACATGGTCCATAATGGCAACTACTGGTGCATCGAGGAATTTTTATATAACAAATGCAATCTTCAGCAGAAAATTTGTCTGCCAATCGAACTGGCAAGGAGACTAATACTCGAGTGCCAGGTAATATATGGGCACATAGGGGCTATGGAATGTCAGGCCATGGTAAACGAAGATTTCCATCTTCCAAGCTTGGCAAAGGTCATCAGAAAAACCATCAGGTCCTGTGACACTTGTCAAAAGAACAAAATCACAACCCAAAGTAGTTTCGCACACTCCCAACCAGTCATAATTACAGAACCTCTGGAGGTCGTATTTATCGATTTCTACGGACTCTTACCCAGTTCGAAGTTCGGATCTCCATACGTGCTCACGATCTTGGATGGATTCACAGAGTATATCAGGTTATATGCCCTAAGGAAACAAACAACGCAGGCTAGTATCAAAAAAGATTCGAAAACTTTGTTCATCAGATAGGAAACCCTAGAAGAATCGTCACGGATCATGGAACCCAATGTACGAATAAGACCTGGGGAGATAAGTTGAGGAAGAAAGGCATAGAATACATGCTCACAGCAATCAAGCATCCACAGGCGAATATGGTCGAACGAGTAAATAGGGAACTCTCAAAATTCTTCTGCATTTTGCTACAAGACCACAAGCATTCTGCATGGTATGACAAATTAAAAACCATAAAAAATATAATAAACGAAATCCACCATGACACAACAGGATGCACGCTAATGGAACTGATGCTAAAAAATAAACTCACCCGTTTCTGGAGAAAATGGATCCAAAGAAAAGCAGAAACCGGAGATTTGAGCCACGAAGAGAAGTTAACTCTGACTAGAAATTCTATCTTGAAAAAGGGGTTAAGCAGAGCGAAAAAACACAACTTACTGCAGAAGCCTACCACATACCTGGTCAACGGCCGGTTGATAATAATAGCTTGCAACCTAAAAGATAAATTCTTAAAACGCACCGCCAAATTTATGGCAATCTTTCAGGGCCCCTATGAAATAAAGAGAGTAGTAGGACTGGGAACATACGTCGTGGTGGACTTGAGAGGGCGAGATAAGAAAACTAACCAAGCACTAACATAACATATTAACTAATTAATTAATAACTAATTAACTAACATAACATAACACTAACACGAGTGGGGAATGTTTCATTCTAATGAGATCAGAAGTTACCACTCTAATTAACCCGAATCCGCCAAAAAAATGTTTTCCCACAAGCAAAATCTGAAAAGGGAAATACCCTCCGCAGCTCAAGGTTGCCAACTTGCACTAAACAGTAGCCTAAAATTATTTGGGTAACCTCCCTGAGCTTAGGGGTTATTCCTTCGGGACCATCCCTGGACAATTGTCCGCGACTGCTTATTAATTATTGTAACCATATTCAGAAGAAACCCTTGGTACAGGGACCCTCTGTCCGCAACCCGAGGACGCATTCGGTGGCTTTGTCATAGCCCTTCAGTTGTATTCCAAAGGAATAGAAACTGAAACCGTATATATATATATATGATGATACCATGATACCAGGAAGTGGTGTCTCAACCTGTGCCTCTGGAGAACCAGATGATCTCCCAGAGTATCTGGTCTTTACTCCTCGAATGCCTTAGGGGAGCATATCAAGACAGGATCAATACGATGGACCGGCAAAATCTCAATACTTTTGATTGGACGGATCGACTATGGGATGACCTGCTGGGGTGCTACGATACCTGTATGGCCCCGGAGCGAAAAGGTTACATGGCGCGACTGCATGTTATGTGTTTCGAGAAATACCCAGAGCTCTCGCACTTTTCACACGAACTGCTGCAAAACTGTGCCGATGACCTTCGAAAAAGGGGTTATATAAGCGGAGCGACTACCCGGACACAGCCAGAACAAGCCAGCAACAGAGAAAGGGAAGCGACACTGAGGCCAACCGCAGGCAGGGATCCAATAGTGAGAGAGCGATGCTTTAGGACCAGGGGAAACATCAGTATTCAGGTTTCTCTCAAGCCTAAAGATCTGGCTGAACTGGATGACGAGCTTCGTGGAGATTTTTCCGAAGCGTCCGACCTCTTTACCATCAATTGTAGTGTGTATGATGCAGCGAGAACTTTGGCGGATGCAAACCGTAAAAAAAACATACAACCTATCATAAGACCAAAAGACGCACACATAAACTCAGCTCAAAAATAGACTAGGCAAGACAGTACGCATCACGCATTCAGGGTGTGATTCACTACATAACATCTGGCAGGAAGTTCACAGCCAGGGTCCGTCAGTTCGCGCGTGAACTACGAATCCGTCATCACATACTCAACAAGTCAAAGCTGCTGACCATCTGGCAGCATATTGCTGACAGAATTTGGGCACTATCTGACGCTGTGAGAAGTCTAGAGCGAAGAGAAAGGTGGGTCAGAGAAAATGAACAGTTTTTTCTTACCCATCTCGACTCTTCCAAGATCTTCCAGTTACTGTCGACCACCCGCCCAAACCAGAGAAGGTCGAGGCATTTTGGAGAGAAGTCTACGAAGTCCAGCATGAACTGGATGAAGACACAAAGAACATAAATAACTTCAATTAGGTGTGCAGTACCCTCATAACACCTGAGGGGAAATTTCAACCTATCACAACCAAATAGGTGAAAAAAGTATTAAGAGGCATCAAGAACTATTCCGCTCTGGGACCAGATGATCCTATTCCGGAGTGGTTGGTGGAAGGAGGCACAGTGCTTCTTCCGAAAATAAGCAACTTATCTGACCCTAAGAATTACAGGCCAATAACTTGTCTGCACAGTGCACACGCTGTATAAGATCTTCACAGCTATCCTAAATGATAGGATTGTTCGGAAAATGTGACTTGTGTGGCGCGAGATTCACGAACAACGCGGCTTAAAGAAAGGTGTAGCAGGATGTCGAGAGAACCTGGATTGACTACCGGAAAGCTTTTGGTTCAACCTCCCATAGACTTATCATCTGTATTTTGAAAAGATTAAAGGTTCATCCTAACATAGTAATATGCATAGAGAAATTGATACCCCGTTAAAAACCCAGATTTACTATCTAATCTGGAAATCATTATGTAAAAACTAACAACGTCGCCTTTCAGAGAGGCGTCTTTCAAAGCGACACCACGACCCCTCTCCTCTTTTGCCTCACACTATTACCACTATCTCTCGCACTTCGCGATTTCCAAGGATACTTCTGCGGCAAACCCGGATATCGAAATCATAAGGTCACTCATGTATTTTACATGGATGATCTCAAGATCTATGCTAGAAATTCAAAGCAACTAAATCTAGCTTTAAGAATTGTCGAGGAATACTCTCGGGAGATTAGAATAGAGTTTGCGTTAGAAAAATGTTCTAAGGTTCATTTGAAGCGAGGCAACTTACTGGCATTCCCGAAGATACATATCTGGGCGTGTCACAGAACTGCATTCAGAACGTAACATCAATGAAGGATGCTCTACGATGCAGATACAAACGTCTTATCCGACAGATTTGGTCTCCCGAATTTTCAGTGAGAAACAGAGTATCTGCCACGAACATGCTTTCCGTCCGCTACTACTCTATTCATTAGGAGTGGTTCCATGGGCGAAGGACGAGCTGAGATCCCTGGATATCGGGTAACGAAAGGTAATGCACATAAACAAAAGATTGCCGTCAAGGTGGTCGCGAAATACTGATTCTCAAATATATGCACAACAGAATTATTCTGGATACAGCACATATAGTCGCAAATGGAATAAAAAAAATGCCTTCGACGTATTGGGCTGTAACCATCTTAAGTCTGAGAGAAAAGTAAGCTTCCTCATAAAGAATAATAATTATTATTATCGCTAAGGTGAAGAACATTAGGAATAATCTACGTATCTCAGAAGACCGAGCAATGGAAATTAAATGACAGGTTGATTTCGCGTGAAAAACGTCGATAATGAACATCAGTTAGATGAAGCCGCAACATACGATCAAGCAGCGACAATTGATGTTATGGTTCAACCTGATGATGATCCAGTGCCACCAGGTCCTCCAGAGGTGGATGGTCTGACTCAACTAGCGGCAGAAGCCGAGGTTCAGCAACCAAGAAGACGATTGAAATGGCAACATGTGAACAAAGATGTAATGCGCTCTTCTTTTTTGGCTGAGAAAAGTGGGCAAAATGTGAGAACACCATGGACTCTTCTTACTTAAGTACCCAGAGCTAGCCACAAGAATAAATGAGCAGATTCTAGTGGACCAAAAACGCTCAATATCTGTAAATAGATTGCTTTCGGCTGTTGAAATAGCTGCCATTAAAATGAAAGTGGAACAGCAGCTTCATATTATTTCAATTTTTCTGGAAGATGTGGATAAGAAAAATCTGATTGAAGCTGAAGGCATAGGTGCTAGGGATAATGAACATCAAGTACCGGATTTACTAAAACCACTTCCGGACATTAATAACGTTGATGCAAACAGCGAAATCTCAAAGAAAAAAAACTACAGCATCTTGAAAGGAAGTTTGGTCATGCTTTACTAGAAATGATGTCACACTAACTGCGTTAGAGGTGCAAACTCTTGTGTATTGCGCAGCTGTGGCAGCTGTTAAAAAGTTGGACCGCAGAACTAGGTCTACAAATACAGTCTTTTCCCGAGGAAGGGCACGAGCTTCACAATGAAAAATCAGATTGGATATGGATTTCAGCAAAGTAAGGTGCAGATTGGGTCGATTGACTCAATATAAGAAAGGAAAAAGAACCAGAAAGTTGATATACCATGCTACTAAATCATGCACCCTCGGTACATCGACACATTGACACCAGCAATATTGGACGGGATTATAGAGTCCCAATGACAGAGACTTAATGTTCTTACTGCTAGACTACGTCGGTATAAGAAAAGCATTGCAAGACGTCAGTAAAAGTAACCTATTAGGCAGATGAAAAAAGGTTTTATCGTGAACTGACTGTAAAGCAAAACAACTAGCAAGATACCGAAGTTTCTCAATTGGAAGACATAACTAACTACTGGTCAGGTGTTTGGGTAAAACCAAACAGAAGCAATTTAGACGCTGCATGGTTCCAACTAGAGAAAGAGATAAGCCTAAAATGGTGCTAACTAACATCACAGATTCAGTTGTTTTAGCCGTTTTAAAAAGAGCAAGTAACTGGAAAGCTCCAGGTCCGGACATGGTACACAATTTCTGGTACAAGTCCCTGACGAGTGTTCATCCGGCTTTGGCGAGGTGTTTCCAAAAGATCATTGAACCCCCAGATCTGATGCCAGGCTTTATGCTCAAAGGCACTACGTATATGTTGCGTAAAAAACCAGACGCTCAAAATCCATCTGAATTTTGACCGATAGTCTGTGTTTCAACAATTTATCAATGCCTTACAGCTATCATTGCAGATAAGGTATATTCTCACTGCAACGAGAATGACATCATTACAGAAGAACAAAAAGGGTGTATTAAAAACTCGTGGAACAATAAGGATCTAGTCACTATAGACGCTGTTACCATGACGCAAGCTCGTAAGCATCAAAGAAACTTGCACATTAGGGTGGGTCGAAAATAACCAATTTCAGAAATCTCAAACAATACCATGTCTAAAAGTAGTGCATTGGGGCCCCCATGAAGTGTACTGAATGTGGCATCGATCGATTTAAATGTAGGTAGCGCGCGCGAGCAAAATAGGGTTAAAAAAATTATTTTATGAAGAGTTTGAAAGTTTTTTTTTCAATTTCATTTTTTTTACATTTTTGGAGTTGCCTAGAGTATTCTCAATTTTTTCCAGATTTTGAAATACTATTCTGCAAGAGATAATCATGTTTTAATATACCCTTATTTTTAACTTTTATTTTTCGCGCCCATAAAAACAAAAACACAAATTTTTTGGCATTTGAGGACTTTGCTGGGATCAAAATGAATTTACAAAAAATTCATGATATATAGGGGGTCAAAACTGGAAACACCGACAATTTTTAAAAGATTGAATTTTATGGCTAATGGAATTATTTACTCGAATTTTCTGTGAGTTCCTTTTGAACCCAGGAAAGTCCTAAAATGCCAAAAAAAATTTTTTTATGTTTTTATGGGCGCGAAAAATAAAAGTTAAAAATAACGGTATATTAAAACGTGATTATCTCTTGCAGAATAGTATCTTGAAATTTGGCAAAAATTGAGAAGACTCTAGGCAACCCCAAAACTGTAAAAAAATTGAAATAAAAATATACTTTACACCTCTGCATCAAATAATTTTTTTAAAGTATACACTATACACTAGTTCAGACCGCAAACTGCAGCAATTGATCGATGTCACAAAGCAGTTTTCCAATGATATCCACATGGACTTCAGACTAGATAAATGCAGAACAGTGCATTTAACCAGAGAAGTATTAGGGACCGCAGAGCTAGAAAACGAACACGAGAATGGTATCGAGGCAATGGCTCTAGGCGAGTCATATAAATACCTGAGTATTCTCGAATCTAAGAGTATTCAGCATACGATAGTTAAGAAAAGCTTAACGACTGCTCTTCTGAAGAGTTCTCTTAACTCAACAAACAAGATCAGGGAAATCAATACCTATACCATGCCTGTCCTCACGTGCTTTTTTGGGCTCATTGAATGGTGGAACACTGACCTTGAAAGGTTAAACAGAACCATCTGCGTAGAAATGACGCAACACCAAATGCACCACAGACTATTTTAACAGCAAGCAAGATGTTGCGCTTTACAACGCCATCAAAGTGGATCTTGATTGCTCGCCCTTGAATTCGCCCTCAGAGGAGGCCTTGCATATCAAGGCAGAAACCGTAGAAGAATTAGAAAAACAATGGAGACAAAAAGCCATCTTCGGCGACCACCCCAAAACGTTAGATCAACATGAAGTGGATAGTGAGGCATCCAATATTTGGCTGCAAAAGGGCGCCCTGTTTCCAGAAATGGAAGGATTCATCATTGTGATTCAGGACAGGGTTGCCAGAACCAGAAATGATCGCCAATACGTGTTACATCAAGACGTAGTTGACCGGTGCCAATTATGAGGTGGTACCAACGAATCCATGGAGCACGTTATTGATGTTTGTCGCGTAACGGCTCAGAGAGAATATACGCACAGACATAATGAGGTGGCGGGCATTATACATCAACAACTTGCCCTAAACCTAGAACTCTTAATAGAATGGATGCCTTTCTATGGATAAATTCCAGTGCTTGTTCTAGAAAACGAAGATTACATCTTATATTGACATGTTACTATCCAGACGGATCATTACATCCGAGCCAATCGAACCGAGATCGTGTTGCGTGAGAAAAAAGGTGGAAGAGTCTACATCATCGACATTGTTTGTCCACTCAACCGGAATTCGCAGGCAACCTGTACAACCGAGATCCATAAGTATAGCGAGCTAAGGCATTAAGTAAAGACAATATGGAGAAACGTGAAATATGCATCTATTCATTTTATTGTGATTTCGTCTACAGGCAATATGCACGTAAGATCCAATGAACATAGCAAAGATTTAGGAGTCAGTAGGGTACTAGCAACAGCTCAGAAGGCGGATTTATTAAACACCTGTCGCATTGTAAGCAACTTCTTAGACCATCAGGAAGCAGGCGACTAAAAACCTACGGAATGGTAGATGGTAACTCTAAGAAAGCATCCAGAGGCGACTACTGTTGCCGTCATCGCTAGCAGCCGCTCTGTAAGGATAAAAGCTGTGAAAGACGAACTCCAAACTACACCATGCTTCTAATTTTGTACCTACTACAACATCATCGCAAAAGATTTCAAACATCGCATTAAATTTATTTATAACATCCTCATCTCATGAGGCACTTGACTTCGTCCGTGGCTGATGATGAAAAACCAGTTCACGCGAGAACAAGTTTTAAAAATAATAATAATACTGAACCTCTCAAAACGTAAAAAAATAACTTAATCTAACACAAGATGTCGTCCGTCACCATACACAAAAATGTGATATCTGACTAAAATCATTTTTATAACCTTTTAACTAAGCTAATATTCATAACCTTTTTGGCAGTGAACACTTTCACAAACATGACAATAATAGCAATACTATGAATTCTGAAAATACAACAATTGAATAACCAATGTACATGATGCTCTCAGGTACTGTTACATACTTAGTACTCCGAAATATGTTTGTCAAAAAAGAAAAATTATTACTGTTTTACTATGCTTAAACTACTCTGTATAATTTTCCAGAAAATTGAACATTTCAACCTTAAAAAAGGCCTAAATGTGGAGCCGAAACGTACGAGAATGATTTATTGTATATCACAACTTTGAGGCAATAAACAAGTATTAAATTAGATTATATAACTGAAATAAATTCATAACTCTCATATCTGAGAATTTTTTCCTCAATTACGGAATCAATCCAAGGGAGTGGATTTTACTAATCTAAAGGATCGAAAACCTGGACTTATATATAAAAAGTTGTTTGGGAAGGCGGAAGGATTAAGGGGGTAACGGTGTAAAGGTATAAGGGAGATAGTGTAGAACGAACGTGGGATAGGAGAAAAGTAGAGAGGGTTAGTGTATGAGGAAAAGGAGTGAAATGTGAAGAGGGAAGGATAGAGGGGGAAGAGACACTGAAGGAGAGTGAACGCAGAAAAAAGAACCTTATATCTTACTGAAAACCAAGGTAAATCTACTGATCTTCCTAGTACGTATATGGACAATAAGGTAGTTCAGTAAATATCACAATTATAGGCAACTGAATAGACTACCATTTCTGGTTACCAGTGCCAATTCTCAAGTGGTGCTGACCTGCGGATCAGTAGATTTTACCGATGCAGTCGCTATTCTGCACTGTTCCTCGATGCTGCAATTACGAATTAATTATCATGTCACTTTGATGGATAATATAAACAGATCTAACTTATGTTAAAGGCATAGACTATAGTTTAGACAGCACTGTAAATTGTAAAAAAGTATTGCTGAAAAATAATAAATAAACACACGGTAATTCATAGATATATTTTCGGATATACTTATAATTATTCGGTATTTGTAATTAACAACGCTTAAAATACAATAAAAATTTCGTACGCAACGGGGGGATTCGAACGCATAAACCTAATCACGCAAGTCATGAAGTAATTGCAATATTTTTTTATTTCAACGATAAAAACTTTTTAAAAAAAATACCTATCGATAACGTGGGCTGAAGGCTACTTCAAGCGCATCCATAATCGTTTAAGCAGTTCTGCTTAAACGAATATGGATGCTTGATTATGTACGCATGATACGGAGAGGATACGATGTAAATACTATAAGAATACGCTGTAGCGTATCCGTTCCGTTCATTCGGTCCGCTAGGGATGAGTTGCGATCTGTAAAATAATCCCGAAATGCATTTGTAACTGAGGTGGTGACCTCAGTAACGACTTCTGAATACGCGTCCATGCCATCGCGCGCACAGGAAAAAAGCTCTCGCATTTACCTCAGATCCATACAAGTCAGCTGTCACAGTCGCGGAACACAAACACGTCTTGCTCCAATAAACTCTCAAGTGTATGCGATTTGCGAAAAAGATGTACCATCCAAAATGGTGTTATTTATTATAAAGCTCCTTCATTGCTAGGTGGGAACATGGAGTAATGTGACGACTGTCACAGAAATGTCAAAAATAAATATTTTTTAGGTGATGCTATGAGGTAATGCAATCCATCCATTGCTGATGGCGTCATGAATTCATCCGGTGGTCCGCGCGGATTGGATCTGTAGCATGTACCGATCCTTCTGTAATGTTTACTGCACAACTATTGTAATCTTGGTTCAGTGAATTTTACCTATCTTACAGTATTTAATACTAGACAATAGAGGTTTGATTTACCAAAAGATTACCGTTAAATTCACCTTAACTTTACTGTGATATTTACGAAATGCTAAGTGATTTTTACATTTTCACATCCTCATTAAGAGCAGTTTTTACTGTTACAGTTACAAGAAATGCTTTACATTTCTTGATAAGTATATAAAACATTTCTTTTTTCTGCGTATGGGTGTGGGTCAGAGTGAGAGGGCACATAGAGCAGGAGAACAGATTAACATAGATAGGTATATAGATGTGTAATAACGAGGAATAGTAAGAAAGAGACGTAGCTATATCAGAGTATAAGTGAAAGAAATATTGGAAAAAGGCGTAGGGGGACAGGAGCAGAAATGTATTGATGTCTGGTGCGGGGTATAGAGACACTGGTTAGAGTTGTTGAGGGGCAGGTCTAATTGACGATATTATTTTTGAATTCGTGATGATCATTTTTTTTAGAGTAACAGAAGCTAATCTACCATTTTAATGGGTGTTAGATTTCGAGAAAAGTTTTCCTTTTCGATTTTTTTCAATTTTTCCGATTGAAAATGTGTAACAAAAATTCCAGAGGACATAGAAACCCCGGAATATTTATCCGATTTAGCTAAAAATTAGTGGGCATTTTCATCTAATACAATTTCACAAAAATTCAGGATGGGAGCTCAATATTTGTGAATAAAATGTTGTACTTGATAATAAGGAATACTCTAATGCTCATGACCATATTACCCATCAAATATATTATTATTATAAATATACAATATATCCAGTAAAAAATAAAATCTGCTTCGAACGACATGTTTTAAAAAAAAACATAATGCATTTTTGTTTTTGTTTTTTGTCAGCAACAGATTCCACCATCAGCGTTGTGGCTACCGACAAAAATTTAATAAGATTTGCTCAAAATTGATGTTTTAATAATCAAAATCTTACGAAAGAAGATTGAAATCTGAATTTCAAACTAAAAGGTTAATTTTCATTAGCTTGCGAAAAGAAATAACTCTATATATACGAGTCTTAATCTGATATTATTATTTAATTTCCTTTATCCTTGGTTTTCTTATTGCACTGAACAGTAAAACGAAAAAGACTGACAAAATCGATAACAAACTGGATAGAAATCTTTTTAACAGCCAGACTGGTGTTCAAGCACAGCATGTTGCATATTTTCTAGCTGCCTTGTGATTCTACTTTGCTGTTTTAATATTAGGCTACATCATTTCATGCTATATAATCATTCTGCTGAATCCAAAAGGGATTAAGTTATTAAATTGTCATTTTATACTCTTCATAATTATAATTTACAAGTGTTGGAGATGCACTCTTTATGAGTAACGAAGTTGTCAACATATTACTGCTGGATTAAGTTTTACGGTAACTTAATGCCAACTTTCCAGTAAGTAACAACTTTAAGTTTTTGCTTTAAATTCAGTCGTTGTTGTTATATTTTTTCTAAAACAGAGTTCTTGTAACTATGAATTATAATTTGTTAAATAACATACAAATATAAGCTAAGTTTTTGAAATACTTAGCGGGGTTGCTACAAATACTAGAAAACCTGGAAACCCAGGAAAAGTCAGGGAATGTTGCATCTGTTCACAGAGCATTAACAAATCTAGAAATTTTCTAAATATTTCGGCATTTTGATGAAAGATTTCCAATTTTCGAACAATACAAATGAGAAGAAATTTCACTTTCAAACGTCAATCAAATTTGAATCTGCTTTGAATGCTTCTAAATTAAAAAAAAAAACGTTTTCTAGCGAAATTCAATCTCAAAACATTCTTAAATATGAAAACTAAAACACTAAATTATGTTTGGGAAGTTTCCTTTAAACCCCTTTCTTTAAAACCAATTTCTTTAAAAATGGGACAGTACAAAATTATAACGGTTTCAAAAGATAGGAGACGAATAAAAATCGCTGTTTTTACAATCTCAGTTTTACAAATTGTTTAAATTATGAGTTAAGTGTCTTTTTAAAAATTCAACTTTTAAAATTGTTAATTTTTTCAAAGTTAATTAATCTCTATGTTTATTTTATTTTGACTAACCAAATATATTTTGAGTATGAATTTAGAAGTACGTGTCCGAATAAAAGTAATTTTAAAGAAATATTTTTTAATTTAGTCGTTTTCAAACTGGAGATGTAATCAATTTGAGCACTTTCCTAAATATTTCATCTTTTGAAACAACTTTTTAATAATAATTGATGAGGTACTTTTGAATTTAGAAGTATGTAAATTTGAAATTTATTGAAGTAATAAATTAGTTATGAAATTTCTTTGAAATTAACAAATTTTTCAAGTTTTCTTTCAAAATAAGTGAGCCATCAGCGAAATTTTATCTTAGGGAAATTACCATTTTCTAAACTCTGATTTCTTAATCACAAAAATAATATGCGCATAGCTAAGTTACATTTCATGGTAAAGAATAATAAAGTTGCCCTTTTTAAATAAAGTAGAAATTTAAATGTGCCAAACAGAAGTGTCTTTATACATTTTGAACCATTTTCCCAAAATTGAGCACAATATTTGCATTGTTTTAATTATAAACCCACCGGATAAAATATCATGTAATTGATGACGTGACACCGTGGTATATACTCTTAAAAATATACGTAACTTGACCAGATTCGCTAGCAACCCTGACTCAGATTTTGTAATTCTATTTCTGTACAAAAGTTACCTTGGGTAGTAACTATTGTTGAGTTCCTTTTTTGAGTTACTTCTCCAACACTGTACTTAACTTTTAAAACTTTGTAAAGTTTTTCTTTCCATACAGTATAACAAACGACGGTTGGTCCAAAGTCTCAATCATTTATGTTATCAATAAAAATAATGCCCTTTTGGTCTTAGTCTCACGATATAAAATTTGCGCCATAAAAAACTTTCATAAAAATGTGCAAATAATCTGATCTAAAAAAGGAAAATACCCTTACTTGAGACGTAAGGACATCTTTCTAAACTAATAAGTCTTCTGCTTTATTTTTTTTTTCAAATTTCTGACAATCGCTTTTTGCTTTGAATTGTATTCGATTCTGTGTGGAAAGCTCACTGTAAACGCAACGCATACACTAACAAATTTCAATAATTAGAGTTCCTATAAAAAGCGATCAATTTGATTGAGTAATGTCAGTATTAGATCAATTACAATGAGTAATGTCAACATTAGATCAATTAGATTGAGTAATGTCAACATTATTCGTGGCATTGAATATCGGTTAATATTAGGGTGGCTGAAATACAAATCAATTCCTTTATTTTGAGATGACACCCTCTGAAAAGTTTTCATTTTATGAAAAAGGCCAAGGTGAAGGGTCAAAGGCGAGAGGACAATGGTGAGAGGTAAGCGTTAAAAGTTCAGAGACCAAAGGTAACAAGTGAAAAATGAAGTATCATAACCCAGGGGTCAAAGGTTGTCAAGCATCTTGAAAAATGTATTTCGCTGCCTAGGTGAGGGACCAAAGGTCAAAGGTGAGAGACCCAAAGACAAGGGTCAGGGATTTCTCAAAGTTCAGAGACCAAAGGTCAATGATCAAGGATAAGGTTATATAGTGCGCAAGCTTTCAGGGGTGAAAAGTCATGGTTCAAAAGTGACGAGTAATAGGTGAGGAATCAAATATCCGAGGTGAAAATTGATGATTATAAATATGTCAGGGGAGAGATTAAAAGAGATATTATAGATGAGAGTTCAGAGTTTAGAGGTCAAATGTACACATTTTTTTCTATAAATGCAAGCTTTTTTGAGGGGGGGGGGGTATCGCTTCATCTCAGAGAAACTTTTGTTCATTTAAGCCACCCTTATTAGTATAATTAGATAAACGTTTTCAAAGAAAATGTATAACTGTTATCTCGATAATCTGACTCTTTTATTGGACTCTATTACCAACAAGCACGTAACAATCAGTCATTAATACTAGAATATTATCGATATTGAGACGATGCTGGATATACTTTTTGGAAAGCCCAACAAATTAAACATTAAGTTAAGGAAGTTATAACGTACGGTTATATAATGATATCTTAAATGTTTATGCCATTTTTTATGCATGATTGATTAATCAAATATTAACATATCGTCAATTTTGTATTTTTGTGCAAAATTTATAATATTTTCAAATATTTATTATCTTTTAATGAAGAATTTGGCAAAAAGAATGCTTTAAAAACCAAAGATAATTCCATTGTATTAATGTAGGTCATTTCAACCTCTGGGTACTAATAATATACAAGAATCACTACTGCGTATGCCAAAGATATCCGCGCGACGTGATTTAAGGAGATTTATCAGAGTCAGAAAACGGGATTCCATTTTTCAGCCGCACGGTTGAATATTTTTTATGGTTGATTATGAACCAATCTATTTAGATTATTACATTTTCCAATTAGGAAAAGAAACAATCAAAAATTTTAGTTAAGGCTTCAAGTATTTTGTTGAAAATTCGTCTTTTTTATTATATTCAACTTTTTTATTTAACATTAAAATCTATTGTGGTTTAAATATCAACTATTACACTTTTTGTTTTATATTTGTCTTTTTGACTTGAAAATTTCACAGTTTGGTATAAAATTAAACAGTTTTGCAGAAAAATCGTTTTTTTATTAAAAATTAATTCTCCTTAATAAAAATTACACTCATCATGTTTAGTTAAAAATTTATCTCATTGAGCTTAAAATTTCAGCTATTTAGTTCAACATTTTTAGAAACGAAAAAAATACAGACTAAAAATTAATCAAATAAAATTTGGTCCAATATCACATCTATTGTTCAAAATATTTAGTTGATAATTTATGTAATTTGTTAAAAATTTGTATTTTTTGGTTGAAAATTGAACTATCTGATTAAAAATTTATGCATTTTGTTGAAAATTCTTAATTTTAGGTAGAAAATCAATTTTTTGGTTAAAAATGCAATATATGGTTAAAAATTAAAGTATTTTAGTTAAGGCTTCAAGTATTTTGTTGAAAATTCGTCTTTTTTATTATATTCAATTTTTTTATTTAACCGGGGTGTCCGGCGATTCTTAGAAACGAAAGCAAGGTCTTTTCCAGGTTTTCCAGGTCACCTTTTTTTACATCAAATAATGAAATAACCGTTAGTTATAGATGTAAAAATAAGCCATTTTATTTCTTATTGGCTAACAATTTTTAAAGAAAGCAGAACCATAAATAAACAAATTCTTAATTTTTTACGAACATAAGACGTCTTTGAAATCATTGAAATCTTTGAAATCTTTGTTAATTCGCTGGAATCTCTTGAAGTACTTGAAAGCTTTAAATTTCCATGAAATCTTTTTGAATCTTTAATTTTTTTTTTTAATATTTGAAATCTTTAAAATCCTTGAAATTTTTATGAAATATTTGAAATATTTGTGAATTTGTTGAAATTTTCTGAAGTACTTAAAATCTTTGTGAAATCTCTTGAAGTACTTAAAATCTTTGTGAAATCTTAAAATTTCTGTGAAAACTTTTGGAATCTTTTTAAATTTTTGCAAAATATTTGAAATACATACTTGAAATCTTTTGTGTTCGTTTGAAATCATTGAAAATTTAACTTGTCCATTTTTGTTAAAAATTCGTCTCTTTTAGTTTAAAAATGAACCATTTGTATGAAAATTCATCTGCTTTGGTTGAAAATTAATCTTGATGCTTACCAATTAATTTTTTTGGTTGAGAAATCATTTTTCAGTTAAAAATGTAACTAATTTATAAAAGTTCGTTTTTATTTTCTCGAAAATTGATCTTTTTAGTTGGAAATTGCACTATGTGTTTGTAAATTGACTTTTTTTAGAAAATTATTCTTCTTGTTCGTAAATTCGTTTATTATCGTTAAAAATTCATTTCTTTGGTTAAAAATTTAACTACTTTGTTAAACATATTTTTTTTTGTTAAACATTTATTTTTTAGTTGTAAATTCGACTTCTTGGTGAAAATCTTCTTGTTTGAAAATTCATCTTTTTGGTTGAAAATTCATTATTTTTGGTTAAAAATTTAAGTATTTTGTTCAAACGTCCTTTTTTGGTTCAAAATTATTTTTTTAATTGAAAATTGAACTATTTCATTTTTGGCTACAATTTTTTTTTTAATTGCAAATTCATTTCTTTCGATAAAAAATTTAACTATGTTATTGCAATTCTTTTTTTCTTTGTTAAAAATTAATTTTTGAACTTAAAAATGAAGTATTTCATTTAAAGTTCGTCTTTTTGTTTGAATTGAACTGTTTTTTTATTTAATATTAAATTATTAAAAATCTTTTTTGGTTGGAATATCAAATATTAAATTTTTTGTTGAAAATTCATTTTTTTTTTGGTTCATAGTTATACTACTTTGTTAAAAAGTAAGTTTTTGGTTGAAGATTCATTACTTTAGATGAAAATTCATCTCTATGGCTGAAAATTCAACTATTATATTGAAAATTTCCCTTTTTTATGTTGGTTGAAAATTATTTTTTTAACAGAAAATTTAACTATACCATTTTTGGTTGAAAATGTTTTCTTTTTTAGTTGAAGGTCTACTTTTTTGTTGCGAATTGAACTATATTATTGGAAATTCAATTTTTTATCAGAAAATTTATTTTTTTAGTTGAAAATTCTTTTAATTTTAGTAGAAAATTTACCTTTTTTAGTTAGAACTTCAAATATTTAGTTGTAAATGTATGTATTTTGTTGAAAATTTGTCTTTCTAGTAGAATCTTAATCCTTCTTGTTTCAAGAAACTTATTTGGAATTTTTTTCAATAGACAATTTTATGTTTGTAAAATTTAGAACCACGCAAGAAAAAGTGACCAGTAATTAAAATATTAAATATTTTCTCTTCAAAACTGAATGTCTTACTCTTTTATTTTATTTTACAAATAAACTATAAACTTTTATTAATAATTTCTAAAGAAAATGCTATTTTTCATTTATTAAATTTAAATTTTCGTAGAACTCAAGGCTCTCGTGAAAAATTCAAAAAGATTTCCAGGTTTTCAAGGTTCAAAAAAAATTCCCGGTTTTCAAGGTTTTTAAAGTCGCTGGACACCCTGTTAACATTAAAATCGGTTGTGGTTTAAATATCAACTATTACATTTTTTGCTGAGAATTGGTCTCTTTGGCTTGAAAATTTAACTACTTGGTTGTAAGTTGAAATATTTTGTTAAAAACTAATGTTTTTGGTTGAAGATTCATCACTTTAGTTAAAAATTCTTCTCTTTATTTGAAAACGTTACTATTTTTTTGAAAATTCTTCTTTTGTTGTTTTAAAATTAAAGGTTTTAACTAAAAATGTGTAACTATTCCACTTTTTGTTGAAAATTTATTTTTTTTTAGTAGAAAATTCAACTATTTGGCTGAAAATTCATGTATTTTGTCGAAAATTCATGTTTTTAGTACCTAATTAATCCTCTTGATTTAAAATTTAACTATATGTATTTTGTTAACAATTAGTATTTTTTGGTAGAAAATTAATTTTTTTGTTTGAAAATGTAACTGTACGGTTGAAAATTAATCTGTTTTAGTTAGGGTTTCAAATATTTTTTGGAAAATTCGTCTTTTTTGGTTGTATTCAACTATTACATTTTTTTGTGAAAATTCAACTATTTTGTAGAAAATTCAACTCTTTTGTAGAGAATTCGGCTGCTTGGCTTCAAAATTCAAAAATCAATCGACAAACAAATTTTGTTCGAAATAGTCGTAAAATAGTGTAATCGTTCAAAAAAAAAGTGTAAAATCGTGTTAACAGCGTGGTGAGTCCGAGGTCTGCAAATCCATAAAAAAAATGTGAACATTTTGATTCAATTAAAGCCCTTGGCCTGGGAAAATGAGGTTAAACCACCTTTTTTACTCGAGATTTTGAGAGTGAATAAACGGCTTCCCGGGAAAAATGCCGGATCTGTAAAATACCAATCGATCAATCGATTTCAAATAAATCAGGTCCAACACAATATTCACAAGTCGCCTTTTCTAATCAATAGTAATTTACAAACAAATATTTTTTCACAAACAGACGTACACAAAAATTAAACATTGGCAACGACATTTTTTTAAATTAATATTTATTAGAAAAGGCCACTTTTGAATATTGTCACGTCGCTAATTTATGTGAAATCGATTCATCGACATGACATGTTTACAAGTCTTTTTTCAGTGTTTTTAATTGGGTTTCGGTAATTATCCGTAGTCCACTGTGTTAAAGTTATTCCAGGAGTCAAATTGTTCCATCTTTAAGAAGATGTATCGCTTTGTCTTTCAAAAGACAAATTGAAGCACGTTTTGATAAAATCAACATGGGCTTTTCTGAAAGGCAGAGTCACAAGTCGCCTTTTCTAATCAATATTAATTTAAAAACAAATGAATAAACATTGGCAACCATTTTTTTAAATTAATATTTATTAGAAAAGGCCACTTGTGAATATTGTCACGTGGCTGATTTGTTTCAAATCGATTGATCGACGCGACGTATCGTGTTTATAAGTCTTTTCAGTGTTTTTAATTGTGTTTCGGTAATTATCCGTAGTCAGGCTTAAAGTGACTTCGGGAGTCAAATTGTTCCATCTTTAAGGAGATGTATCACTTTGTGATTCAAAAGCCAAATTAAAGCACGTTTTGATAATTACTTGCCGGAGTTGATTTTTGCTGATAATTTACTATTTCCGCTACTGTTTGGGCTCAAGCACCCTTGGGAAAACTAGAAGGTACATTACGGATCCGTATTTTTTCGCCGGGAAATAGTTTATTTACTCTAGATAGAAATCTCGAGTAAACTCGGCTTGTTTAACCTCATTCCCCCAGGCTAATGGCCTAAAAGTAAGTTTATCTGAGTCCGCAGTTTTCTTACTTTGTTTCGAATATCTGTTTCCACTGACGATAATTCTTCGACCTTCTCAGTAAACTCCATCCAACAATTCAACATATTGCTGAGATCTAGCTTCTGAGCTTTAAGCTCATGAATCAAGGTAGAACAGACATTTGCGTCAGTTTTACCTGATCTGCCAAAAAGTTCCTCTTCACTCTTAGTCAAAGTCACATTGCACTGTATACCAATCTGGCTATTCTCTAGCTTTTCCAATGTTCTGGCTTGTTCCTGAGAAAAAAGGCATTCATTTTTTTCACAGAAAACGTACATTTTTTGTAATATCAACCAGAACTCACAGCTAACTTCTTCTTCAAATCTATCATTGTTTGAGTTAAGTAACAATAGCATTTTCTTGAGCATGATAACCCTTTTCTCAAAATCTGCTTTCCAGAAAAGGAATGTCCGAGAACCTCTTCCTTCTCAAATGTCCAATCTGAAGAGTTTGCAAAAAGTTCATATTTATTTTAAATTGTACTTTAGTTAAAAACAGACTTGTTTTCATAAAACCGGAAAATCTATGAAAAGAGATAATATAGTTTCCATAGACTGAAAATCGAATTGGATATAAAATGTAAGTTTAAAGGTAGCGTGATGTATTGTGTAATGCCGAGTAGAGGGATTCTTAAGCGTTAACATGGTTAGATCAACAATAAAAGTTCGAAGAAAGAGTCTACGTCGCTTTGCGGTTATTTATTGACGCTTTTATCAAACTTCGATCCAACCTGCATCGCACTCTGTGCCTGCACCTCCTCCTGCTTTCTGGGCCATTACTTCTCCATTCACAAGCGAATCTTTTCCCTTATCAGTTTCTTCTTCCTGTCGAGTATCAATAACTTCCTTCCTTTCGATTCTGTTCTTTTCATAGCCATTCGTAGGGCTCTTCACTACTTATGCTCAACCTCTTTCTTAAATATCTTCATGGTTGTTATTATATTTTCGCACAATGAAACACCTCGATCGATCCGAATTGCCTTTAAAACCATCTGGGACATACCATAATGTTCGGATGCATCTAACATAAGAAGAGAATAAAAATTCATTTGGTGAAAGCCATAGATAGACCTCATTTGTTTATTATCCTCAACAAATTTTAAATAGTTTAATTCGAACATTTTTCATATATTAAATAGAGGGGTTGACTATTTTTGAAATGTGGCATACATACGAGTACAATATACATTTACCATAAAATCGTATGAAATCGTTTCAAATCTTTTCAGATACCCCTGAAATCTGCTGAGATCCTCTGAAATGCCTAAGACTCTCGTCAATCTTTTTGAATCTCTAGATATATTATCATTTCATTTGAAATCCTACGTTTCCCTTAAATCTGGTAAAATTTCAACAAATTCCTTGAAATCGGTGGAAATCCTGGAAGTTCCTTGAAATATTTTAAATATCATTTATATGCTGGATAACTTTTTTAAATCCCTTTAAATCCTCTGAAATCCCGTAAAATCCCATAAAATCTGATAAAAGATCATCCATACATTACGTAAAAGTCATTGAATCCCGTACAAAATATTTACATATTTTAAAATTCATAAAATTTTTTTTAAATCTTCGCCATCCTCAAAGACCCCATAAAATAGTAATCATTGTTATTAAATAATAATATATTCAATGAATATTATTTAGAAACTAGATAAATGTACGTGATTGCCAACCGACATGTATTAACTATCTGACTATCTTTCTTCTATATTATAAACTATTTTATAAACTGCTATATTATGAACTATCAGTAATAATAATATTAATTATACGTATTTTTGAAGCTTTTATCAAACATAAGTAATATATTTATTATTATATTGGTTATATATTATGTTCCAATTAATTCAATCATATCGCTATACATAAAATGAATACATGTATCTACTATTCCAGTTGAAGATTCAACATTTTAGTAGAAAATTCATCAGTTTGGTGGAAAATTAATTTTTTCCATCGAAAATTGATATCTATTCCATTTTTAGTTGAAATTTGATCTTTGTTAGTTCAAAATTCAACTATTTAATTGAAAATTTATCTTTATTGTTGAAAATTCAACTATTTCGTTGAAAATTCATGAATTTAGTTCAAAAATGTCTTTTTTGTTAATAAATTAATATTTTTGGTTAAAAATTCAAATGTTCCAGTTGAAGATTAATCATTTAGGTAAAAATTCACCTTTCTTGTTCAAAATTCAACTATTTTAGTCGAAAATTCATCAATTCGGTTGAAAATAAATTTTTTACACAGAAAATTGAACTATTCCATTTTCGTTGAAAATTGATATTTTTTAGTTTAAAATGCAACTCTTTGGTTGAAATTAATTTTTTTGTATAAAATTGTATTTTTTTGGGAAAAATTAATTTTTTTGTGTTGAAGATTGAATTATTCCAGTTGAAGATTAACCATCTTAGTTGAAAATTCATCGGTTTGGTGGAAAATTAATTTTTTCCACTGATATGGGATTTTGTGACAACATTATACAATTTTATAGTATATTTGAAATTAATAAGGTTTATTTGTTAAACAAAAGTTAAGTTGTATATTGCATATAAATATTGTAAATAAACGCAGAATATTTTATTTTGAACGAAAATTGGTCGTATAAAAATTATTTTTAGGTTTACACCATAAAAAAAATCCTTTATGAGGAAGCTCAGTATTCATGAAATTATCACAATTGAAATATACCATAGAATTTTGATAAATTTATGTTTATTATCAAAATTAAAAATTATGAGACTATTTGCATTTGCATTACCCCCCCAAAATTAACCCAAAAACAGCCCGAAATTATGAAGTTTTTTTTTTTTTTGTTCGAAAATTAATTTTCAAATTTGAGGGGTAGTTGTTTATTTTTCAAAATTGAGGGTTGGTTATCAATGATAGGGGTTGTTTTTTCGAAATTCTGGCATAAAAGAAATATTGATATTCCGTTGTGGAGGTGTCAGCTGATCAGACCTATTTTTCGTTGAAAATTCAACTTTTCAGATTGAAATTCAACTCCTTGGTTGAAAGTTGAACTAATTTCTTAAAAATTCTCTTTTTTTTTTGGTTGAAGGTTTATAACTTTCTTTGAAAAGAATTTTTTTTTGTTTGTTAAAAATGACTTTTTTAAACTGAAAGTTACCTATTTTGTTGAAAATTCAACCGATTGGTTGTGAAATAACTTTTTTGTTGAAAATTCATATTTTGGGGTTAAAAGTTCAACTGTTTTAATAGAAAAATCGTCTTTTTGACTTGAAAATTTCACAATTTGGTACAAAGTTCAACTATTTGGTATATAATTAAACAGTTTTGTAGAAAAATCGTTTTTTTTATTGAAAATTAATTCTCCTTAATCAAAATTGCACTACATCATGTTTAGTTAAAAATTGATCTTTTTAGATTAAAAATTCAACTCCTTGGTTGAAAGTTGAACTACTTTCTTAAAAATTCTTTTTTTTTTTTGGTTGAAGATTTATAATTTTATTTAAAAAACTTTTTTTTCTTGTTAAAACTGATTTTGGTTAAAAGTTCAAATTTTTTAAATAGAAAAATCGTCTTTTTGACATGAAAATTTCACAATTTAGTACAAAATTCAACTATATGGTATAAAATTAAATAGTTTTGTATACAAATATTTTTTTTTATTGAAACTCAATTCTCCTTCATAAAAATGACACAGCATCATTTTTAGTTAAAAATTTATCTTTTTTAGCTTAAAATTTCAAGTATCTAGTTAAAAATTTTTAGAAACAAAAAAAAATACAGACTAAAAATTAGTCAAATAAAATTTGGACTGACATCACATCCATTTTTCAAAATATTTAGTTGAAAATGTGTATTTTTTGGTTAAAAATTGAACTATCTGATTAAAAATTAATGTATTATATTGACAATTCGTATTTTTAGGTATAAAATCAATTTTTTTGGTTAAAAATTCAATGTATGGTTAAAAATTAATCTGTTTCGGTTGAAACTGAACTTTTTTGTTGAAAATTTAATTGTTTTGCAGAAAATTCCTATTTTCGGATCGAAAATCCAAAAATTTGGTAGAAAATTTAACGATTTAGTTGAAAATATTTGGATTTTTTTATATTTTTTTTTGTAGAAAATCAAGATTTTTGGTTAAAAGTGCAACTATCTGGTTGAAAATTCATTTTTGTTGGTTAAATACAGCTGATTTTTATTTTACATTAATATTTTTCTTTGATGAAATATCAACTATTACATGTTTTCTTGAAAATTTATCTTTTTCGGTTGAAAATTCAACTTTTTCTGCAGACATTTCACCTTTTTTGGTTCAAAATGCAACTGTCCGATTAAAAATGAATCTTTTTTGGTTAAAAATGAACTTTTTTGTCCATATTTCAACCGTTTTTTAAAAAATTCCTAATTTTGTGTCGAAAATTTACCAATTTGGTAGAAAATTTAACTATTTGTTTGAATATTTTTGTATTTTGTTGAAAATTCGCATTTTTTGGTTGGAAATAATACTATATGTCTTAAAAATAATATATTTTAGTGGAGCATTAAATGCAGCTATTTTTATTTTAAATTAATATCTTTTTTTTAAATATCAACTACATTTTTTTGTTGAAAATTCATCAATCATATTCATTTTTTTGGTTGAAAATTCGTTTTTTTTTTTTTTTATAAAACTTAATTTTTTTCAACTGAAAATTTAACTATTTTGATTAAAAAAATTGGTAACTTTTAGTAAATTCGCCTTTTTGGTATAAAATCAATTTTTTGGTTAAAAATGTTTGTTTGAAAATTAATCTGTTTTAGTTAAGGATTCAAGTATTTTGTTGAAAATTCGTTTCAGTTGGTTAAATACAGTTGTTCTTTATTTTAAGTTAATATCGTTTTTATTGAAATATCAACTATTAAATTTTGTGTTGAAAATTCATATAATTAGGTTGAATAATAATAATAAAAAATAATAAAATAAATAACTAGAAATATTTAAAAATATTCTCTTAAAATGAATTTAAAAAAATGTAAAATCATTTTTAATTTATCTAGGAAATTCATAGCATTTTTTTATTCTTTTGAATTCTTTTAAATACTTCAAAAGCTTCTACATTTTTTATTCGAAAACTTAAAAAATTTACATTTTGTTAAAAATTTTTTGAAATCTTTTCAAGTTTTAAATTACTATTTTTGAATCTTTTTAAAACATCTAATCATCTCTTAAGCTTACTCGAGTTTTGACTAAATTAATAATTGTTACTTATTGATAAAAAATTCTTTCTCTTTTGAAATCTTTTTAAATATTCTCTTAAAATTAATTTGCCAAAATAAAAAATCATTTTCAAATTTCTCAGGAATCTTAAGAATTTTTTTTTTTATTATCTTAAAATGTTACAAAATCCTTAAAAAGCTTCCAAATATTATTCCAAAATCTTCAAAAATCTACATTTTGTTTTACATTTTTAAAAATATTTTCAAATTTTTAATGATTTCAAAACTTTTAAGAATCTTTTAAAATAATTAGAATTGTTCCCAAAATTTGGAATAAATCCTGCAAAATGAAAAAAATGTCTGAAAATCTTCCAGATTATTTTTTTTTCATTTTGTTTTAAATTTTTCGAAATCTTTTCAAGTTTTAAATTATTTTTGAATCTTTTTAAAATATCTGAACATCTCTTAAACTTACTCGAGTTTTGACTAAAATAATAATTGTCCAATTGTTATTTATTCATCAATTTTTTGTTTAAATCTTGTTAAATATTCTCTTCAAATTAATTTTCCACAATACAAAATCATTTTCAAATTTCTCCAGAATCTTAGGAAAAATTTGTTTATTATTTTAAAACCTTTCAAAACTTCTAAATATCTCTTAAACTTACTCGATTTTTCACTAAATTATAAATTGTTATTAATTCTAAAAATTTGCTTCTGCTGAATATTTACAATCTTAGTTAAAACTTTTTTTTTTTTAATTTTTGTATAAAATTCGTCTTTTTGGCTTGAAAATTAAACAATTTGGTAAATAATTCAACTATTTGGTTAAAAATTAAAATGTTTTATAGAAAATTCGTATTTTTATTTACTTCAAACTAATTATCTTAAATAAAAATTTAACTACTCTATTTCTGGTTAAGAATTGATATTTGTTAGTTTAAAAATTCAACTTATTTTGTTGAAAATTCGTCTTTTCTTGTAGAAAATTAATCTTCTTGGTTGAAAATTTAACAATTTGATAAAAAATATCTGTATTTTGTTGAAAAGTCATCTTTTTCGGTAGAAAATTAATCTTCTGTATTAAAACTTCATCTTTTTGGTGAAAAATGAATAATTTCGTCAAAAATTACGTAATATATGAGGGAGGCATGTGTTTCTGAAATTTCTGGTGTTTCGCCAGAAATTGCTGAATGAGCTGCGTTGAATAGACAGGTCAAAACTTATGGACCCTAACAAAGTGTAGTATGTGGTTCAAAATTTCAACTGATTTTGTTGAAAATTCGTCTTTTCTTGTAGACAATTAATCTTCTTGGTTGAAAATTTAACAATTTGATGAAAAATATATGTATTTTGTTGAAAAGTCATCTTTTTAGTTGGAAATGAATAATTTCGGCAAAAATTACGTAATATAGGGGGGAGGCATTTGTTTCTGAAATTTCTGGTGTTTCTCCAGAAATTTCTGAATGAGCTGTGACTGACCTTCGCGTGCTTTCGAGGATCAATACCAGAGAAGAGAATCCTCGGTTGCTTATCTGGTGGCGGAGGATCTGGATTACTGACTACGATTGGCTCGTCAAGACCGAGCAAGTGTGGATCCTTAATCGCTAATGGCACATCGAGTCGCGGCTTCTTGTACTTTCTCATTGCATTTGGTCCCTGGCCAACTTGTTTCACTTTGTCGTATGACTCTTGGGTTATATTAATTGGCATCTTCCAAGCAGCTGGAAAGCAAATTTTCATAATTAAGGAGATTTCACTTGAAAGTTTCTTTTCTTTTTATCAGAGTCTTACCCATCAGTTGCGGAAGGAGCGAATAATCTAATCTAAAAGGATTTCCGAGGCTGAATTGCTGGTATTTTGGAGCGTCGATCTGATGGAGAGCGTTCATTTGTCCACAGAGCAAATCAGTTAACCACTGGGCATTTACGACACTGATTTGCCACTCTCGCGCTTTCTTAAACTTCGCACCATCAGGTCTGCAAAAAAAAAAAAATAACCGAAATAGAAAAAGAACTATTCAAGAGAGAGATTTTTAAATCGTTCCACTTATTAGGGCTTCGCAGCCCCGGGCAAGGTGTTTGTGAAATTTCTGGTGTCACCAGAAATTGCTGAATGAGCTGTTTTGAATAGGCAGGTGCACTGTCGTGGTTTTTCGTAGAAAAAAGTTATTTTTTTTCGATTAATTCTTGTTGGTAGTAGGCTTATATTGATATTTCATCAAGATATTTTGCCGCTAATTAAATTAATTATGGCTATACACAAATTATTAGACAATTGTGCAACTGTAACAGTTTTCTACATAAACAAGGAATTTTTTTGATCTGAATGTTCGAATTACGTAGATATTGATGTTATATTGTTTTTTATGTTTAACGTATAAAAATGTTTTTCTTTATTTTGTGTCTGGGATATCTTACAAGTTGTTTTCGATAAAAGAAATCTTTCCTCACACTATTTTTGAAAAAAATCTATTTTCTATTTTCTATTTTTTTTTTTTTTTTTTTAAATTTAAATTTCCAGTTTTCCTCGAAAACGAAGCGATATGAAAAAAATCTAGAAAGCCAAATTATTCCGTGGAAAAATTGCTACAAAAATAACCTTTTTTAAAATTGTATTCAAATTTTTTTGAAAAACTTATCTCTTTTTATTTTAATAAATAAAAATGTTTTTTCTATAGTGATTTAAATTAAATAATCTGAGAACAGTTTTTTCTTTTTGAACAATCTTATTGTTAATTTCAGCGAAAAGTATAATTATTTTATGATTAGAGAACTTCATTAAATCAGAAATTGTTACACATTTCGCTGAAAACCTTTTTTTTTATAAACACATATAAACAAGATTTTTTTAAATAAAAAATTAACCTAGCATTACTGAAAGCAAAAATTATCTATTATAATCTGCTCTCTCGTATAAAACTTTAATTTCGCTTCATTTGAGTAAAAAACAGGAAAATTAAATTTTTTGGAATTAAAAATTGATTTTTTCAAAAACAGACCAGACAGATACAAAATTAATAAAAAATTGTTTGGTTTTCGCAACTTGCGGTTGACGTAAACTCAATCTCGGTTGAAAAGTCTACTATTAAATTTTTCATTGAGAATTCATATTTTTTATTTACAAATTTTATTATTTGGTTCAAAATTGAATTAATTTATTGAAAATTCAACAATTTTGTTGAAGTGATACTTTTTGGTTGAAAATTTTATTTCTTTCTTGAATATATTTTTTTTTTTAATGAAAATTCAATGATTTTACTGAACATTAAACTATTTTGTTGAACATTTATCTTCTAAGTTTGATAATCTATCTCAGGGCCTTGAGAAAACCTATTATTTGGAAGGAATAAAAAAATTGGAAAAACGCTGGACTAAATGTATCGAGCTAAAAAGAGATTATGTTGAGAAGTAAAACGCTCATTTGCCGAAAAAAAAATATTTTAGTCGAAAAGTCATTAACTTATCAAACAGCTCTCGTATGTCATTCCTACAACTGCTGGCCTCGTGTCGACTCCGAATGTGATGATGTGCGGAGCAAGGGAGGCTGCTACGACATGCCTGACAATACAACGCAAGGCATCATGCAGCCCTGAATGTTTGTGTTTGGATAGCTCTGAGATATGCGGCAAACAATGTCCAAAATCCAATTTTTCATTTTGTGAATCATTAAAAATTGTTTAAACAATATTTTTCTCTTAAAATGCGTAAACCGAATTAGACTATCATCGTCGACTTCCAGACGCCAAGAAAAAAACATTGTCGATGAAGTAATATGCATTCGGCGCTCATTCGCAATACACATTTTACCAAAAATACTGTAAGTAATATAAATAATGGGGAAAACTCGATTATCGTACCAATATACAAAAGAAAGGGAGATAAAAACAACTGCAATAATTACAGTACCGTTGATATAATTCATATTTTTAACGACCATCGTATTTAATAATCAAGCGTGGTTTGGGATTTAAGCTTCCCGTTTTTCCGAGAATAAGTCGGCCAACTTATCCGCGGAAATTGGAACGTTTAAATCTCGAGCTCACGTTTGCAGCGAATTTATTTCGACTTTCTTTTTTTTTAATTAAATACGATTTTGACGTTTCGGTTGCTCGTCAGAAATAACAGTTGAATGGTTTCTCCTTTAAAGTTTTAGGACTTGGAATTCTGCAATGACTTTGTTTTTAGAAATAGGGATTTCAAATGTTTTATATTCAGCGTAGGTTTCAACTGTCTCAAAATGATAAAATTCTTGCGAACAGAAGAAGAGCAAAATTTCACCGAATTCCAACCGTTGGGAGGAGCGGCCGACCAATGACAGAGCTCGATCGTCCTCCCCACCAATGGAAAGCACGTGAAGTCACCCGACGTTTGCGAATCGCTAAAAATCGTCAGGAGCTTAGTCAGTAGCTTTTCGAGCGAGAAGCGGATCGGATCATAAAGAACGATTCATGCCGGCTAATTCGATTAGAGTTTGTACACCGAATGTTATAATTAAATTAATTTTTCGTTTCTTAAATTCCGGTTTCCTTTTATTCCCACCAGTTTTCTTTTTCTTCCTTATTGAAAATCATCAAATCGCGGTTTGAATTTTAGCGTCCAGCCCAAAATTTTCAGGAGTCATCCGTGATCCAGAATCTTCCAGCTTCGATGATGTCGGAGGTTCTCCATCAGCAATCGAAGGTTAGTCATAAAGTGTCCGTCAAATTTTCACCATTTATTTTGACTTTGTCAAAAAAATCTCGTGGACGAGTCGCAACTCGTGTCTCGGTAGTGCGTGGCGCGATCGCGAGTTCTTCCGTGTTCGTTCGCTTAGGATCGGCGGTTGCCAGTCGCCGGCCAGTCGACCGAACGACCTAAGAAAGGACTCGATTCGGGAGTTATTACCCCGAGGTTGTGACTTTCGAACGAGTCTCGCATTTTCTTCGTTCGGGTACGTGTTGCGATTATTATTTATTTATTTTTCTCGGTTTACTCCCCTTCGTGCGGACCACTTTTGTCTCTGATTTCTCTCCATAAAAATGTCGGATTAATTTTAGTCTTCCACGTATTCATTCAACCAATCGATAGATTCCGGTGATCGATATTCTGCTTGGCAGTCGCAGTATTTTAAGCCTGGTTCATTCACGCTATCTGCCCCTGATTTTCAACCCGGAGGTCCATCCTTCGGAACGTTATGTGTACCTCACGAAGTAGTCTGCCAGAAACCCTACAAGCGTCCCGGAAAACCCCGGAAGCGTTCAAATCGCAGACGGAGGAAAAGCAAGAAGCAGCAGCTCCTAACATCTCAGGAAATAGCGAATTCCGCTCTTCCCACTCTGCCTTAATCTTTGCCTTCGCTTTCCGAGACTGCAAAGTCGTCCAATCCCGGTCCCGTTTCTCAACCCTGGCTACCGTCTCCGTGCCCAGTTTCCGCCAGTTTGGAATACGACCCGCAGTATCCCGATTGTTGGTTAGATTCTCTTGGTCCGTAATGCGACCCGGAAAGTCCAGCTTTTTATTCCGTCAGAATTCCGGAAGAGCGAATTTCGGAATTTCCACCGAGTTTCTCTTCTCTCTCCCCCTCACGTGTCCGCCTGGGGGCATTAACTATTCCGGCACTCGCTGAGCCCCCGACCGAAAACCTCCCCTCGGCGACGGAACTTTTTCGCAAGTTGGAAACGAGGTTCGAAATTTCGGACAGGGAACTTTTGCTTATTCCCGTAGGAAGCTCACCCGTGAAGTTCTCCCCCTCGCCGCGCAAGGTGACGGTCAGGCGTGCTTTGTTTTAATTAACAACAGTTCCCTCAACTTCTACCATTTTCATCAACAGAAGGAATTTCAATTTCTTCCACCCCCATTGATAACCCGAAATATTATCAAGCTCTGTATTTTTAAAAATACGTATCGGACCCAAAAAGTTTATGGAACTTTCCCACTTATTTTTTGGTTGTTCTACCCGCCCCTACATGGATAAGAATAACTGGCGTGAGACTCTGTAGCTCGGAATATATCAACAAAGGGGCGAACGTGGTCGTGTTCCTTAAGAACAAATACAGCGACGAGCAGAGTTTTAAACCAGTCAGTTGCAATGAACGAAAATTACAAGGGAGGAAGGTGTAATGCATGATGCAGTTCGACTAACAATCAGTCCTTGAAGCATCATCCCAGATCGTATTGAGATCTGCCATGTTGGCCTGGCGCCACCTCTCGCATTCTTATCTTAAGTAAAGTCGCCCTGATTACTAACCGGTCATCTGCGCATGACATAACGTCCGCGTAGATTCCGTGAGAATGAAAGTCGTCACATTTTTTCACTTTCTGCCCACGTCGATCCAATATGGACGTCTCGTCACGAGGTGGCCGTTTTACATTCAAAATTAAAGTCTCAACTCTTAAGTGACGGTTTTTAAGTATTTCTCTGATCAATCAGAAATCCAGGTGAGTTTTTCTCTCTTTTGTAATTCAATATATTTAAACTCAGTTACTGGTAACTTAACTTCGATATAAAATCAATCTTTAATCGTCACTAATCGGAATGTTTGACCGATTATTATTTCAACCTCTTTTATTAATTCAATATTGTAAAAGACCAGCGACCAGTTTTGTTTCGAGAGATAATTTAAAAATACCTTTCGAAATTCGCCACCTTGGCTTTACTTTTAAACTCAAGACTTAGTCGACTGAAACTGTTTCGCGATCTAAGCTTTTCCAAAATGTTAAGCTTATGCGATTCCAACATTTCTATTAGTTTTGTCTGAACCCTACTTTAACTTAATTGACCACCTGGTTTTCATTCGTTGTAAATTTGCATTTGCTCCTTTAAACTGTGTGAATTTCTTCTTGTTGATTATGAGATTTTGATTTTAAATATAACTTAAATTATTAGTGACATGTGCAGTTATGCTTTTTTAACCCGTTACAGTATCAAATGTCTTAGATTACCACATATTAGTGAACCACGCAGATTTATTTTGCGCTTTTAAAAAATGCATTGAATATCTTTTCCAGAAAGAACTTCGCGTTATCCCCAGAAAGTACAAACTCCCTTTTGAAGAAGTCAATTGCCAGATCCGGCAGACCAATAAAATAAGCCTCCTCCACACCCTCGCTTATTAACTCTTCTCCAACTTTGAACTTCTCAATGTTCCTAGAGCTTAAGGATGCACCTACCCCCACCTTCGTGAGTCCTCGTTCCCAGATCCCACAACTTTACTGCCAGAATTTGACAGCCTCTACAGCGTCCGGGAAACTAAAACTTCCTTCGCAACCAGTTTCGAAGCATACAGATTTTCACTCAAAAGCCAAGCAGACCCATAACAATAGAAGAATTTCCAGCCCTCTCCCAAACGGTTTTGCCCTTCATAACTCGCCCTCAGGACTCACCAAGTTACTCTCCCTCTTTTCCCTCCCCTACTTTCCCACCCCTACACCCTTTCCTGGACCGCACCCGGGATCGTTCACGGATTTGACTTAGAATGGCGAATGTTAGTTTCTCAAATTGTAATTATTTGAAAAAATTTGATTCCATAACTTTATTCATCATAACATTTGTTTAATTTTCAGATTATTTGCAGCTGTTTACGCATTTTGCGAATTATAACATCCGAGAAAGTTATGATTAACTCTTCAGATAAAGTTGGTGAAATGTTAGGTATAATACAAGCTTTTCTATTTCATGGTATCGACGATTATCCACGCATTAAGCCACAAAAACTTCGGCCAGCAGCGCTGAATTTACCAGAAAGTATTTCAAAAATTCCTGGGAAAAAAAATGTAAAGACTAACAAGGCAAAGTACAGAAAGCAAGTACCTAAGAAATCAACATTTGATGTTACAACCGAAACATTAACTGATTCTAAAGTATTAAATAAATTATCTAGTGATTCTGATACTTCAGATACAGAAGCCGCTAGTAGCACAATTCAAACAGAATGGAGGGTGCGAATGGAAACAGTTAAATTATTTCACAAAATAGTTTCAATCGTTCCAAGCCGTGATTTGTTTGGATATTGGACTCAAATTGTTGCTAGTGGCTCAAAAACCAATGCTCGAGTAATAACAACACTTATTTTAAAAGAAACTTCTTATAAAGTACTACAGCTTACATTGAGTACACTCTCTGAACTCCTTAGAGGAGCAAGAACTATTTTAGTGCATGCTGAAGAAGTAAAATGTACATCTTTCATTACGTTCTTTGTTATGGTCAGTTCTGTGATCAAAGAATTGCACTACACAATATCACTATTCATGTGTACAGCGAGGAATATTACTATTTTGACGCATGCTCTCAAGTGTGCAACAGCCCTAGCAGAAAGTACACCATATCACCGATTAAGCCCTGGATTGGCTTCAAGATTAATCACAAACTGTAGATTTCACACGTTACACAAAGGTATTCACTAAATAATTCTGACAAATAATTTAATCTAGGCTCATCAAAAAACATATCCTCTATGACAAGTTTAACATGTTATATGTTAGAGATCGGCCTTCAACTTTGATTCGCGAGGGGTTAAACCCCTACATGTCAGACATGTTGGCCTGGAAAATTTTACAAATTAGCAGAGTTATTTGCGTGTGCTTTTGACTATCGCCACAATAACTCCGCCTGTTAGTTTTTTTTAATAATTTAGATATTTACAATTAATAATACTGCATACAATAGGACACATAGGAAAAAAGTTCTTTATTCGTAGTTATAATAAGAATGAAAACTTCGGTTTTGGAGTCAAATCTATTCCCCTAAAGTTTTATTTAAAAAAGTTTGTTTTTGACTATGAATTACAAGAAAATATCTACAAATGAAATATTTCTTTTTATTCACGATAAAAGACAATATACATTTTTTCAACAATAAATTCCTAGCTACACAGACACAAATTCAGATGTACTAGAAAACATGTTTGATTAATTCAGACACTCAAAATTCATTTTGTCGAAAATGAAAAAGCAATATGGTCACTTAGTTTTTTTTTTATCAAGGCTACTGGTCAGCGTAACAAGTATTTTAATAGTACTATTGCTATATAGGTATCAATGCACTGGGTGTAAAATATTTATGATACGGAGACAGAAGAAAATTGTTTTTTAATTAAACTTTAGGTACAATAGGGAAGAGGCTTCCCCAAAACTGAAGGAAGGGCGAGAGACTCGTTTTTCATGTATTTATTTTTGTATGTGGGTTGGTGCCCCTACTCTCAATGACCGATCACTCGACACACACGTAGGAAATTTCTGTGAACCAAAAGGAAGAATAAAGGTGGTCTTGGTTCACTTGATTTCCTCTTGCCGGCTGAACAAGCGGGCGAGAAACCTTTTTTTGGATTCCATGGATTTAAAATCCACTGTAGTCTTTTAGGGATACGCGAGAGCCACAAAACACGCGAATATCTGACACTTCTCTAGATTTTCTTTTATAACAGTTAGACAATGAGTCTAGTTTTCATAAAAGAAAATCTAGGCCTTCCGAGATCATTATTCTATCTCATTTTGAGATTCGAGTAAGAATAATGATTTCTAGACTGTTTAATTTTGTTTTACCCAGGCGGAACACGACACGGAATCAACGACACTCCCGTTGCCAGGCCGAGAAAAATATAGTTCTGTTAAACCGGGGTGGGTGGTGACGAGGAACCTTCCCGTTACGATCCTGCCTCCCGTCGAACAGAGATTAATTTGAACGTCCGGATTACGAACCCTATTGATTGGCCACTTGATCAATCTCCGCGGCTCATTCCCGTTAACGGCCGAGAAAACTACAGTCCCACTAAACCGGGATGGGACCTGGCGACTTACGAATTGAGAATTTGCACTTCAAAGTTCCGGCGGAATTCGAATTACGACGTATGAACAGGCGAAAGCTGAAGTTAATCTGTGTCACGTCAGATCACTCAGAAGAAGACCATTTTTACCACTATCCGATGGTTTATAATTGTGGTGATCCAGGTAGGGATATTTGCATAGTTGCAGAATTTTGACTGGGAAGGAAGGGATATGTCGCATGATTTCAAGCTTTTATTTCTAGGTGTGTGAAATTCGTATTGCTAAATGCCTTCGCTTGAACTTTTGCACCTGCGAGACAGGAACCTCGTCAGCACTTTACGGAAGTAAAGTGCCTCGAAGTCTTTTTTGTTTCCAACGAGAATTATCGATTGCCATTCGCTTCAGAATTGATACAGGTTGGAGTTTCAACTTGAAATTAAGTGTCTATTAATACCAACTCTTTTTTCGTTCATAGAAAAGCGATCATTTCAGCGTTACGAATGTCCGCTAAGTAGACACGTGGAGTTGTTTTGGTACCTCCACATACTTTTGCTATCAGACCTCAGCAGGTAGTGTATAGGGTGAGGAGGGAGAGGGCTTTATGGGATGATAGTGTGGAAAGAGTAAGAAAAGATTAGCGACTAGAGAAACCAAGGTGCATTGACTTGGCTGTATGTAAGAAAGAGACAATCTTATGGCGAGAATATGCGAAGAAAGAAAGGAAGCAAGACCGAATGTGAAGCGCAGGCCGCCGCGGTCTTGTGAGTATTTGTTAGAATAAGACAGCGATGACTTATAGATCGTGCCTAAATGACGTAAGCCGTTTTTCTTTTGTTTATATCGTTGTGTTCTTCTCAACTCCACAGCAATTTTGTTCTCGTCTTTATCTAAACAAAAGCAAAAAGGCTTACGTAATTTAAGCACGATCCCTTCGAGCGTTGGCGAAAAGAGTCTCGCGTGCACGTGCATGGTCGTTTGGCATTGCTAGTGAAACCGCACTTTCGTTCTTCCTTGAATTATTACAATGTTTTTATTTTTAAATACGGTTTTTTTTTAGAATTGATGCCCTGACATGAATTTAACCTTCCCTTAATTCTATTTTTCCCTATATGTACAATGAGTCGTGGTTTTTATTTATCCTTAACTTAGGTCTAGGTACGCATCGTTCATTCGATACATGCATACATTTTACTTCCGCAATCCACCCTTACATTGTTCAGTGGTTTAGTGGAGGAAATCTAATTTTAAGTGCCAAAAAGGAATGAGAGCATAAATTGAACGGACAATAATTTTAATTCTTGATTAAAATTATTCTCTTAAGTTATTGCTCTTTTCATTCGCAGATTGGCTCGCCGTTAGTATTCGAGAGCGTAGAGTGCTGCGTTAGAATTCTGATAGCAAGCTCTCAGGTTACGAGCGAACGGAGAGACTTGGAAAGTGGTATAGACTTTTGAATTATGTAGCTCGAAATAATTATTTGAGTCCTATTAATTATATGAAAATAAAAAAATGCCAGAGTTGCTCGTAACATTTTTTACCTTCAACCTCTTTTTTTTTGCAATAATGTTGTTCTTTAGAAATATTGTTGACTAGCATCATTAACCGCACGTTATGCACGCGTGTAGCTTCTTGTGTTACAGCATTAAATGATTTCAATGCATGTATAATATAATAAATAAATAATTTTGAAATTATTAAGGATCTATTCACAAACCACGCAATGTTGTATGCTTCTGCACTCCTCTCATACTAATTCCATTATAGTAATTTTAATTGTTCTCGTCACCAAACAATGTAGTCTGTCAAATGCCTTTTCAATATTTTAAGGTGGTCATTGAAACCATATTAAATTAGATTAAATCATTCATGGAAAAGCTACTGTGAATACTATTATTTTAAAATAAAAAACTAAATATTACAACTATCGACAGGTGCCGCATTCCTACCAGTGAAAGTATTTTAAGAATCTTTTTTGAAAACTTTTAATCGAACTGATGTAGTTTTTTATTTATATGTCAGGTTTACATTATTATTGTGTTATTTATTTATTTTTTTCTCGGGTGAACCCAGTTTTCCATCATCATCCACAGACTAAGTTAAGTGCCTGATTAGATAAAGATGTTATAAATTTAATACGCTGTTTGAAATCTCTTGTGACGCTGTTGTAGAAGACATAAATTTAGGTGCATGATGTAGTTTGGAGTGCGTCTATTACTCGCGGACGCGTGCCCCAATCATAATAAACATTAACGAAAGGACCTGCGCGTTGCCGAACTTCCTGGTGGACTGAAAGTTATTCTGAACAATATCGGTCAACTTTAAAGGCCTGTCACACGTAGTGGATAGGTAGAAATTTCTGCTGATTTGGGAATTTGGAAATCGTGTGATCGCAATCCTCGTTATGATTTAGGAAATATATTTTTCACCAATGAGGCAATGAACCCAGTTCGTTACCTCTGAGCATTGAACTGTATGTGCTGAATAGCCATTTCGACATTTTTTCGCATTCCATGGCCCCGTTTTACAAGTCTTATGTTGTTAAATAATCTGCGTTTTAGGTGGTTAATAAAATAATTTATGAGTGGAATAGTTGACAAGCTTAAATGTCGTGGTTATTTGATTTTTATCAAATTACCTTATTTATATAGTTTTGTTACGTCCATAAGGGAGTAACCGACTATATTTTTATTGAGTTAAAATTTACCGATTTATTTAAAGGAACTAAGTCCTGGTTTAGGCAACGGCTTTAAAAGTGAATTACGATGGCCATACAAGGGTAAAATTACTTATTTAAATTTAAGGTTAAAATATTTGTTAATGGAATTTAACATAAATCAGTGCATAGAATTGATTTCCCTTCGATATGGAAAAAGGGTGATTTGAGTTAACTGTGGAATCGTCGTTGAAGTTAGAGAATTGAGTTTTGAATTACTTCTCTTCGTTGTAGACCGTGCAACAAGGTACCACAACTGAAGTGTACGATGAATAAATTCAATGGTTGAGGTTTAGGAAAATTGTATGGGATTAGAAAAATGTACATCAAAATTATCGCAAGCGAATAATTTCGTGTGGAGTTATGCCAGGAGATGAGCAAGTCCTGGTCCTTAGATTGACATCGAGGAAATCATAGGTCGATCTCATTGGAAACTGGATTTCTTCTCTGAATAATTAGGTCTGGTACCGGTAGTTTCTGAACTCGAACTTGATTTCTGCAGAAGGTATGACCGAGAAAAATCCAAAGATTGTAGTCTTCCGTAACTAAACAGGATCTTGAATTAACTTCCGCCAACTGTACTGAATTTAGAGAATTTCGATTACTTGAAGATAGCAACTGACGGTGTTCACGACAGTAACTGCCGACGACGAAAACTAAGGCTTCGAGAATCGAAGGAAAACCCGAGACTGAGCTTGCAGCCCGATTCACGCTCCTTTAATGTTGAGGATTCCTTCTAGAAGGTATTGATTTTCTTCAGGATGTTGCGTATGTCATTGCGACGGTCAGGCGTGGGCGATGCGTGGGTCGCCCTTTTCCAATTATGAGTATATGAAAAGAATTATTTATATTCTTACAGATATTGGTTATTAAATTAGACTTGCTGGCGCCGAAGGAGAGCTTCCCCCAAGATGTTCAACAAACTGCGTAGTATACAGGGTGACCCATTTTAATCTATAAATCCAAATATCTTCTAAACTACCCAATCTACATAAAAAACGGTTCATACTAAAATTGACCAGGACATAGCGAGCCATTTAACTGTATTATTGATTTGGACCTTCAGGTCAATTTTCAAAGTCATTTATAGGTCAAAACGAGTTTTTAAAATAGAAATCCCTATTTTAGACTGCGGACTCGTAAAGAACGGGAAATTGTACGTGAAAATGGGTATTTTAAAATCTTTCATTTTGACCTGTAGAAGGCCATATCTAGGTCAATTATTTAAAAAGCGCTCAGAAGCTTTTTTTTAATTTACTGGTTTTCTGAGCAATCTCAACGTTAAAAATGCCTTTAACAAGTACAAGATAACTTGCACAAATTTCGAAGACCATGACTAAATTGACCTTCAAGCTTATTTTCAAGGCTTATGTAGGTATAGGTCAGTTTTTAAAATAAAAAGTTGTAAAAAATGGAAACACCTTGGCCTTACTTTTAGCGTCACCCGGAAACAACGACGTGGACGTAGTAAGTTTTGTTTCCTTTAGTTTGCTTGATCATCGTGAGCCCCCTTGCCGCTAACGTTTGGGGTGCTTGATTATCGTGAGTACCCTTGCCTCTCGCTTTTGGGGTGCTTGATTATCGTGAGTCCCATTGCCTAAAATAGGGATTTCTATTTTTAAAGATAGTCTTGACCTCTAAATGACCTTGAAAATTTACCTGAAGGTCGAGGCTGACAGGGTGGTCAAGGTGGTTGACACTTTTACGTTTTATCGACTTTTTTAAAACATCTTAAACATTTGCTTCACCCAGGAAACCACGAAAATTCAGAGAAAGTGCATCTGATCGTTTTTTGGACATTTGACCTTGAGTTTTGACCTTGCCAAGGTCACAAAAACTAGATTCGCATGATACGTTTTTGACGTAAAATTTTCCACTCTATTCAAATTGTAGTCAAAAATAGGGGTTTCCGTTTTAAAAAATCGTCTTGACCTCGAAGTTTCCTAGAAAATTGACAGCAAGGTCACAATAAATGGTACAATTAAATGGCCGCCTATGTCCTGGTCAACTTTTGTATGAACCATTTTTTATGTAGATGGGTCAGTTCAGGAGATATTTGGACTTATAGATTAAAATGGGTCACCCTGCCGATATTGATTTCTTTAAAATTAGACTGGCTGGTGCCGGAGGGGAGCTTCCCCCAAGATATTCTGGAAGCTGCGTAATACAGGTATTGATTTATGTATGAGGTTCATGAGAACGTGACTTCTCCCCTCCACGAGGTCAAATATGGGCATGAAATTCCCAAAATGGACTATAAAATTTTTTGGATATCCGGCGGTCGAGGTTAAGATTAGAGTGACATAGTACGTGCTCGATTTTCATAGCAAGGAAGGATAGTTAACTTGAAAACTATACTATGTAAAATCCTTAGTTTCCAAAATTTACAACATCGATCCTTATCATCGATCCTTATTAGGTTTTTCTGGTTACTATACATTCCTGTCGTAGTTACATTGCATGGATTAAGTGTTTTCATAAACAAATTTATAACATTTCTGGATGATAACACGATTCGACAAATAGTTAACGCAGCGTAAAGTGAACCCGGATTCTATAGATAAGACAAGTAGATTAATAATCAAAGACAATCTTATTTTTATACCCGTTGCCATAACCCATATTTGACAGATGACAAAATTCGAGTATACAGAGTAAAATGTTAATTCGCCAGAGGACAAATAGAATACACGCTTATGATGTTCTTAAAGAGTTTTGCAGCGATAGAATCAACGTATGATGGATACGATTTTATACCAGAGTCTATGATCATAAGTTAAGATGATTAGATTATCAGTAGTAGATTTTCTATGGATTTATAATAATCTTTATCAAGGAAAATCTAATCAAGATTCTAAATCCAGTAAAGCTCACTAAATCAAGAACTCAAGGCAATCAAGAAACTCAAGAAAAATCCAGAAAGTGTTTTATACAATTAGATTTAAACTCTGACTATGATGTGGAATCAATTTAGAGCCTTGAAAAAGTCAGTGGATTATCGTCAAATCAATAGTGACAACCAGATATTAAGAATGTTTTTATATATTGAAAGAATCTTAACGCGCTGCACAATAGGCTATTCATTCGTCAATAATCTGTACGGAGCAGTACATATTATGTCTTATTACGCATTATTACACTTATTACATGTTATTTCCCATTAATGTTAGGAACATAAAACAATTTTTAGGTTTCGCATTATTATGCACTATTACGCAATCGTTACGCATCATTACGTCATTTTAGAATTCACCAAAACATTGAAATAGGTCGATTATCAGGGGAAAATCAATTGAAGTAAAATATAAACCACAAATAAACTAGAATAAAAACTGAAATTTTCGTGACATTTGAATTTGTGGCCTTATTAGCTAACAATTAGTGAGGCTTCGATGTCATATTATTTCAAGAAATATTTTCTTATAATTACATTAATAATAGGGTAAATATATGTTACCCAGTGGTAACAAGGCCTATTCTTAATTATCGCGGCAGAGATGACGCTTTTGATCTGAGAGTGATACATACTTCTTAATCTATACCTAATAAATACGATTTCTTTTAATAATTGTGTGCAGTAAATCTGTTGAAGAGCACGACTTCAATGTAACAATCCGATCATACAGTGACGATCCTAGATCATAACACTTTACATTTCTGATGATCCTGCCAATATATGTATACGTATTATACCAATTTATATTTGTGAATTGATTTTAGGACTTTGAATGTAATTAAATAATTAATTAAGAAAGAAAGGGATAAACCCTTGGTACAGGGACCCTCTATCCGCAACCCGAGGACGCGTTCGGTGGCTTTGTCATAGGCCTTTCAGTTCTACTCCAAAGAAATAGAAACCGAATATATATATATATATACTACCTGACTTTCCAGAATATCCTGACCTGAAGTCACCCTGATTTATCTCTCTAAGTTGTTTCAACATTCCCAAGCCATTTTGTACTTTTTGCTAGAAAATTTAGTAATAATACGGTGACTAAAAAAAAAAATACGAAGAAAGTGTCTATCCGGCTCCATGTGTGAAACATAAAAAAATTCCAGATCCAAAAATAAAATCCCGTTATTTTCCATATATTTCCCGCACTAATAATTTTCCCGTAAAATTCTCGCTTTTCACGCTGTTCCTAATGAGCCATAGAACCAAACAGAAACATGTTGACTCTAACGAAACCTTCCAAATTTTTTTTCAATGTTCATATGCGTGTGACGTAGGGGTGTTGTTAAAGATGAAAATAAGTCGAAATCTCAACTTACATATGAATGTGACGTAGGAGTGTTGAAAACGAAAAGAAGACCAAATATCAAACTTACGTTTTCGATCTTCTGTCCCTTTTGAGTTAAAAATTAACTACGTGGAAGGAGAAATAAATCGGATAATATTTAAAGGCCGCTCATCACGAATTTGCTTTCACGGAAAAATCAATTTTTCTCGAAAACGGCAATTCATTCAAATGCGTATTTATTGTTCATAATTTGTAATTTCATTAGGCATATATAAAGAGATATGCGAAGAAAATTGTTATCAAGAAGCATTGATCATCTATTTCACTTCCTGGGATGCCTTGAACACACATTTGACCAATTTCAATTATTTTGATGTTCCTAAAAAAACAATTAATGTAAACATGTAAAATTACTATTTTTGAAAAATTGGTCATAATAACATAAAAATAATTTAAATGTATATTTCAGACCATTAAGGAAGTGTAATATAGATCCACGGTAAGTCTCGACTAACGTCAACCCAAAAGAGCTTGCATCTGGATGCCCCCTTCGGAGTAATGCAGCAAGCACTGGGGATAGTGGATTCTTGATGCAAGTAGACTGGACTATCGGTCAATCGGAGTAAGACGGACGCGATTGTATTCACCAGGCGATATAAGTGGGGAACCACGAGTACACTGAAATTGGGAGGACAAAAACTGGAAATCAAAGAACGAGCTAAATATCTAGGAGTCATCCTAGATAAGAACCTGTTATGGAACGAGCACCTGGAAAACAAGTGCAAAAAGCTAGTAGCAACTCTATGGCTCTTTAGGAAAGCCATAGGGAAAAGCTGGGGCTTGAAGCTGGAGACACTTATGTGGATCTACACAGCGATCCTGCGACCCAGGCTAACCTATGCGGCGGTGGTCTGGTGGAGCAGGGTCGAACTGCCCATTGTGAAGTCTCGACTGGAAAGAATCAGGAGACTGGTTCTAAGAGGCGTCACTGGTGCCTCGAAGTCAACACCCACGATGGCAATGGGGGCACTAACAGGGTTGTAGCCCCTCCATCTCACCATCAAGGCCGACCCTGAGCATGCTCAGGGACAAAAAAACACCTACTCGTTACCTCTCCGACAAGAAGTATTGAGTTAGCCTATTCAAGAAGAAGGAATGGGTTAACGGCGAAGCACACTTGCCCAGTGATGGGGACAACTGGTTTACAATTGGCTCCAGGAACAAGGAGAAAGCTGGAGCCGGTGTGTATCGTAGAAGGAATGGAATGGGCTTCACAATCCCGAAGGAGTCCTACTTCACAGTCCTACAATCTGAGATTATGGTCATGCTCCCGTGCGCCTAGAAGGCACAGGAGTATGCCAACAAAAGAAACATTCGTATCTGCTCAGACAGCAGGGCTGCTTTAATGGCCCTGAATGGAACAACGACTACGCCGCTAGTAGTATGGGAGTGCTTTGAGGCACTGAACAATCCAGCGATGGAAATCCGAGTGACTCTACTTTTGATCTCTGGACACAGCGGCATCAAAGGCAATGAGATATCGGACAGGCTAGCAAAACTAGCAGCAAGAGAAAATGTTACTGAACCCGAGCCAGTTGTAGGCATTTCCAGCACGTTAGTCACTGAAGAAATCAACAGTTGGCTGACAGAGGAACATCAGAATGAGTGGGGATTTGCCACTGGCTGCAGACAGGCCAAAACACTCTTGGGTTTAAAACTAAACTCTAATCGATCAAAGAAAATACTCAAGCTCGGGAGGAACGAAGTTACAGTTTTAAGGGAAATGTTTATAGGACATGGAAACCTCGGACAGACATAAGATAGTGCTCGCAGAAAGCCTCCTCTCTCTTCTGTGCGGAAGGGATAACGAGACAGCTATTCATATCCTTTGTCACTGCACCGCGATTGCAAAGAACCGTCTAACACTCACGGCAGTAACTGCATCAGTGAGTCAGAAATATCGACCAATAGCGTGGCTGCGGTCCTCGAAGTATGTCCTCGCTCTTACGGAGTCAACCCAGGAAATAATAATAAAAATAATAATAAATACTTAAAACGTTTACCGACCGTGAAGCATCTCGTTTAAAATGAGATGCTTTGTCTGGAATGATCGGGCCGGATAACTGATCATCTCTGTCCCTCGCTTGCTTAAACCATTCGAAGACAGCAGCATCCAAAAGCACATCACTATTTTGCGTTATGCATACATAAGCGAAACACCTTGCAAAATACTTGTCAACACTTGACAGTTTGTGGTTACAAAACGCTGCAGTGGAACTCCGATGCCTGACGTCTAACGGACCTCTCTTTCTACCATGTGCTCCAAATTCCAGTGCTCCATGTCATGTCGGAAACCGGATTGGTTACCATTGTCGTGCCTATTTAAAATGATTAAATGTGCAAGAAATTGTTTGCAACAAATAATACTTGTAAAATTATTAAAAACAATTCTTTGATCACAAAATAGACTTATAAAGTAAAAGGTCAAATCATTACTTGATTTTATTCCTTAAAAATAAATAATCAATTCTACATTTTATCGAAAATATGAATTAAAATAATTTTCAATATCTTTATGCACTTTACAATAGTTATTTGTTGTAAACAATTGCAAACAAAAACAAAACAAAATAATAATTTTAAATAGGTGCGCCAACGGTAACCATCCCGATTTTCTATGCGACGCATACACAGTACGAAAAGATACCAAAATTGGGAGCACCGATCTCTCTATCTACCCAATATGACAAGAAAAGGGGTTTCAAAGCCATCTCTTCGAATTCGATCGCACAAAGCAAACGATCGGTCAGATCGGCTTCAAGCATCGGAGCCTCACTGCTGCTCGACGCAAGCCCGCTATCATGCTTATTCGCTATGCAAACGTGTGTGCTTCCCGCTTAAGAGGGCGCTGACGCAACATGACGCAGTTATTCACTTAGGCCGTTCAGGGGATATATCAGCCGGCTAGATTTGGGTTTTTGAAAAAATGTTTATGTTTGAAGTTATAAACAAAAAGAAAAGAACAATACAAAAAAGTTCAGTGACGCTCAGTGCTAACGGAGTGTGTATTTTCGCGGGCTGAGGCAGGTCGGTTAAAAAAACTGAAATTATGAACGCATCGCGTGATTCAATTTTAATTAGTAGAAATAGTTTATTCATATAATTGAAAGAAAGAGAAAAAAATATTAATAAAAATCGGTTAATATTTGCAGTAATAATAGAAATGTTGAAGTGTACACGATAGTATGCCCAGATATACCGCACTGTGTGAGGAAGCGCATTTTTTTCGTTCAAAAAAGTCTACAGCCTTCAATTTTGCTCCGATCTGCAATTATTTTTGTTTTAAATTGATGTGTGCTAAATTTCCAAGAGTGCCTTGGTCAGAGATTGTTGCATTTTCATTTGTTTATTTATTATATGTTTACTCGAACTACGAGAAAATCGAGATTTTTCACCAAATTATTATTGATTTCAAATCTCCCGTGCTTTTCAGTTGAAAAAGTTGCATACAGGCGACCCATCTGTACAAGAACGGAGCAGCCAATGAAAGTCACTTCATAAAAAGAATCTACCCACTCGCGGTAGAGGTGGGGGCCCCTCCAGTCTTAGAATAACAGAACGGATACGTTTCAAGGCCAGTAGAATAAAAAAAAGTTGACTGTATTTAAAAATTTATTATTCTTGCACGAAGCAAGAGAGAAACAGCTGTTACAAATCAGCTCATTGCACCAATTCAAACTCTCAATTTTAATTTCTAAAACTATTTTTAATCAGTTACAAAAAACAACACTTTTTTCATTGATTGAAATTATACATGTGACATCCAATTGTAGTTTAATATGCTCAAAGTAATTAATACATAAATCACGAAAGAAGTGGATGACTAAATCAAAGACCTTTCTCTTGGATTGAACCGCATGCACAGACACGCTACGGTACAGAGTGAATGGAAACGCTTTTTTTCGTTCAAAAAATCTGCATCCTTCAATTTTTGCCCCGATGTGCAAATATTTTTTTTTACATTGAAGTGCGGTAAATTTCCAAGAGCACCTTGGTGAGAGATTTTTTCATTTGTTTATTTATTATACGTATCATTATGTACTCTTAAACAAAGTTTTGCATATAATAAAAATCGTGTTAAATCGACGCAAGACTACTGATGGAATACAAATAATTTGACTATTGTATGTTTTAATTATTATAAATAAATTACATTAACAAGTAACCAAACATTTTTTTTAATGTGTTCTTGGATGAAAATGCTTAAAATTATAGTGAGTGACTGTTACTCACAATTTTTACAAAACATCAACAATTGTAATTGTTGTAAACAATTTTTTGCAAAAATGTGGAATGATTATGTTTGTTCAAATAGAACAGTTGTTGATTTTGTAAACACATAAAATAAGTAAATATAAAACTTTGTCCTGGAAAAGAATTTTTCTTTGCACTGAAACTGCTTCAAATGTTTGTGAGGGAGATTAACAGTAACTGTTTCTATGTAAAATTGACAATAAACATTTATTATTTATTGTTATGACTTAATTTAAAATATTACTAAAGTTGTATATAATAAAAAATATTGGAATTTTTATTGAAAAAGTTTATTCTTATCTGGAAATACTTTAAATTATTACGCGAGTGATCGTCAGTAACAATTTCTATGAAACATTAACATTAATTTTTCTGTTTTTCAATTTCGTATTTTACTTCATTATCTGAATTGATGCAGATATCCTTGAAAATAACATAGGTTTCATTATACTTATTAAAGTACAAGTGTAAATCTTGTAAAGAAATGAAAGAATTTAATTCCAAGCCTTGGCACTTTGGCCTGGAAAGATTTTTTTTACTCAAACTGCTTAAAGTTTGTGTGAGAAAAATTTGCAATAACTATTTTCATTGAAAATAAACAATATACACTTGTTATAAGAAATTCTTGTAGCGACACAATTAAATGAGCGATTTTATGGAATTTGGACTCTCAATCATTCAAGATAATTCAGATATTCTGGGAAATGATACATATATGTCATTCTATTTGTTCATTTTATAAGCAATGAAAATTAAGAAATGAAAAGTTTTGGCATTTTTCCGTTAGAAAACTCGGCTTTCGAAAATCGGAAGTTTTTTTTTAACGGCAGGTGGATATAACTTGTAGGATGTATGTGTCTTTTAACCTTACGAAACCGATAAATTGATCTGGTAAAATGGACCAATAAATGGATTTTTTAAATATATGAAAATTTCGTGACATTTGAAATTAAATAATTAGATGATAAGAATTATTTACTGTTAATTTTAGATAGAATTAGTGACAGTAAATATCTCGCACAAAATGTTAAAGCAATTTTAGTGCAAAAAAAAGTATTTTGCAGGCGAAAAAGCCGAAGTTTTGTATTTACTTATTTCATTTGTTTAGGATTTGTATTTTAACAAATAGAATTGAAGCTGTTCTTTTCAAAAATATCTGCATCAATTCAAATAAAGGAAAATCCGAAATTGAAAACGCCCAAATTCCAAAATTTCAAAAAAAATTGTGTATAATGTTTTATAGAAATTGTTACTGACAAACACTCTCACAATAATTCAAGCTATTTCCAGAGAAGAACAAACTTTTTTCAATAAAAATTACAATATTGTTAAATACCTACAAATCGTAATATTTAAAATTAAATAATAACAACTCGCAAAAAGTTAAAGTAGTTTTAGTGCAAAAAAAAATTATTTTGTAGGCCAAAGTTTCATATTTACTTATTTTATTTATTTACAAAATCAAAAATTGTTGCATTTTACAAATATAATGAAACATACAGCATTTTTCTGAATATCAACATCAATTCTGATGATAAAGGAATAACCGAAATAGAAGTAACCACAAATTCCAAATTTTTGCAAAAAATTGTTCATAAGAATTACAATTGTTGATGGTTTATGAAAATTGTGACTAGCAGTTACTTTCACAATTATTTGAAGCATATTCATCTGAAAACAAATTTTTTTCAACAAAAATTACACTATTTGACTATTTGTTAATGTCATTTGTTTATAACAATTGAAGCAGATTATAAGCAAATTACTTGTATTCTGGGAGTACTCTTGCGTCGATTTAAGATGATTTTCATTATATGCAAACCGTTGTTAAAGAGTAAATAATAACTTTGTGAAAAATATCGATTTTCTCATCGGAGCAAAATCATCGGAGCAAAATTGAAGGCTGTAGACTTTTTTGAATGAAAAAAATGCGTTTCCTCCCACAGTGTGGTGTATGTGGGCATACTATCGTGTGCACTTCAACATTTCTATTATTACTGCAAATATTATCCGATTTTCATCAATCTTTCTTTCACATTCTGGGAATTATATGAATAAACTATTTCTGCTAATCAACATTGAATCACGCGATGCTTTCATAATTTCATTTTTTTGAACCGGCCTGCATCTCATAACAATGAAAGGGTGATTCGTTTCGGGTAATTCGACGCGCTCCGGGGAGTCTGCCTAGTAACTTTGACAAGAATCGATGCCTCAGCCCGCGAAAATACACACTGCTAACACTGAGCGTCACTGCATTTTTTTCTATTATTCTTTTCTTTTTGTTGATAACGTCAAATATGAACATTTTTTCAAAAAACCGAATCTAGCCGGCAAAACAAACCAATATTTAGATGAGGTATGCAAAACATCAGACAAGAATATTCAACCCTGCGGCGGGAAACTAGAATCCCGTTTTATAACGCTGATAAATCCACTTAAGGTACAGCGCCTTATCTCTACGCTGTTTTTTCACGCTTTACTGACCAACGGACGACCACCCCTTTCGGCCCCGCGGCTCCTCTCATCCGAAACCGCGGCGCGGCGTCAATTATCGGAAGGCGCAAATCGAGTTGGTTGAAATTGAAGTTCGACTGTACCTCAATAAACCAGGCACTTAAACGCTAGGTAAAGGTTTTGTCCCGCATTCTGAACGCAAGCCTACGACATATATACTACTACACTGGATACAAGTTTCAATGGGAAAAACGTTTCATTTGAAGGGCGTAGCCGTCATGTTTCAGGAGGATTATTAGTGTGATAAAGACAACAGATTCAAATGTATTACAGAAGAGAACTTAAAAATAGTAATAAAAGGCATGTAAACTTTAGTTTACAAAGTTGATAAAATTTTATAGAAAATACATTAATAAAAATTAACACATGAATTAGAATTTTTTTTTTCTGTCAAAAAGTACAATAAATTTTTTCATTTTTACAAGCGAACAAATATAATAATTGTAATATCCTACAAATCTATATACCTTAAAATTGTGAAACATTTATTGCAACCTTTAAAGGCTAAAAATGCGAATATATATATACACGATTATTTTTCCGCACATGAAAAAGTGGTGTAAAATCGTAAAGATGACTAATTGATTTTATAATTACCAAAAAAAATGTAAATGACATTAGAAAAATCATTATGAAGGGCTTACATGATATTTCATACTTCATAAAGAAAGCAAAAGGAATAAAAATGATGTACGATGTAAGTAAGTTGAAAAATTAGAAATATTAATATTATGTCAATAATTATGCGATTAATGGATATAAACGTTAAATTTAGCTACTAATTTTTCAATTATTTATTTTTAACATATTGAATTATTGTATCACTTTATTTAAATAATTTTCATTAACAAGCAATTTATTTCATTATTTAATTAATTACGTCTGTAAATACATTCTACTACGTGATTTCATTATAAAGTCGCAAGAACAGTATTTTTCAATACTACATTTAAATTATTCCTCTCATTTTTAATGCAAAAAAATGCTCACAATATATTATTTACAGTTTATGCAACTAAAAAATATATAATTTTTCCTCAAATAATGATTTTTTGAACGTAGCTCAAACCAAACAAACATCATAAGCATTTTCAGAAACTAAATAGATTTTCGAATTCAAAAGTGAATGTGAAAATAAATATTTCTTAACAGAGGGAATATAATCTTGATTTTGGGAAATTGTGCAAAATAAGATCAAAGAAAATATTTCTTATTACACGGAATATAATTTTAATTCTGCGAAATTGTACAAAATAAACTTTATGCACAGTACTATTTAATATTTATAAAAAAAACGGATGAAAGAAAGATATATGGGTAAGTCTCCATCGATTATATAAGTAGTCCAGGTTAATTCATATTAGAATGGTCCAAAATAAGCGACTGTTTGAATTGTCATGGGCGACTAGAAATACGTATAGCCTAGCCAAAATAAAAATATGCCTATTTTTTTGTTTCGCTGTACAGCCCTCGAGAATGTGTTTCGGGTTCTTGTCAAAGTATCGTTCAAGTGATAAAACTGTGAGTCCCCTCTAAGGATTTATCTGCGAGGCCTCTGGGCCACTAATTCGCTCTTCGTTCCTGTTATTATTACGCTTTTCTACCTACAGACCTTCACCCTAAAATTTTATTATTTGTGATATGAGGTCTTATTCTGCCACTCCCATTATTATTATTATATCTCATTTTTGTCTGAGGCTTAATATGTATAAAGCCCAATATGTCGAAGGCATTTTTTGTTAGAGTTGGATTATTGAATAATCTGCACGGGACTGTCCCGGTATACATACATCATCATTCACAGATGCATTTTTGAAATGCTATCAAGTGATATGATAAGAGCAGTGTGCCTAATATGACATATTGGACAAAGTCTGGGTTTTCCCCATCATTCACGGACTGTATTGCAGTCAAGTGCATGATGCGGGGACCTATAGCTTAAGGTGGGATCCGAACTATCAGATCCTCGATAAAGGTACGTAGAAAAGTTTCCAGAGGTACCAGCTCAGAGATCGAACCCCGGACATCTAACGTGAAGTCCGAGCGTCTAATATATTATTATACATTATTACACATTATTATTATTTTTGTTTTATAAGGCTGGTTCATTTAAGTCCCATAGCACTGTAGTTAAAACCTATTGTACTATGCCTTTTTATTTTAAAACCCCGATCAAACAGAGGTCCATACACGGGTCACCCTCGCTGATAAAGTACTGGGTATGGGCCTGTGAAAATTTTTTATTTACTGCAGTGGGCTTTGAATCACTGTATAAATTTAATCGCAACCAGTGATAAACCGCGGCTGCATCCGAATTTATTAGAAGTAATCGCAATTGCCTGTACGTTTGGTCAGGGGAGAGGAAAACTGCAGAAAACCACCTCCCGAGTTCTGCCGATTTTTCGACAGTCGAGTTTGAAGGCTTATAATAATTTTGATAATAAGTTTAACCCTAGCTTCGAATGCATACAACCATCCTCGGCGTCAAACCTCCGCAGATTGTCACCCATCCGACTGCTATCCGCGCTCGAAATTCTTTGACATCTGGGCTTTCCCGAGTCGAGATTCACTTCGCACCTAGTGTCGTCAGTGCCACTCCAGTTATGCTCAGTTTGTATTTCAAATCACCAACAAAATTTGCCTCGGCGCTGTTTATTCATCAGGTTTTCTCAATTTTTCAAACCGTTTTGTTTATTGTAAATCTTTGGCCATTTTAGTTGTTCCTTTCCAGATTTATTCTGAGAAGTTTAAAGTATACTCTATAAAAATTGCATTTCACACAATCTTAATCAAAGCGTGCGATAAGTCTGCAAATGTTACAATTTTGGTAGAATTCTCCTTGTTATAAAATTTTTACATGAGATTTCTGAAATATGAAGAATTGACAAAATCAATCTTTAAATCTCGGAGAACAAATATCTTTTAGATCGAATGAATTGTGTAATAACTTCTTATGAAAAATTGAAATGGGAAAAAGTTATATTTTTACGTTTTAAACTCCATAAGGGGAACAATTGCTTGTCGAGAGTAGAAAAATAACTCTTCGGCAACTTGATTTTCAGTCAAATAAAACTTCGGTTAAATGGAATTTAGGGGATATTCATGAGCCTCGTAAAAAAATACAATTACATTTTTTAAAATTGCTTTTTCAGCTCAATTCAGCAATATTTATGTTAACAAATAATCAGTACTGTAGTATGCCTTTAAGGGTTCCCCTACTTCTTTTTTCTAATGTGTCCCCTAAGGGTTAACATTTTTCTCGCATCTCTTCCCTATTCCTTTTCACACACCCACACACTTACTTGGTGGTGGGAGGGGGACCTACAGTGTAAGGTGGGCTCCGAACCACCAAGAGCAACAGCCTGAAGTACGCAGAGAACCTTTTTCTCTAAAGATACCGGGCCCACGACTCTCCGGAGATGAACAACTCCCTTGCTAGTCTAGTGTTCACCGCATAGTCCGCCGAGGATCTTCCAGAGTGCGAGGCGAGAATCGAACAAATAACCAGAAAAGACGAATTTTCAATAAAATAGCTGAACCTTCTACAACAATAAGGGTACTTTTCAACTGCAAAGATTGACTTTGCCGAATTAAGTAGGTACGGTCCTGCTGGGCACTTCCCGTTGACTAGTTCGCCTGAAGCGAGTGCGTAGTAGTTAGTAGGGTTTTTGTTAAAAGCGTGAGCACTTGGGTTTGTGACTTTTGAGTATTGTTCTATGTGTAATTGTCTTCACGGTGTTTGAGTTATCTTGATTGAGTTTAGTAACAATAAACAAGAAGAGTTAAAGTGTAACTATCTGTGTTGTGTCTAAAAGTTATTCACAAAGATTACAAGTCCTACATCAAACAAATAGTTGGACTTTCTACCAAAATAGTTACATTTTTAACGAAATACATGAATTTTCAACCAGATTTTTTATTTTTTTCTACCAAAAATATTAATCTTCAATGGAAAAAGTTAATTTTCAAACAAATAGTTAAATTTTCTACCAAAAAAAAAAAAGAAAAAGAAATTCAAACAAAATAAATAAACTGCAAACGAAAAAGGTGAATTTTCAACTAAAATTGTAAATCTTCAAGCAAACAAGTGAATTTTTAATAAGCAGTTCAGTTTTCTCCCACGTTGTTAAATTATCAAACAAGAAAAGACGAATTTTCAACAAAATAGATGAACCCTGTACATAAATTTTTTTACCAACTGGTTGAACTTTTTACGAAAATAGTATTGAATTTTTAACAACAAAATTTATTTACCAAAAGAGTTCAATTTTGAAACGAAAAAATTGAATTTTGAACCAAGAAAAAAATTTCCTATATATTGTTGAATTTTCAAACCAAAAAGACGAATTTTCTATAAAAATAAAACAAAAAAAAAAAAAAAACAGTTGAATTTTCAAGCCAAAAGGATGAAGTTTCAATAACAAAGTTACTTTTCAACCAAATAGTTGGACTTTCTACCAAAATAGTTGAATTTTTAACGAAATACATGAATTTTAAACCTGATGTTTGATTTTTTCTACCAAAAATATTAATCTTCAATAGAAAAAGTTAATTTTCAAACAAATAGTTGAATTTTCTACCAAAATATTTTAATTTTCTACAAAAAAAAATAAAAATAAATTCAAACAAAATAATTAAATTACAAATTACATGACCGGCTTCCTACCTTACCGACACTTTTGTTTATTTGTAAACTTATTTTCATACGAATAGCCACATCGAGTTGAAAATTTGGGATAATAAATAAGAAGCACTAAGAAACGCGGCTCTGGTCTTAAACTTTTATAATTATGAAAAAAGCAAAAAAAAATTATTTACAAGAAAAACTTTTTTCATAATTATGAAAATTCAGGATCAGAGCCGCGTTTCTTAGTGCTTCTTATTTATTATCCAAATTTTCAACTCGATGTGGCTATTTGTGTGAAAATAAGTTTACAAATAAAAAAAGTGTCAGTAAGGTAGGAAGCCGGTCACGTGACCCACTCATCACATGGCCTTAAGTGCAAAAAAAAAATTTTGTAGGTCAAAGTTTTATATTTACTTATTTCAATTGTTGAAAAAATCAACAATTAATAATAATAAAATATACATATATTATTTTGAAGAATATCTACATCAATTCAGATGATAGAGGGAAAACCGAAATTGAAAAAACCACAAATTACAAATTTTTGCAAAAAATTGTTTACAACAATTATAATTGTTGATGTTTTATAAAAATTGAGACTAATAATCACTCTCATAATAATTTAAAGTCTTTTATCCAAGAACAAATTTTGTTGAAAAAAATTACAATATTTTGCTATTTGTTAATTACAAATGAAAAGAATCTCTGATCAAGGTGCTCTTTGAAATTTAGCGAACTTTAATTTTTTTTAAATAACACAGGCCGACAAAATTTGACAAAAGTCAAAAGCCAGAAAGCAGACCAAACATTTCCGAAGGATTTTGTCGAAATTGCTCCTGTACGTCAGGTTTTCAAGATATCCTAACCTAAAAGTGCAAAAAACGCGTTTTTTTAGCTGTTTTTGAGGTTATGTAACCGAACAAGAAAAATGTCTACCACAAAAGCTAATATGGAATTTGAAAGTGGGGGGGGGGGGGGGGGGGGGGTCAAATTATACACAAATCTAACACCTTCTCTGGATGAGAATGTAAAAAATGGTTTAAATTGTTCACCCTTAGTATCCTTTGAACTCGATCCCCGATAGGTTTAAATTGGGCTAAAACATGTTGGCTCCGTAGTATAAAAAGACAGAGAAAGAACAAGGAAAATAATGAGAGGTGATTTGGTTGATTACTTTCCTTATTCGCTCTCTTCGTTCATTGTTAAATATTTGTCTCTGGTGAGCCGGAAATTTAGATAATAATAATTAAAAGCATATACTTTTCTCTGATGAAGCTTTATTTTATTACATTAAGATGGTTTCGTTAGAATTGATGTTTCTTAAAATCTTGCTTGAGAATAAAAAGTTTGAAAGTTAATATTACCTCAAACTGATTAAACTCTATACAAAAATACTCTATACAAATAAATTCTGTACGAGAAAATTCCACATAAAGCATGCAAAATAATTGAATAACCATATTTGTGTACAGAGTTTTGCCATACAGTCTGTAAAATTTATTTGATTGTAACGAACTTTAATTTTGTGTAGAATTAAAAAAATATTTTAATTGTTGAATGGAAGTGTCTATGTATACCGAAAAATCCAACCATTGGTATACAAATAGTCCGTTGTCCAGGTCCCGCTATTTTTGTACAGAAAAATGCGGCTATTCGTACAGTAATTTTGGTACATGTAGCCAGGCCTTGTTGAATTATATTATGTACAGTTTCCATCTGGAACAACTTATTGCGCACCGGCATACATTTTATTTAGATTTTCAAACTTAATAAATAACTTTGTATAGAGTTTGACGGTGTAGAATTTAATTAATAATAATTAAAATTAAAATCAACGCATGGTTTTTTCTGTGTAGAATTAATCTAGTAGAGTTTTTGTGTCTAGAGTTTATATGTGTACAATCGATAACATGACTTCTTACCTTACAGTTTGTGTTTATTTAAAGAAAACAAATTTAATTGAAAATTATTTTTAATTCAACTTGAAATAAATGTATTGTAAAAAAGTCCAAGGAACCAAAGCTATTTCGGAATTTAACTGCCTTTTTGGAATAAGCTCGCCAACAGTGCAACATATTTTTCCAAAACTTTAAATCAAATTTCCCAACCTTAGCTGAAACTAAGTGAAATAAATAGCCCTTGTTGACAATGTTAAAAGGAGCGCGGATACTGTATAATTCTGAAATCAACCAGAGCGTGAAAAAAGATATAATAAATTATGCAGTCTCGATTTGTTGTTGACGTTGGAAATTTGTTCACTGACCTAAAATGATCGTCAATCATCGTTACATGCATTTATGCGTCGTTTCTTTAGCTGATTCGATTGTAGGCTTGAAAAACAATTCTCTCTATATTATAATGCGTTCTCTTAATTTTATTGTCCATCCAACTTGTTTTCAACTGGGGCTAATCTAACAGAAATTTTCGGAAAATTCCATAATACTAGACAGTAGATACTGCCTCAACAAAAATTCTAGAATCGAGAGTCACTGTGAATAGCGAACGAAATGTAAATAATACTTGGCCATGAAAGACTGATAATGATATACCTATTTAAGCGACTTAGGCTTTGACTTTGGCATTTAAAATTAAGATGCTTCAACGATGACCCTATTCAGTGACTTTTCTGAAGTAAAATATGTATATGTTGTAACAAATTCAAACTCACAAAGCTATTTGAGATTTAATGTCATTCTAGACGTAATGGATATTTGAATTTTAAGCGAACTTCCAGAAAAAACATCCTTGAAATAACATTGATTTAAATGAATGATCAATAATTCTGATTGGAATAACAATTCCGATTTTGACGTTAAAATTGTTTTATATGATATATATTCTAAAAAATATAAAAAAAGATTTCAAATATCGTTTCTGAATCTTGTGATCTTGTCCATTTTAGCCAATTAGAGCTAATTAATTAGTGTGACACATAGCTGATATTTCCCATCATTTCATTGTTTCATCGCCAGCAGCAGTCATCTCATATTCATTTACGTATCTTCGTTATAGGCCTTAATCACTGGAATTTAATCAATTGTAATTGTCTTTCAGTCGTGCATTTTATTGACAAATTTGTGATCACTGAAAACTCAATTATAAACAGAATATCTGATTGAATACATTCAGTTTATTAAATATCGATATAAAGCAGTATAATTGTAAAATCAATACTTAAATTAAGCGAAGAAATAATTCACATTATAAAATCAGCAACTGACACAATTAATAATTCCATAAATTTAATATTTTTTCGTTCTGAAATAAAATAGTCAGTTTTCAGACAAATGAAAATATGAGGGTGTAATCGCTGGACGAATAAATTGCGAATAAATTATGTAAAATTAGTGTATACCGTGAGCACGCTAATTTAGCTCTTCATATAATATGAAAGCTAAATTAACGGGTAATGACATCACTCTCATCCTTTTTATTCGATTCGTTTAATTGGGCCGTGAAAATGAAACAAAAATTCAAAAAGTTTCCGCATTTCCTGATACGAGGTTTTGACCCTTAATTTGAAATCAACTTTTCCATTGCGCTTAAAAAATGTGCTGTCACAATTTGGCTAGCCAATATGAATGCACAATCCACATAACATCTGCAAGTATTTACTTTGATTGATTTTACGTCCGAGTTTCACAGACATGTACGTTTGCGATGTATAATAAGTACATGATTTGAAAAATTTGGAAAATTTAAAAAAGGTACTGCAGAATAATGCATTAAAAAAAATTTATAATGATATTGCACGAAAATTATTCTAATATTATTCTACTATATTGTATAATTTTTTTCGTGTTAGAGGGCTACGATCCCCCCAATTCGGTTCCAGATCCGAAAAAAGAAATTAAACTTTTCGTTTTTAAAAATTGTTATTCTAACAATCATATTCATTATCCGGCAACTCGAAATTTCTCATGTAAAATACATGGGAAAAAATCACTTTTTGGGGTTTTTGGACGAACTTCTGTGGGTTTGAACAAATGTGGCGGGAAAGTTATAGGACTTGCAGATGACAGTAATTAAATTACATCTTTGCTGGTTTTTCGAATTAAGAAAAAAAATTAATAAGCAAAAAAAACATACTTGAACCTAATCCCAATTTAAAAAATATTATTTACAACTTGTAAAGGACTTTGCAAGAAAGAATTCTGCGTGTAAATCATATGGGTTTGCCGCCCCTAACATGCAACTATACGTGGCCAGGAAAAGTACCCCCAAATCCACAAATTTCAATTCTGCACCAATCTACATCTTTGAGCACTTTATTCTCGTTTTTTTTTGTCAAAAATAATTACTGTTGTTCTACTGGAACACTTATAAATAATCTAAAGTCATTGTTTCCTCTCAAAAAGTCGTCTCTTTTCTAACAGGATCATAATCTAGGTTGTCTTTTTATATAAAAAACTGACTTTGTTTAAATCATTGATAATTACTTAAAAATATTGATAATAATTTCACTAGAGCGAAAATAATCATTTTTGACATAAAAAACGAAAACAAAGTGCTTCGTTGAAAAGTTCTCTACAACTCGCTGTAACTTTCTCGTTTAAGATATTTACGATTTAAAAGGTTTTTGAATAAAAATTAATTTTTAAATAGTTTGAGTTGTTAATATTTCAAGCTGGAGCGATTAATTTTTAAAATATTATTTGAACACATAAATATTGTACATAACGGAATGAAACAATCCATGTAAAATGAAGGAAGTTAAATTATTTTATGGCACATTTCCGCTAAAAAGTTTGAAAAATACTTCAAGTTTTTTATCACTCGAGCTCTGACACATTTGTTTAGCTTTTTCTACGTTACGAGCCCCTTAATTTGGAACTCGAAATTTCAAAACCTCCATTTCTAGGAATATAAAACCTGTACAATAAATCTAGATGTTTTACGACTGTCGAGCGAACGCGAAGCATATAAAGGTGGGCGCAATCATAAAGCTTGAGCTAATTCCAAGTTGTGAACTTTTTTAAAAGCACAAGAGGATATTCCTCTTCGAGTCTTCGGTCTTCTCGACAGTCGTCCTGTTTGCTGGAAAAAGTGCTCGAGATGAAAGTGTCGCCCTCAACTTTTCTGATATCGCACTAGCCGTATTCAGTCTTCACTAGTCTCCAAAGAGGCTTTGTTTTACTTCGCAAAATCCCTCCTCAGCCTACGCAGTAAATCATCTTTCTTCTCTTCGGAAAGCTGAACTTACTTTCATAGAATTGAATGCGGAAGTTGTAAAATAAAAAAAAGAAGATGAAAACTGCCTCAAGTATTCTTGAATATTAATTAATCATTAGTAATACTTTTTTCTTCATTGAAAACGAACTTTTACTACAACTACAATTGTAGACAATTTCCTAAATTCCTTTTATCACTTACTCAATTTATCATATGATTCAAAGAAATTTTGTTGAAATTTTTAAAAGTTGAAATTCCTCCAAAAACTTTTCCCCATATTTCGCGTCCTTTGATCCAAATTTGATTTTTCGATTTCTTTCATAGTATTTTCGACAAATAAAATGAAAATGACAAGTCCTATAAAAAAATGATAACAAGAAAAGTGGTATTTTCGAGAGGCATCGTGTTTACAGTCGGACGAACAGACATACAGACATCATCGCCATAACTTGATTTTCGGCTTCAGGGGGTCTCAAAACGTGGAGATCCGTTGAAAAACTGAGGTGTGAAATTTCGGACGATTCTAATATTTTCTGAATCATAAATTATGAGAATATAGAAATTCAATAGAATTTCAGTTAAAATTTACTTGAAACTTTAACGTAGTAATCATTTTTCATCCTCATTTGAGCATGCCCATATTTCGGGAAAAGCTTTTATTTTAGCAAAAAAATGCAAACTCGACTTTCAATCGCTATCCAAAACTAAGTTTGAAAACCTATGAAATTTTAATCTTAGAATTCTCGGCCAATTTTCTCGGAATTGGCTCATTTTTTTACATCACACTTTGTTTATCCATACTCAGATGCTTAATATCTCGGGTGCATGTTTTTATCTTTTGTTCTGAATACAAATTAAATTTTTTATCGCAATCCGCAGCCGAGCCTGATTATATTTTTTGTTTGGGCCACTTTGAGATTGTTGACATTCACATTCATTTTCTTGAACCTGTGAAACTTTTTTTTTTTTAACTTTTTTGGCTTTTATTCCGCAACCCTTCATTTCGGGAGTGGACTTTTGTTTTATCTTTAAAAAGTGATTTTGACTTTACAGAATACTTTTTCACTTAACTGAAAAATTCCCATTTTATTGGTTGTCTAGTTCTACACTGCTATCCTCCAAATTTAGATTTTCGATTCAATGAGAAAGAAAATAGTTTATTTTAAAAACGTTGTAACGATTATTTTCTTGCTGTCTGTCCTACAATTTTATGTCTGTGAACGTTCGTATTTAAATGAACCAGCGTAGCATCAAATTTACTTGTCTTCTGCAGGATTTGTAGTTTCTAACGATCAAACTTTCAAATTGCAAGGATATTTTTTCATTTTCTTCCTTCAGTTTTATTTTAGGCAGCTTCCGCAACGAGTTGATGTTGACAGACTTGAAGTCTTGCCTGTTTCTTTATGTCTTTGACAAAAGTTTATCGTCCTTTCAATATAATGGGTAGTTTCCTAGTGACTTTACAGAGCACTTTGGAGACGTGACATGGACTCTAAATTCCGAAATGACTCTAGGGACTTTTAAGCCTTCACCGGACTTCTTAGAGATCCATTTTTAATTCAGGACTCCATACTGCGTAGTAAGCATCCAATTTTATATAGATCAGAAACAAGTGGTATCTAAATAATTTGAAGTCTCTACACTGAGAAAAAAAATACTCTTGAATCAATTAAATATCGTTTTGAAGCATCAAACGGTGTTTTTACCCTGTTTCGAATGAATATACCCTAATTTCAAAAGCATATCGTACTGTTTCTTCTTTTGTTGATTGAAATAAAATAGGATTTAATTAGTTGAAAAATTATTAGCCTCAATTTCGAATATGCCATAGACTTAATAGTAAAATATTGTAAAGTTAACTACTACACGTGAAATTCGGAGCAACATATATGTCCTATAAAAATATATAGAATCATGCTTTTAATTCTGAAGTATGCAATGGATGCAACGCAATAGTAACAAAGTTTAATTGTACACTACACTGCCATAACATATTATCAGAAATTTTAGATTCAAAGAAGGAAAACATTCAAAACATTCCTTAGTATTCCTTGAAATCCCTTAATATTAATATATATGTATTATAATAGCATTCCCTTTTGTTCTCGTATATACTTTTATATTGACATTAAATTCTTAATTATAATTCCATACACCATTCTAAACTAACTTAATGGTTATGCTAGTAGCAGAAGACTTACTTAATTAGACAGACGCAGTTTATTAAAATATCTGCAGTACCGAAAATCGAACGCACGTGCGCACGCTAAGAAGCCGTCCCAGAGCTACAGCACAACGCTGAGTGCGCTTTCATAATACCGACGGCATTCATCCGACACTTTCGAACTTAGCAAAAAAGTTTCTTGAAAATTAATGTGTTAGATGTGATTTTTGAACTTAGCTAAATTATTTAAAATTAAGTCAATATATAAAAAATCTTTTTTTCTTCTTCAAATTTTCAAGGCGTTTGGTGTTTGAAATTTTTTCTAAAGAAATGAAAATTTTCTAAGTTTACGTTTCGGTATTATTTAAAAAAGTTTTCCCTTTTTTAAATATAAATATAAATAGGCAAAACCTTAATTTAAATTTTAAAAAGAATTTAATTATAGTTAAAATTTGTGGATATAAACAATTCTTTTTGGGAATAAGAATTAAATAAAGGATTTATAAATGATCAATACTTTTTCGATAACAATACTTCACATTAAACATTATTACCAAATTAGTAATTTCAAAAAGTAATTACTGAATAAAAATATACAGTCTTTGAAAAACCAAAAAAATATTTTCTATGAATAATACAATGCAAACAATATTTTTTTAAATTTCTCTTTCTCATATATTTCAATTAAAATCGTACTCATCAATTTAGTTTAATCATTTCTATATTAAATTTTGACTTAAATTTTCACTCTCATTATTTATTCAATAATTACTTGTACACAATGAATAATATTAATGTTTTTACAATTAATCCCTACATAATTATTAATATTTTATATTTTTGCGTATTTTATTTATATTAATATTTCGTTTAATACTAATAAATAATATTACCATAAGTATTATATATTTTTTATGAAAAGCTGTGATTATGAGAAAATTGACTACAATACATTATAGATATTTATACTTCTTTAAAGTTTTGACAATTGTTTAATTTTGGTTTGCGAGTCCAATTGTTTATGAAAACTAGAACTTAAAAGATATTTTATTTTAAAATGTAATTAGTTAACAACACTTACGCAAATTTTGGCGCTTTCCCTTCAGATGTTCGGTATTCGCATATTCTTAATAATTTAATTTATACTGAATCAATCATGAAAAATATTATAGAGATTGAAAAGATTTAATACTTTTTCTTCCATTGTACAATGGTTCCCTTCAGACAGTTATGCAATTTTTTAAATCATGTACATTTATGTATCACACAGCAAGATTGGTCTTCATATTAAAAGCTTGTACCTTTGAAAGAATAATATATATTTTAACCTGATAACATAATATACGGTTGATACAACATTTCTTGCAACTAAAGCAGATACTATCAAATCGAAAATATATTTTTTTGATGTAAATAATTTTTTCAACAAATTGATACGATACTTTATGGATTCAAAAATATGTTTATCACTTTGAATAAACATTTTCTTTGAAATAAATCAACATTTATTTTCCTCAACTTTATATGCTTTACTTTCATAGTATATTCAACGTTTTGATCTATACATAGTACTGTGTTTATGGTTCAAAAACCCGAATTATTTTACTTAAAGCAAAATGTATTGGATTTTTTACCGAAACTATGGTGTCAATAACACGGGATTCAATAGCACTGGCGCACTCAATTCAACAGCACTTCACTTTTTTCTAAGTGTATACAAGAATTCTTTCTATTACTTTCTTTATCATACATTTGTATCATTCAATCATTTTCAATACAATTTCTTCAAATTGGTTTCATTGTGACAAAATAACGACGTCAATAATGTATTGTTATAAGCATAGCAATCGTGGAAAATTTCCTGAATAGACTTCTCTCCAGTTTGAATTATAATTGTGTGGTCTTTCGAACGAGCTCTCCTTGAGGATGTGTTAAACTAACGAGATTTTTTCAATGAACAATGAACTACTCGAATCGTGCATTTTATAGCTCTGCAAATGTATTGTTTGGCATTTCATGCAGATATAGTCGAAAACAGGCCTCGTTATATTTCGAGCGAAGCGTTTCACGAGAGAAGTAGTTAACAGCAGTTAACGGCCGCCAAGCCCGCCATAGTACTTCGTTTGCTTCTATAAGCCCAGAAACTTCCGGTGTTCCTCTCTAGTTATTCTAGATACTTCACCATATTTCACATAAAATCTTTTGACCGCACTCAAAATTGAAATATAGATAAAAAATGTACCATCTTAATTTGCAAAAAGTGTTTTACTTTTACAAATAAAATAAATCATATATTTCGCTTATGATACTACAAAATAGATGAAATTTTGATACTCATCAAGAATGATGATTTAAACATCACAGCTCTGAATTCCTTTCGTAATTAGTGTACTTTGTGTTTCTGGAAAATGAAATTTCCTGATCATAATTGACTTATTAACTTGATAATTGCAAAGCTTTGATCAAAAAGCTAGTATGTATAATATCGTTTTAATTTATTTCTTGGCAAATTGAACCATAGAAACAAGGGAATTTTAAACGAAAATTATGCCCAGGCGGAAATATTATATATAGTTTATATATAGTGTGAAGTATTATATATAATATTCATTTGTTTTATACATTTTTTATATAAAACAAATGAATATTATATATAATACTTCACACTATATATAAACTATACATAATATTTCCGCCTGGGTATTTTGTTATTTACAAGTCTTTTGCTGCAAGATTATACGTGCGCTATTACACGGGAAATATTACGTTGTCAATTGCTTATTCTTACACAGAGCCAGTTTTTGTCTTTGTAAAAAATAGAAAAATTTATTTTCATTTTCTGCTGAAAGCCGACTTTCAAAATCTGTGAAACTGTAACCTCCCAATTCTTCAACAATTTACTCGGAATCGGCAAACTTTTCTCTCATTGAGAAACTCAATATCTCGGGAGAAAAATGATATTTTTTATTTAAACTATTGATTACATTTTTTATCGCAATACGCAGCACAGCCTGTTCCAGTTTGTGATCAGTGTAACTTTGAGATTGTGAACTGACACATCTATTACCTCGAAAGTGAGTAACTTTATCTAATAAAATTTTTGTGTGGTTAAATCAGAAACACGTTATATCGGAAGTGGACTTCTGTTTTATCTTTAAAAGGTGATTTCAATTTTACAGAATGTTTTTTCGCTCTTCTGAAAAATTCCGATTTCTTTGGTTATCTAGTTCTGTACCTTTCAGTTATTATATAGTGGAATAATTGAATTCAAAATATGTATAAGTATTAAATCAGTAATTTTGAACGTTTCATTTCGACATTTTTAATTTTAATATTGTGTCGCAAATTTAAAACGTTATTTCCGTTTTATAGATTTGAAATAATGTTTTTAATTTTAAAGATATCTAATCTAATTGAAAAATATTCATCCTTGAGCGTCTTCGTTTTGTGTGTACAATTGTTAATGTTTTATTTTGAATCTATCCAATTTTTATTGCACTATGTCCACGGATGTCACTCGTCAATCCCCTCTCTTACCGTCTTAGGTAGAGCACGAACGAGAGGGCGAATGGGTCTGCGATTTTAAATGGTAAATTTGATATTTTACACTTTTTACCACTGGAAATTCAAAATTTGTCAATATTAAACGATCTAGAATTTTGAAAATGGCCTAGTTTTAAGTTGTGAGATAAGAAAAATTTCAATTTTAGACGCTTTGTAGTCAACATTTTTTAATTGCTAAGCCCAAGAATAAAACTGTCTCCATTTTTATAGTTTGCAAGTTTTTGAAAGTGTACAATTTTCAAGTATTCCTTACTTGAATTTTTTCGCGATGATAGGAAATTATTATAGGAAAATCATTACAGAAAACTCATATTTTACAGTTAAAATATAATTATTTTCAAACGATACAATTTTGAAAGATTAAAAAATATAATAAAATCAATTTTTAATGTTTCAAGATAAAATTATTCTATTTTAATTGATTTCAATTCAAGCTTGTTTAATATTAAACTATTCAAGTGTGAAATAATTTAATGTTGAAAGTTTCAAACAAGGTTTAAAAATTTTTAATTTACAGTTTTGAAAGATTTAGAAAGGGGATAGTCATAGAACTTTTATATTATTTGAAATTGAAGTCATTCTGACTTTTGAATATAACCAACTAAGAAGGTTAAAGATTTCACTCATGTTTGAATTTAAAAAAATTTAATTGGAATAGATTTTAGGGATTCAATTATTTTGACAAACGCTTCTTCTTTATTCCAAGCATTTCAAGTCATAAAAAAATGAAAAACTTAATAATTGAAAAATAAAATTGAAGAACCTAAGTAAAAGCTCAAATATATTTATTTCAAAAATATTAGTTTCCAATTATTAATTTAATTTTGTTGTACAATTTCGAAGCTTTGAAATAGATCCCAAAAAACTTTATATATTATCATGATTTCACTTTACAGTTAGGGATCGTTCATATACTATACGTTACGCGTTTTTGTTTTGTTTATATCATTGTACCCTTTTTAACTTCAAGGAAATTTTATTTTCATATTTTTTTTTTAAAACAAAAGAAAAACGCGTAACGTAGCTTATGAGCGATCCCTTGCATGTTTCTAAACTTCAAATAATAAAACGTGATAATTTAGAGAACACGAATAAAAAGGCAAAAACATTCGTACGGAAATAAGATGCGAACGAATGAAGGTGATTTATCTTTAATCTTGCACGCTTTAAACTTAAAAAGATTAAATACTAAGGCATCCAATGTGAAGCTTTAATATTTTTATTTGAAAATATTTAAAAATTATTCAATTTGGAACATTTTTACTATGACATTGTTCATATATTAAATATTTCTATTAGAAATAAAATTGTGTCTATAACCTGGAATGATTTGTAGTTTACATATAGGGGCCGCTCAAAAAATACGTAACGCAATTCGGGGAGTCATATCGAGCGTTACGCTAATGTCAATGTTGCATCCACTTACTATGGAAAATGCGTTACAAGGGGGAGGGGGGGGGGAATTGCCTGAAAGAAACGTTACGTATTTTTTGAACGGCCCTATACATACAGTTCGAACTTATTTTATTTGGGGGTAAATTAAGTATAAAAATTTATAATTACTATCTAAAGTTGCATAATTATTTTTTAATCCACAACATTTATTTTTACGCTAAAGAGCTTATGAAAATTTACAAAAACTATCGACATTTGCATAATTGAAATTGATTAGGTGCTTGGGTAGAAAATTATCCGGGAACTATTCGGCATCAGGATAGACTGTCCTGACCGCCAATGTGGCGCTGTCTAGACGGTCTATTATCGCGTCTGGATAATGAGGACAAAAATTTATTTTTCGCTTATGGTACTTTCAAACACCCTGGCTATTTTCGGAAATGTGCAAAAAGATATTTGGGTTTGATACTAAGAAATTTTTTTCGCCATAACGGGCTAGCCAGCACCCGATCAGGGCCCGAAAAGACAGTTTAGATTCGACGTTCTAGACAATGCACTAACTGGACGCAAGTTTGCCCCGATAATTTATACACGGGTGTACCAACATTCTTAATTTTGTAATTATTATTGAAAAGTCAACATGACATTAATTATCCATCGACAACTGTAATTTGGTGATTGTGAATTTTCTTTCGTTAAAAGGGATCGCCATGGCGGTACCGGTAAGCATGCCCTTTGCCGGCTGGTTATTGCGAAAAGAGGGAAAAGCGTAAGTCAATATATTTTGATTCACTGATTACGAATATGGTCATGTAAATATGAAAAAATACCATTTTAAAGGTAAAAGCTTATAAAATCACATTTTTTAAAAAACAAAAAAGATCTTTTAACTTTTTTGAAAATCAAAATGCGGTGAGCTTGGACAAATATTTTTGTCCCTCGGTATCGGCCATCTTGCTAGTTGACATCACAGCCTAAAACACATTGGAAAAGGTTTAGTGGTTTGGCAAATCCTAAAAGATTTCGCTTTCCTACTATTCTAAAAAATAAACCGTCATTTCTTCAAATTTTAACATTGAAAATGCATTCAGAAATATATCAGTGAACAAGGTTTAAAAAAAATGCAAAACATAATATTTTTCTTTTTAAAATATTGTTTTTTCAAGTTTTGATCTTAAAAATTATATTTTGGGCTATTTCCATGGCCACCTTTGTAATCAGTGCATAAAAATACATCCATACACGCTTTTCGGAATTTCACACCCGGGAAGAAAGCAGCCGGCAAGGAGGCTCTATGCCGGCGCCGACAGGCTAGCCACTACGATTAATTATTATTTATGTACCTCAGTCTGGGACTGGTTATTCAGATATTGCAAAATGAATTACTAATTTTATTTTTCATAATTATTTTAATATTTATTTCTTATTTAATGTTTTGTCTTATTCTTTTTTCGCCGCTATATGTATCATTTTATTATTATTATTATATCATTAAGCCGTTTCCCTTTCGGGGTAGGCGTGAATTGCTTGGTGGTAAAGTAGTGATGTGTGGATGGGTATATAGGTGAAGGGGAATTTTCCAATTCGGGATTTTTATTTTTCGGCAATTTTATTATTCGGGAATTTTATTATTCGGGAATTTTCCAATTCGGGAATTTTACAGTGCCGGGAATTTTATTTTTTGGAATTTTTCAGTCGTCCCATTATTATAATATTTTTATAGTAAAATTAAATTGAAAAAAATATATATTTGAACTGAAGAGAGAATTTTTGTAAAAGTGCAGTGCCGCTGAGGTGCAGAAAGTTGACTTCTCGTACGACCTTGTCAGCGACTATAAAAGAGACTAAGCTCAAACACCGTATATCGAAGGTGGGGACACATAAGATATATATGGGAAAAATTACGAATAGGTTTCTGTAATATCACCTATAACTCACCAGTGAACACGTGCTTCTAGTGTCTCATATTTTTATAAATAAATCATTAATTCATTGAATTTTTATAAAAAGTTTACTTCAATCGCAGCCATGAGAATACACTTTCATGTAAGTAATATTCAACTTTTCTCGAAATTTATTTAAAAAGTTCTCCATTATTGTTCTTAAAAAAGGATTCTTTTCTTAGGGGATTTTTTTATTTCGGATAGAATAACAAAAGAAGTTTCAAATGGAAATGGCAATTTGAGAATTTAAAAAAAAAGAAAGAAAAATTGAAATTATAATTAGTTTAAACAAATAAGAAAAAATTGCAACAATTCGCGCGTGCTTTTTACACGAGAAGTTGGCACGACTGTAAAATCCCGAAAAATAAAATTCCCGACACTATCAAATTCCCGAATTGGAAAATTCTCGAATTATAAATTTTTAATAATTTAATTAATTTTATAAATAAAAAAATTTAATTGTTCAAATTTGGTAATTTTATAATTCGGCAATTTTCTATCGGGAATTTTATTATTCGGGAATTTTATTATCCTGGAGTTTTATAATTCGAGAATTTTATTTTCAAGAATTTTAGTCGGAAATTTTTCAATTAGCGAATTTTATTTCCCGGAATTTTTCCATTCGGAAATTTTATTAATCCACAACTTTTAATTTCGGTAATATTATAAACTATCGGGAATTTAATTTTTCGGTAATTTTTTAATTCGGGAATTAAATTATTCAGGAATTCTATTATTCTGGAATTTTCCCATTCGGGAATTTTCAAATTCGGCAATATTATAAGCTGACGAGGATTTTTCAATTAGAGAACTTTATTATTCAGGAATTTTATTATTTAGGAATTTTATTATTCAGGATTTTTATTGTTCTGAAATTTTCTTATTCGGAAAATTTATTATTCAGGAATTTCATTATTCGGGAATTTTTCAAATCGAGAATTTTTTATCAGGGAATTTTCCCATTCGGGAATTTTAATATTCGGGAATTTTATTATTCAGGAATTTCATTATTCTGGATATTTATTATTCTGGAATTTTCTTATTCGGGAAATTTTCTATTCAAGAATTTTCCCATTCGGGAATTTTATTCTGCGGGAATATCATTGTTCGTAAATTTTCTTATTCGGAAATTTTATTATTCAGGAATTTTATTATTTGGAAATTTTCTGTCCGGAATTTTATTATTCGAGAATTTTCAAATTCGGGAATTTTATTATTCGGGAATTTTTCAATTAGGGAATTTTATTATTCAGGCATTCTATAATTCTGGAATTTTCCCATTCGGGAATTTTATTATTCGGAAATTTTCTGTAGGGAATTTTATTATTCGAGCATTTTCAAATTCGGGAATTTTATTATTCGGGAATTTTATTATTCGGTAATTTTATTATTTGGGAATTTTATTATTCAGGTATTCTATAATTCTGGAATTTTCCCATTCGGGAATTTTATTATTTGGGAATTTTATTATTCAGGTATTCTATAATTCTGGAATTTTCCCATTCGGGAATTTTATTATTCGGGAATTTTCTGTCGGGAATTCTATTATTCGAGAATTTCTAAATTCGGTAATATTATAAATTGTCGGAAATTTTTCAATTAGGAAATTTTATTATTCGGGAATTTTATTTTTCTGTATTTCTATTATTCTGGAATTTCCTTATTCAAGAAATTTGTTATTCAGGAATTTCATTATTCGAGAATTTTCTTATTTCGGAATTTTCTTATTCTGGAATTTACACATTCGGGAGTTTTATTATTCAGGAATTTTATTATTCTGGATTTTTATTATTCTTGAATTTTCTTGTTCGGGAATTTTTAAATTCGAGAATTTTCATATTCAGGAATTTTCTTATTCTGGAATTTTCACATTCGAAAATTTCATTATACGGAAATTTTCTGTCGGGAATTTTATTATTCGAGAATTTTCAAATTCGGTAATATTATAAACTGTCTGGAATTTAATTATTCGGGAATTTTTTAATTGGGGAATTATATTATTCAGGAATTCTATTATTCTGAAATTTTCCCATTCGGGAATTTTATTATTCGGAAAGTTTTTGTCGAGAAAAATGTTCAATTTCGAAAATATTATAAACTGTCGGGAATTTCCCAATCAGGGAATTTTATTATTCAGGAATTTTGATTATTCTGGAATTTTCTTATTCGGGAAATTTATTATTCAGGAATTTTCCCATTCGGGAATTTTATTATTCGGAAATTTCATTATTCCGGAATTTTTAAAAACGAGAATTTTCTTATTCAGGAGTTTTCTTAATCTGGAATTTTCCCATTCGGGAATTTTATTATTCGGAAATCTTCTGTCGGGAATTTTATTATTTTAGAATTTTCAAATTCGCTAATATTATAAACTGTCGGGAATTTTATTATTCGGGAATTTTTTGATCAGGGAATTTTATTATTCAGGAATTTTATAATTCATGATTTTTATTATTCTGGAATTTTATTATTTGGGAAATTTATTATTCAGGAATTTCATTATTCGGGAATTTTTCGATTTGAGAATTTTCTCATTAAGGAATTTTCCCATTCGGGAATTTTATTCTTCGGGAATTTCATTATTCCGGAATTTTATTATTCAGGAATTACATAATTCGTGAATTTTCTTATTCAGAAATTTTATTATTCAGGAATTACATCATTCGGGAATTTTTCAATTCGAGAATTGTCTTATTCAGGAATTTTCTTATTCTGGAATTTTCTCATTCGGGAATTTCATTATTCGGGAATTTTTTAATTCGAGAATTGTCTTATTCAGGAATTTTCCAATTCGGGAATTTTATTATTCGTTAATTTTCGTATTCGGGAATTTCATTATTCAGGATTTTCATTATTCTGGAATTTTTCAATTCGAGAAATTGCTTATTCGGGAATTTTCCAATTCGGGAATTTTATTAATCGGGAATTTCATTCTTCGCGAATTTTATTATTCAGGGATTTCATTATTCGTAAATTTTCTTATTCGGGAATTTTCTTATTCAGGAATTTTCTTATTCTGCAATTTTCCTATTCGAGAATTTTATTATTCGGAAATTTTCTGTCAGGAATTTTATTATTCGAGAATTTTCAAATTCGGTAATATTATAAACTGTCGGGAATTTTTCAACTAGGGAATTTCATTATTCGGGAATTTTATTATTCAGGAATTTCATTATTCGTGAATTCTCTCATTTGGGAATTTTATTATTCAGGAATTTCATTATTCGGGAATTTTTTAATTCAAGAATTTTCTTATTCAGGAATTTTCCCATTCGGGATTTTCATTATTCGGGAATTTCATTATTCGACAATTTTATTATTCAGGAATTTCATTATTCGGGAATTTTTCAATTCGAGAAGTTTCTTATTCAGGAATTTGCTTATTCTGGAATTTTCCCATTCGGGAATTTCATTATTCAGGAATTTTCCAGTTCGGGAATTTTATTATTCTGGAATTTCACAACGTCGGGAATTTTATTTTTCAGGAATTGTTAGTCGTCCCATCATAAAATTCCCAACAGTTTATAATATTACCGAATTTGGAAATTGCCGAATAATAAAATTCCCAACAGAAAATTTCCTAATTATAAAATATCCGAAATAGAAAACTCGCGAATTTGAATAATTAAATTTTTTTCAATAAATATTATTTATTTATTAAAAAAAAACAATGATCAAATATTTGTATCAAAGAATTTTTTTAATGTTTATAGTTTTTTTTAGAATTATCGTTTAAATTAAAAATAAAAATAATAATTAAACCAATATATTTCTAAATGAAAAATTTCGTCGACAATGTGCATAGTATTTACAAAAAATTGCGGAAAACGTTCTCAAAAATCGAATCTTTAATTTAAAATAAAAATTAATATAAATTTCGAAATAAATTTTTGCTGAATAGAATCCTGTCAATTTTGTCAATTATAGTTATTTTGACTTCAAAAATTAATTTCAATAGAACCTTCAAACATTGACAAAGAAATTTCTTTAATATTTGAATTTTTTATTTTTAATAATTAAATCATTTTTTAAAAAAATGTCAATTGTTTAAATTCGGGAATTTTTAAATTCGGTAATATTATAAATTGTCGGGAATTTTATTATTCGGGAAGTTTCTTATTTCGGAATTTTCCAATGTCAGGAATTTTATTTTTCACAAATTATAAGATTCCCGAATATTTATAATAAATGCGAATTTGAAAATTCCCGACACTAGAAAATATCCGAATTTACACAATTTAAAAAATGGTCTTTAATCAATATTATTTATTCATTAAAAATGCAATAATGAAAAATTTTGATCAGAGAATTTTTTTAAATGTTCAATGTATTTTTAAAAATTATTGTTTACATTTAAAATAACAATAATTGAGAAAAATTCTCGAGGCAAGTTTTTTTTCTTCAATTTACCCAATAGTTTTTCATTAATTATGGCTTTTGTAATAAAAAACAATTGTTTTTGGATGAATTATATTTATTCACTAAATATGCAATAATGAAATATTTGTCTATCATCTTATTATCGATTTTATATTTTTTTGAAAAAAATTATTTTGTAATTTTAAACGTTTGCGTAAATTGTTTATTTCCGGTAGAAGATAGCGTAAATATGAATGAGAGATAATTTTTAGAGGATAAAATAATCTTTCAAATAAGCCCTCACCGAAGCTAATACGACTAATTGTTTATGAAATATGAATTTGTTAATTAAGGTTGTGTTTTTGCTGAGTAAGCAACGCATCTAATGACTTTTCATTGTTACAAAAAAAGAAGGTATTTATTTTCTCTACACAGATCCTCAAAGTGGAAGGATTACTATATATGAAATGATTTTTTATATATTTTTTTATTGAAAATCTAAATTTCGCAAGGGGGGTGGTGAATTATTTTTGTTTAAACAATAATATTTCTTCAAGCAATAAAAATAGTGCATTTCTGTTTAGTGAACTGTTTGGGGACAGCGCTTCTTCAAAAGAAGAGTTTTTCGGATTTTAGAAAAAATTTTACAAGAAATTGTTATAAACAATAATTTTTTTTCTATACTGAACTTATCCGAAAAATCTGGTAAATGTCAGGTACAACCATGTACTCAAGAAGAGGTCGATTATTTCTTCAGCAATTTACTATCTGAAATAGATTCTTTGTAAAAAATATTGTTTAAACAATTTTCATAAACAATATTCGTAAAGAGCGCTAAATAATGACATTAATTATCCATAAAATAAGGAACACTTAATTTAGCTCATGATTTATGAAAGTTTCATTATTTTTCGGTTGTTTAAAATTCAATTTAAATATTTATATATTAATATTATTTATAAAAATTTTTTATTTAAAATCAAAAAAAGACTTTTCTTTGAAGAAGCATTATCATGTGGCAGATTCGCCAGGAGAAAAATCACTAAATACGAAAGTTTAAAGAATATTATTGTTTAAAAAATATATCCCCTGGGAGATTAGATATTTGTTTAAACAAGAAAATAACGTAAAAAATCCTGTGATAATTACTAGGCCTTTCACTTTGTTATTTTTGTGAAAAGAAAGTGGATTCTTTTTTATAACAACGTAAGTCAGTACATGCTTCGCTTACTCAGCAAAAACGAAACCTTAATTAACAAATTGATAATTCATAAACTATTGATCGCACAAGGTTCGATGAGGGCTTTTTTTCAAGCTTATTTTATCCTCTAAAAATCGCCTCATATGCAAATTTATGCTATCTCTTGCCCGAAACGAATAATTTACGCAAACGTCTACAATTTAAAAATATTTTTTTCAAAAAATTAAAATATCGATAAATTATTGTTAAACTAAAAATCGATATAATTCAACTAAGAATATTGAACATAATAGTTGAATTTTCAAAAAAAAAAGATTAGGAAAAAATTAAAAAATATTTTAATAATTTTCGGAAATATTTCAAAGTAAATATTTTTAATCTCTCTAAAACTTGAAAAATTATAAATATCTGATAAATTTATTTGAATTATACCTAAAACTTTAAAAATTCTTTTAAACATGTTTTAAAATCATTTTAAATAATTCCTTAAAATTAATTTTTCATCTAAAAATTAATATTACTTAAACGCTTCAAAATTTTATTTTAAAATCTTCAAAAATCTATATATTGATTTAAATTATTTAAAATATTTTCGAATTTAAAATTATTTTTGAAACTTTTTCAAAAATTCGTTTTGAAAAGTTTGAAAATTTTGAAAATTGCTTTGAAATCCTCTGAATTCTTTTCTGATGAATTTCCAATTTTTTGAAATGTTTGTAAATCTTTTTAAAAAATATTAAAAAATATTTTTTTTTATAATTCAAATTGGCTCAGAAATCTTAAGAAAATTTTGTTATTCTGTTGGAACATTTCAAAATTCTTAAAAAATTTCTAAATTTTTTCTTCAAAATCTTCAAAAATCTTTCTGAATTTTCGCATAAATTTAAAAAATATATATATTTATATAACCTTGAAAATAAACAAGTAAGTTTATAAAATAGTTATTCGGAATATTTATTTTTAAGCAGAATAATTTTTTCTTTCAAATCGAAAAACTAAAATATGAAAAATATTTTATCACGGAATTTTTTTAAATAAGAATTCATACATTTTTAAATAAAAAAAAAACAGTTTCCCATAAGTATTTCCCATAAAAAAATACATTTTTGTAAGCTTTTTTGAGAATCGTCAATATTAGCCGAATCGAGTGGAAACTCAACATTTCTCTTCACAATCAGCCATAAAATACGAATAAAATAATATTTTTTCAAATAGCACCCCCATAAGTATATTTTACATGGTCAAAAAAAAACCCATAGGTGAGAAAATGGTCTTTGCTAGTTTTTCGCGCTTTTTTTTGCTCTTTTTTTAAGGCAACTTATCTTTAATATATATGATACTACTTTATACTGACAATTATAGTTTTGAATGAATTGTTTAAATAATTTATTAGTGTTTTTAGCAATTTTCTCTTAGAATAGAATTGAAGAGTCGTGTTTTTTTTTAATTTACCACTTTTTGTCCAATTTGCAAGTGGAGTTAGGCAATAATAAATTATTTTTAACAAAAATAATTGTTTAAACAATTTATTAACATTGTTGATAATTTTCTCTTAGAATAATGCTGGAAAATTGCAGTTTTGTCAAAAATGTTCCAGTTTCTGTCTAATTTTTAATTAGAGTGAGATGAATAATTATTAAAGTTAACAAAATGAATTGTTTAAGCAATTAATTATTACTTTAAATAATATAATCGTTGAATAATGTTAGAAAGTTGCGGTTTTGTCTGAAATATTCAACTTTCTGTCTACTCTTCACTTAGAGTTTGGTAATAATTATTGAAATTTAAAAAAACATAATTTTTAAAACAATTTATTATTGTTTATTTTATTGTTTAACTATCTTAGCTTAGTTCAGTGCTAGAAAGTTGCGTTTTTTTTTATTTTTTAACATTTTTTCAACTTTTTACTTAGTGAGTTAATAATTAATGCAAGCTAGGAACAAATATTATATATTATTATTAATTTAAACAAAAAGGCTCTCAGTAAGTACTTCAAGGAAAATTTACATTTAATATGATCCTTATAGTAAATTTAAAGAATATTTCAAATATCTGTTTTAAAAAAAAAATATATATATTTACAAAAAAGAAAAAGGTTGTTTAACATATGGTTCTCTCCAATGTTTATTTATCAATTGTTTATAAATAAAAAGGTAAATCAAACTAAAACATTTCGGAAAAAACCGCAACTTTCTATCACTTATCTGAAAGAAAATTGTTATAAACAATAATAAATTTTTTAAATAATTATTTTTGTTAACTTGCAATAATTGTTGAATAACTAAGTGAAAAGTGAACAAAAAGTTATAAATTTCAGAAAAAAAAACCGCAAAACTAGCATTAATATAGATAAAGATAGTTATAAACAATCATAAATTGTTTAAACAACTTTTTTTGGATGAAGTTAATTAATTATTAAGATACTCCGAGTGAAAAATAGACAAGTAGTTAACAATTTAAAAAAACCGCAACTTTATACCATTAGGCAAAAAGAAAATTATTAAAATTAATACAGATGAAGATAGTTATAAATAATAATTTGTTTAAACAATTACTTTTGCTAAACTTGATTAATTATTAGGTCACTTCAAGTGAAAAATAGAGAAATAGTTAAAAATTTCAGAAAAAACCGAAACTATCTAGTATTAAGATAGAAGAAGATGCTATAAACAATAATAATTTGTTTAAACAATTATTATTGCTGAATTTAATTAAATGTTTACTTTTTTCAAGTGAAAAGAGGACAAAAAGCTAAAAATTTCAGAAGAAACCAGAATTTCTAGCATTATTCGAAGACAATATTATTAACAATAATAAATTGTTTAAACAATTCTGTTTGTTGACATTAATTGAAATTTGGAAAAAAGTGAAAAATTTGTGAAAAAACCGCGAAATTCTATCTCCATTCTAAGAGAAAATTGCTAAAAACAATTATAAATTGTTTAAACAATTCATTTAAACATCTAATCATCAGTATAAAGTAGTATTTCATGTATGAGAAACCATTTTCAATAAAAAGAACCGCAAAATCAAAATTTATTGCTAAAAACTCGCAAAACCCATTTTTTCACTTATGGGGTTTTTATGGGACCCTATAAAAAAATGTATGGGGGTGATATTAAAAAAGTAATATTTTATTCGTATTCTATGGCTAAGTGTGAAAATAAATTTTAAGTTTCAACTCAATTAAGGTAATATTGAGAATTCTTAATAAAATTTTCAAAAACGTCTTTTTTTTCTTATGGGAAATAGTCAAACTTCATGGGGCTTGCGCCTCCTCAAAATATCCTTTTTTTTATGGATTTACTTTTGTGTGGATTAGAAAAAATTTCCTGGACATATTCATAAAAATTAGAAGAAGAAAAAATGCATTTTTGGACCACCATAGTAGATAATCATTAATTAAAAATACAAATATATATAAAATAATTAATTTAATTAAACTAATAGTTAAGACACACATATTAATAAATTAAAATTAATTATTTTTCCTTCTTTTCTGCTCCTAATGAATGATTATCCACTGTAGACTCCATTATCCACTGTAGACAGGTCGCCCCTAAATGAAAAATATAATATTATAAATGGAAAAAGGTAATAATTTTCGTTAATGTCGAAATTTGTGTCAAGAAGAGAAGAAAACCTGTAGATAATAAATTGTTATGATCAATGAAATGGACAGTGGACACACCCAATGATTAAATAAGAGACAGCCTTCATCGCGTGCGGTTTCGAGAAAATATCGAAGTGCGATTTCCGTTGCGTGTCGGTAGTTGCACACATCCTTTGTTGACATTGATGACGCATGACAATGAACACAATTACCTAATCTTTCACTCAGATTTTCTTATACACGGTTCATTTATTATTAGCCATTGATCATTATAAACAATTATTTATCAACAATGTAAAGAAATTATTGAATAATTAATGATTTTATCATGACTCTGTGAAGCTCTTCACCTGGGGTGATTGCTAGAGAGATTGATCAGCGAACTGGGTCGGGTCAGTATTGCGGAACGAAGGTGTTGCTTAAGTAAGCAACACGGGAATTCTAGATTAATCTCAATTTTATATTACATTATTATTATTATTATTTATATTATTTTATAATATTATAATTTATCAGTCATATTTGACGATTTCAAAATTTAATTAATCTATTTTTGGTTTGAAAACTGTAGCTTTTTGAAGATTTTGAAGAAAAAAAAGCAAATCTTTTTAAAATCTTCAAAAGGGTTTAAGAAAATAAAAACATTTTTTGAAGATTCACAGGAGAATTTTAAATGAATATTTTTAGAAAATTACAAAATTTTTCGCAAAATTTTGTAAAATAACAAAATTTTCTTAAAAATTGTCTGGATAATTTTTTGAAATGTTTGAAATCTTTAAAAATCTGAATTTTCACAAGAATCTTGGGAAAATTATATTTATATAACCTTATAAACAAATAAACCTAAAAAATAAATAAATATTCGAAATTTTTATTTTATATTAATTATTTTCCCCTAAAATTATAATTTATTAACAACATTTTTCCTTTCTTGACTAAAAAATCTTTTTTGGTTTAAAATTTGGTTGAAAATTCGTCTTTTTTTTTTGTATGAAAATTCAGCTTTTTCGGTACAAATTTAATCTTTTCAGTTTTTTCGATTTAAAATTAAAATCTTTTTTAGTTCATATATATCACCCATTACAATTTTTTAGAATTCATGTTTTTTGGTTGAAGATTCAACTATATTGTTGAAAATTTGTCCATTTTTGGTAGAAAATCAATTTTTTGACTGAAAATTAAAATTTTTTATTATTGATCGAAAATTTATAGTTTCTGGTAAAAAATTTAACAATTTGGTTAAAAGTTGAACTACTTTTATGAACAATTAGTTTATTAGTTGAAAATCCATCTCTTTGGTTAAAAATTTACATATTTTGTTGAAAAATAGTTTTTTTTTTGGTTGAAAATAAATTTTTTAAACTGAAAATTTAACCAATATATTTTTGGTTAAAAATAAAACTATTTGGATGAAAACTAATTTGTTTTTGTTGAAAATTCCACTATTTTGTTCAAAATTCGTCCATTTTGGACGAATTTAACTTTTTTTATTTAAAATTTAAATATTTTTTAGTTTATTTTACAATTCCATTATTGGTGGAAAATTGATAGTTTTTAGTTAAAAATTCAATTATTTGGTTTAAAAATGACTTTGTTATAAATTCATTTTATTAGTTGAAAAACAGCCTCTTTGGTTGAAAATTAAACTTTTTTGTTGAAAACTCGTTTTTTGTTTGTTGAAAATAAATTTTTGTAACTGAAAATTTAACAATCCCATGATTAGTTGAAAATTTAAAAATTTAGTTAAAAATGTATTTATTTTGTTGTAAATTACTTTTTTTGGTTGAAAATAAATTTTTTTAAATTCAAATTTAACTAATCTATTTTTCATTAAAAATTAATCGTGTTTAGTCGAAAATTTAGCTATTAAATTTTTCCTTCAAAAATTCAACTTTTTTGGTTGAAAATTAAACTATTTTGTTGAAAATTCGTTTTTTTTTATTGAAAATTAATTTTTTCAAATTAAAATTGAACTATTTTATTATCAATTGTTAACTGATAGTTTCAAGTTGAAAATTCAACAATTTGATTGAAAATATATTTATATTGTTGTTAATTCATATTTTTTGGTGGAAAATTAATATTTGTGATTAAAAATTTAACTCTTTAATTGATAGTTAAACTACTTTGTTAGAAATTCATTTTTTTATTTAAAAAAACATATCTTTTGTTTAAAATCAAAATATTTTGTTAAAAATTAGTTTTTTTGTTGTTGAAAATTAATGTTTAAACTGAAAATTTAGACAATCTATTTTTGGTTGAAAATAGGTCATTTTTTGTTTAATATTCAACGATTTGGTTAAAAATAAACTTTTTTGTTAAAAATTCGTCCTTTTTGGGTTAAAAATTAATTGTTTTGAATAAAAATTTAAATATTACATTATTCGTTAAAAATTCAAAAATTTAGTTAGAAATACATTTCTTTTGTTGTAAATTCGACTTTCATTGTAGAAAATTAATATTGACTTAACTATTTTATTGGAAATTATTTTTTTTTTTATAAATTTTTTAAATTCAAAATGTAACTAATCTATTTTTGTTAAAAATTAATCGTTTTTAGTTGAAAATTTAACTAATAAAGCTTTCCTTGAGAATTCAACTTTTTATTTTCTTGATTGAAAATTTAACTATTTGCTGAAAATTCGTTCTTTTTTGGTTGAAGATTAATTTTTTTAACTGAAAATTTTTTAATTTTATGATTGATCCAAAATTAATCGTTTTTAGTGAAAAATTCGACAATTTAGTGGAAATAATCTTGCAGTTGTAAATTTATATTTTTTGGTTAAATATTAATATTCTAGATTAAAAATTGAAAAACTTGATTGTTGGTTAAACTACTTTAAAAAAATTAATTTTATTCGTAAAATAATTTTTTTGGTTTAAAATTGAATTGTTATTTGTTGAAAATTCGTCCTTTTTTGGTTGAAAAATTTTTTTATTCAACTGAAAATTTTACAATTCCATTATTTGTGGAAAATTGATAGTTTTTAGTTGACAATTAAACAATTTGGTGTAAAATTGAATTATTTTGTTGTAAATTCGTTGTTTTTTTTTTCATTAAAATTGAACTACTTTGTTGGAAATTATTTTTTTTTGTTGAAAGTAAATTTTTTCAACTGCAAATTTAACCCACCATTATTTATTGAAAATTATTCGCTTTTTATTTAAAATCGAACTATTTAAATAAAAGTTACCTTTTTGGTTTGAAATTTAACTATTTTGTTGGAAATTATATTTTTTTTTTGGGTTAAAAGTAAATTTTTTCAACTGCAAATTTAACCCTCTATTTTTAATTAAAAATTAATCGCTTTTTATTTATAATCAAACTATTTGATTAAAAATTAAATTTTTTGTTAAAAAACCTAATTACTTGAGCGATCTTCATTATGTTCGAGTCTAATCCGAAACATTAATGGTATTTATAGGTGGTGCAAGCCCCATGAAGTTTAACACGTATTTCTCATGAGAAAAAAAAAGTTTTTGTTAATTTTATTTATAATCGTCAATATTAGCTGAATCGAGTGGAAGACCAATATTTTTTTTCACAATAAGCCATAAAATACGAATAAAATATTACTTTTTGAATATTTCCCTCATAAGTCTGTTTTTAAAGTCTCAAAAACACTCCACAAATGAAAAAATGGGTTTTGCGAGTTTTTAGCGTTAATTATGATTCTTTTGCTGTTTTTCAGATGCAAGTTGTTACTAATACATAAAATACTAATTAATAGTGATCATTCAATCATTACATAAACTGCTTAAACATTTTATTATTGTTTTCAGCAATTTTCTTTCAGAATGGAGACAGAAAGTCGCGGTTTTTTTTTTAATTTTTCTACTTTTTGTCTAATTTTCAATTTGAGTGAGGTAATAATTATATAATGCTAACAAACATTACCGTTTGAACAATTTATCATCATTGTTAATAATATTCCCTCTGGGAAATGCTAGAAATTGCGGTTTCTTCTATAATCTTTAATTTTTTCTCTACTTTTCACTTGCTGAGGTAATGATAATAGGTAACTAACAAGGTATAACTTATTCATAAATGTGAACAAGGACAGTAGTTTAAACAATTTATTATTGTCTTAGATAAGTAGTAGAAAGTTGCGATTTTTTCTGAGCTGCTTAACCTCGATTTGCTTTTTTAGTTATCAACAAATAATAAATAAACATTAAAGAGAATCATATTTTAAACAATCTGTTTTTTGTAAATAAGTTTTTCTGATATAAAACAGATCTTTTAAATATTCTTTAAATTTTCTATATGGATCACTGAGTAAAATGATGTCAAGAAGTTGAAACATTTAGAAAAAACCGCAACTTTCTAATAATTATGTAAAGAAAGATAATTATAAACAATAATAAAATGTTTGAACAATTATGCTTGGAAAGTTTCATTAATTATTACTTTACTAAGTGAGTGAATGTTGACAAAAAGTGGAAAATTTCCAAAAGAATCGCAACAATCTAGCATTACTAAGGAAGAAAATAATTTTTAACAATAATAATTTGTTTGAATAATTATGTCTGTTTAATTCAAATAACTATTACCGAACTCTAAGTGAAGAGTGGACAAAAACCGCAACTTTCTACCATTCTTCAAATTGAATGATATCAAAAATAATAGTAAATTGTTTAACCAAAAATTTTGTGAACATTATTCAAAGAGAATATTATAAAGAATAATAATGAATTGTTCGAACAGTTATGTCTGTTAAAATAATGGAGTATTACCTTACTCTGATTGTAAATTGGTCAAAAAGTGGAAAATTTTTGAAAACACTGCGACTTTCTAACTTTATTCCAAGAGAAAATTGCTGTAAACAGTAATAAATTGTTGAAACAAATAATGTGAACATCTCATTATCAGTATAAAATAATATTTTATATATTAGAAACAATCTGCATTTAAAAAACCGCAAAAAAATCATAATTAGCGCCAGAAACTCGCAAAATCCTATTATTCAATTATGGGGTTTCTTTGGGACCCTATAAGACAGACTCATGGGGGTGATGTGTAGAAAGTAATATTTTATTTGGATTCTATGGCCATATTGACAATTCTGAATAAAATTTACAAAAACATATTTTTTTATATGGGAAATACGTGTTAAACTTCATGGGGTATGCGCTATCTCTAAGTTTCATTTTTTTTTGAACAAAAAAAAAAATGAATTTATTTTTTCGTGGTTTCGAACAAATTTCCCAGCGATATTCGATGAAAAATCCACCTGCAGCAGGAATCGAACTTGGGCCCATTGAGCATAATGTTCACAGCTGTATTTGAATCTAGCCCATAAATGCAAAAGAAACATTTCTTCAAATAATCGAGTCGCCATTAACACTTCTGTATTCACTAATGAGTTCTCGGGATTTTTTGTCTTTGAGCAAAAATAAAACTTTCTCGCCTCTTTTAATTTTTTTTTCAGGATACACCATTTGCAATTTACAGCGTTATGAACTTTCAAGAGGAAACCGCCTAGTCTTTTAATTTATTAATAAAAGAATCAGTTAGGTCAAACAAGCTGTTATGAATTACCTCTTTATATGAAGGTTTGAAAAAAAAGTCAAATTGACAAAAAAATCCAATTTCAGAAAAAACATGCACGTTAAGTTCTGATACGAAAAATCTATAACCTTGTTTTGGGGGAATTTTGAGCACTCACCATTCGACAAAAATCGCTAGCTGAATCGCTGACATGGTCAAGCAGAATTTCGACTGGAATTTAAGAAAAATTGTCGAATGTTACATACATGATTATATTATTCAAATTATAGAAGTCTTAGGTAGACGTCTCGTCGTCATGCAGAAAAATGTTAAGAGAGAACTTTTTTATGTTTCATGCAAAAATTGTGTTTGTTTACGAAAATATTCTAATTTGATTTAAACGATTTCTCAAGTGAATAAAAGGAGTCGTGAGTATAAAAGGCGGAAAATTGTAAATATAATTGATTAGGAATCAATGATTTTTCAAGTACATGGTGGCGCGAAAAAATAAATTTTAGGATCATAAATAATGCTTTGAATTTATCATTATATAGTTTACCTATATACTAATTCAGAGTTTCCAATATTTCAAGTAGAGCAGATACGCTCATAGTTAGACATATTCGATTATAATTTTACTGTTTTCTCCATAAATCTGAATTAGAGAAGTTTTTTACTATTTTTACGATTCCTTTAATGGAATAGTAAAAAGTCACTAGTCTATTTTATACGAAAGTCAATTAGTCAAACTATTGACTAAATCGACAGTGATTTTGGTTGATAATCAATTAGTTAAATTCTTTTTTCGAATATTTTCGATATAAAATATCCAGGTGTACTTTTGTATGTTATTGAATTTCTTGGTGTTTCTGTGAGTGAATTATAGATTGAAGAGATTATTTTTACCTTGAATAAATTAAGTGCTTAAATAATTAGCTTGGTGAAATTGATATCGTGTATTTGCAGGTTTCACAACATGGCCTTCGTATTATTTTAATAAAGATGAAAATATTACAAATTTGCGTTGTTTCATCAAACTTTCCTATAATTTGTCACGTTTCACATTTCTATAACTTTTTTAAGATGAATATGTAGAGCCCTAAATAAATTCACATATTTTGAGTAAGCAATTAATAGCTTCTTACTATCGAATTATTGAATATTTTGACCAATTCAATCAGTAATTTTCTACTTAATTTTCTATTTATTTTCTTCTTGCCTTAGAGGGCTGCAACTTTTATTTCAATAGTAAAAATTTAAACAGTCAGACAAGAATTTTCAAAAACATATGGCTCATTTGAACGATTTTTTTAATCGACTACAAGGCGATGTCAGCGATTCAGCTTTTGATTTTTTCCTCATAGTAGGTGACCAAAAACCGCTAATACTAAGTATTAGATTTCAGCCGCTGGATAGTGTAAGGTCATATAAAATTCACATGACCGTTCCGGTTGGCCCCTGTTGTCTTTAAAATCGATTTTGAAAATTAAATTTTTGAAACATGTGGCCATGAAATTTCATACGAAGCCATATGTTTCAGAAATTAAATTTTCAAAATCGATTTTAAACACAACAAGGTTCAACCGGAACGGCCGTGTGAATTGTATATGCCCTTACACTATCCAGCGGCTCATTTTTAGAATAAGAACTTTATGTGCATTAATTTGTTCAAATTAGATTTGGACGTCAATTTTGCCTTTCTTTTTAAAAATTCAATGAAGAGGAAAATTTATAACGGATTGAGAATTTAAATGACTGAATTTATTCGTTTCGTATAATATTTTTAGGACAAACATATACCATACATACGTCAAAAATGGTTTTCCTATGGTTATAAACAATGGCTCAATCATGGCTAATGGCCCCACTACCAGTATTCGCCCATCGTCGAACTTGAGTACTTTTATTAGTCCTCGCTAAATTTTCTAAGATAGACACAATCTACAACATTTTTCTCGCTTTTGTCCGTCTGTCTGTTTGGGACAGCAAAAGAGCATAAGTGCAAAAATTCAAAATTCCAAAAGGGCATAAGCGCCAACATTTGCCACGAAAAATGGGCTTTTATGCTTTTTTGGAGTTTGCAACTTTGGTGCTTATACCATTTTCCTTTTCTTGATGTTGGCGTTTCTGCCCTTTCGCTGCGCTTAATGATAGCGTTTGTCCCTTTTTGGAATATAAAACTTTGACGCTTATGCCCTTTTGCTTTGGCCAATGTAGGCGCTTATGACGATTTTTTTTTCTTCAATTTTTCTTTAAAATTAATATTTTTAGAAACAAAAACAATTTCAAATTAAGGTTTTTTGTAATTTTTCTGTATTCTTGGGGAAAGAAGGTTTAGAAGATAATTCAAGACGTACTAAATCGCAAATAACTAACTTTCTTGTCAAAAAACACCCAAATTCTGCATTTTTTCAAAACAAATTTGTTCATATTATCAATAATAATTATTCAAATACTCGAATTTTTTCATCGCTCTAATATTATAAATCAAATTACATATAAAAGACAAGAGAACAATCAAAAAATAGTTGAAATGATAACAAATAAATTTTTGTCAATAATTTGTTCATCAACAAATTATTTGTCGAATTGTTGATATCGAATTAGCTGCAAGTAACGGCTGTTTAGCAAACTTAGGAAGGTAAAAAAATTTGCTTACTATTGAGAAGAACCGATCAGGCCGAATTGAAGGAATCGTCATTTTTAAGGTTTTGTAGGAAACCCTTATGTAATCAGTAAAATGGCTTTCAGTCTGTGAATACGCCTAGCGCAAAAACTATTAGATCTACTGACTTTATTTTCTGCACTGAGATATGTTTCGCCTGTCTTATATGACGAAAAATATTGAGAACCATGATGAAAATACTGATGAAGCCGTTCCTTTTCAAAAACATGAAAATTTAGGCCTGTTGACCGAAGCATGCTCAAAATTGACTCAAATTTCACCAACAAATTTTTTGTTAGTACAATATGTCTTAAAACAGTATCCATTTCGAGATCGCTAAACTTAAAAATTAGTTACTGAAAGCTCTTTTGGCTTCGGTCAAATTTAGTGTATTGTTAATATTTTTCCTCAAATTACTCTCTGAAATAAATAAATCCAGCCATTAAACTTGAAAGTCCGTTGTGAATTGCCGTTTTTTGCTGATTTGACAACAGAACCAAATTGTCGGAAAAATATATTTAAAAAAAAAATTCTCTTAAATTACTTACTTGAAAAATCTCATACATGTTGACATCAGACTTGTATTCAACTACCCTAAAAACCTTAACTTTGTTAATTTACCATCATGTTTCCGACTTGTGTCTCTTCATATTGGATTTTTCATATTTGACGGCATTTTTCTCGAAAAGGAAATACGCTACTATATTTTTCCTAGCAGATTTGAATTCAGCATTGAAAAGTCTATGAAATATGAAGTGTTGCACTGAACAAAACTTTTTTCTCTGCAGTTCTAGTACCATTTTGTAATTTTGTAAAGAAAATAACAGTCTTCCCGCATTTTGAAGGTTGGAAAATTCTGGAAAGCTTTCCTCTATAATTTTTCCTTATTATGCGTTTAATATGCTTTAAATTTGTTTAAAGAACACCCATTTTGGTTAATTCGTTCGAAAGATATTAGGTTTTGAAAGTGAATTTTGCAAAATAAGCTTTTCCCTATAATTTTTCCTTATTATGCATTTAATATGCTTTAAATTTGTTTGAAGAACAGCCATTTTGGTTAATTCGTTCAAAAAATATTAGGTTTTGAAAGTAAATTTTCCAAAATAGCCCACTGTGCGACGTGTACGAATTAAATACTGCTTGACCTACGTCACTGACGGAAAGAGTGTTGTTTTTCTTAATATGTTTTAATCAAAATGATAAATCAATACCAAAGAAAAGTAAAATAATTGAATCAGTTTTTAATTCTGGTGGTGGAAATTGGTCTGATAAGTCAATGAAAACATTTCCAAACTTGGTAAATGCGTGTGATTGCGAAAATAAATTTGAAAAATATTCTCTGAATCTGAATTAGTGAAATTTCGCTCTGAGGCAGGGCTGAAAATACGACCAACGTTGTCTTTGTATTTCCATTTTTCTTTATATTTCTCTATGAAAACAAATTAGTTACAAGCCCTCCCCCTTTCTTCATACCCAAATCGTGGAATTTATCGTCTTTTTATTGAATTATCATTCAAGAGTATGCATATCCTGAAGCCCCATTACCACCCTGTTTTTCGAAATGAAAAATAGGAGTTAAATTTCATGTAAACTTCAAGTCCGTGTGATTAGACTCAACCTTTTATTTACCAAAGTCATTCAGTGAAAATATTGACATTTTTCAGACCTTAACATAATTTTTCTGTGGGTGAATGAACGGTCCCATTTAGAAAAAAAATCAATTTTTGTGTTTTTTAGTTTCCCCACATAACAAAGCATATCCGTATTTACTAACAGTTCAAATAAAGATTTAAGTGAAACAAATTTTTATTGATCTATCTTTATCTTTTCCAACGCTTCCAATCATGATAATTTGACCATCTTTGCCCAAATGCCCAACGGTTCTCCAGTGAATTGCTCTTGCGTCATCCAAATTAACATTCCACGTATTATAAATATTTAGTATAAAAATCCAACTTCACAGAATGAAATACAGTACTTCAGGTTAATTTTTTCTACGAAGTAGATACTTAACGAATTCTCTGATTATGAAGTGTGCTATCTTCTTCTTATTGGCTTTCTGTGCGTTCCGATTTTTTTTTTAATTTTAATTTTCAATTTATAAGTATATATTTACATCGTATGTATAAAAAACTAAACAGTAAAATTGAGAGTATGATATGTCCTTCCAAATTTATCATTACTTTTTATGTTTACAGGCAGTCTTCGCATTGGGAGTAGGGGATATGGAAAATTTACGTAGCCAATTTATGAAACGAATAAGCGACATCTTCATGAGATTCTGCTATATTAGTACGGTCAGTTGACAAAAATTATTTTTATTCTCTAAATATGTTTGAAATTTCAATTTTTCAAAAATATATGCAATCTTTCTGTTCTCCTTTCTCACTGTGCTGCACTTGGCGCCATGGAGAAAAAATGAGTAGATCGTTCCAAACTGCAAGAAAATTGATATTACACTAATGATGTTATTCAACTCTCTGAAATTTATAATTTGTTATATGACCAATGCAACCTGTGTTGTAATAAATCTGCTAAAAGTAAGAATGCAAAGGTAAATAGACATTTTTTGTGTATAATCAATTTCAAACACAATACGAACTCTTTTCCAATCCAGTTTTATATATTTAATAATTTAATGTAAAAACTACATGGAAACAATTTTTCAAGTGTCTTTTACCATATTATATACATTTCGGGAGACAATTGGCAACCAAGAAAATTCTTACTCAAATTTGATGGATGATTTACCCATAAATGTTGTTTGATAGTTACCAATGATTATGGTAACCTAATTTTGCGCCCAGCAAAAATAGGCGTGCGAATATAATCGTACATTATATGCATATTAATTACCATGAAAATCTGCAAATTTTTACCATACTCGATAGGAACGGCGCACAGTGGACCTTATTTTTCTGAAATTTCAGTCCTAAAATCGTAAAACTTTATATCAAAATGACGGCGAGGCAAACATTTTTTTTTTCAATTGAAGATAAATCCGTTCACATTCATATGAAAATTACAGATAAAGTGTTACAAAAAAGGTTGACCTTGCAAATCTATGTTAATGTTGGCATTTTTGATCAAAAAATCATTTATTAAAGACTACGGACGTTTAGATTTTGAATTATATGTGCTACACATGTTTTTATATAGATATTTGTATGCCCAATCCGAAACTAACATGTAGATTAATGTGCATTGAAATCAATTTAAATGATTTGCGGAAGGTAATAAACTGACTTAAACATTCGTCCTCGCCTTACAGCATTGAATAGTATTAACTTTCCTTCAGTTTCTACTTACTTTAGCGCAATTAAAATGTTTTCATTTATTGGCAGAAATCATCTGAAGAACTGAAACTTTACCTGCAGAAAACAACATTCATTTGAATTTAAAACATTGTGAATTTGACAATATTAAAAATCATTTGTTGAAGCTTTGTCTGTAATTTTTCTATATTGGGAAAATATTCGTCTTCAATTTAAAAAACAATGTATTCCTCTAGGCCATCCTGATCTAAAGTTCTACGATTTTGAGACGAATTTAAAAAAAAAAAAACATTTTTGTTGTTGTAATTTTGAAATTAATTTCGCGAAAGTTGAATATTCCGAGTATAGAGGTGTCGATAATTTCAGGCATCTGAAATTTCCCTTGCAATGTTCAATATTGGGATAACTATAATGTATCTCTAAAAGGTATACAGGAAATTTTATTTTTAAAAAATATATAATTTTTTAGTTCACAGACTGCTAGTCTTAAGACCTGCGTGACGAAATACGTTCATGAGGCACAGGCGACTAGAGTAAATGAGCACCAAGAAGACCCCTACAATTTCCTCAAAATGGACCTCAACATAGGCCTTAAAATGGACCTCGAAATGGACTAAGAAATCCTGCAAACAATTATAACCCATACGAACAGTATCAAGACCTTTGCGGATTCCACCTTGAAGGCCTGTAAAATAAATATAAAGTATAATTGTGATTTTATTGGCATCAATAAACAAGTTGAAAATTTTAATTTATTAAATTAAGCTTTCAATCTACAACTGTTTGTTAATTTGTCTTGTAGTGTTTCAAAAATTTCAGGGTTGGATCAAACCCTGCTGATCTCTCACGCAGCTACGGCCTTGCCAGTGATCATTTGACTTGAGATCATAATGATCTTTCCATTCGAATCACTTCGATATGCTTTCAGAGTCGTCATAGTAAAAAAATTTTAAAATGTTACCGAAATCAATATCATTTTGATATGCACAAAAATAATACCGAAATAAGGAGCATTTTGGTCACTTGGAATGAACGATCAATTTTTGAGATCATAATGATCTGATTTGGGATCATGTATCAAGTCACTTCAAGATGGCCGACGTTCTTGGAGTACTTTAGCTCATATGCGATCTTTTCATGGTTTCTCATCGGGCAGTGTACTTGACGAGTTAAAAAAATTAACAAACTCTGATATTAGAATATATCACTCGTTAAGTGTAGTTGTCACTTGCGTGCGGTTAGATTAAATTTTTAGGTTACGTCGCTATAACATCCGTGCCGAAAATTGGCGGTCATTTTCTTCAGTCTAACACACGGCCCTGAAAGTAGATCAAAATGATTCGAATGGACAGATCATTATGATCTCGAGAGTCAAATGATCATTGGAGCAAACTGCTTTGGCGCGGATGTCATACCAACATAACTTAAATATTTTGTCTAACCGAGCGCTAGTGACAACTATACTTAGCCCGAGATATTTTCTATTTTCAGTATTCATTATCTTTAACTTCTCAAGTACACCGCACGATCAGAAATCATAAAAAGCCGGCATATGAGCTAAAGTATTCCAAGAACGTCGGCCACCTTGGCTTGAGTTTATACATAATCCCGAATCAGATCATTATGATCTCAAAAAACGATCATTCATTCCGGCCGATCAAAATGCTCTGGATTTCAAAATTATTTTTGTTGCATATCAAAATGATATTGATCCTCGTTTAGTTTTGAACATTTCTGTTTACTGTGAAGTCGCGACACGCGAGAGATTTTTCTGTGTAATTTTTCGCGTAACTCCTACGAGTCCTTAGTCTTTAGTTCCTACTCTGTTCAATTCATAATTCGTAGTCTCGCGAAATGATATAGTACAGGTTAATTGTCAAGGTTTCTTATCAGTTTCTTTTAATGTACTAAACTTTTATTTGGAAAGCTATCCGGAAAAAAACATTTTTTGTTGAAAACTCAACTATTTGATTGAAGATTAATTTTCTTATTGCAAATCTAACAACTTGGTAAAGATATTTATTGAAAATTCGTGTTTTTTGGTTGGCAAATAATACCATTTTCGGTTAAAAAATGAACTATTAAAATTTAGATTTAATACTTTTACGATGATTCATTATGATAAATTTAAATTTAAAGCTTTTTCGGGTTTCAATCGTGTGCAAAACTACAAAAAAGCTTTAAATTTAAATTTATCATAGTACAATTTAGTTTGAAATTCAACCTTTTGGCACAAACTTGAACTATTTGGTTGAAAATTCGTTTTAATTTAAAAAAAGAATTTTTGAATAAAACTTAACTATTCCATTTTTTGTCAAAAATGTATCTTTTTCAGTTGAAAATTCAACTGGCTGATTTAAAATGAATGCATTTTATTAAAAATGTATATCTTTTGTTAGTATTATGGTTGAGGGTACAATTGTTTTATTCCAAATTTGGGTGTTCGGGTTATTTATTGTTATTTGCTATTTATTTATAACAACTAGAAATACCAACCGCTACAGCAATTCGCGCTAGACTTTTCAAAATTAGGCTAGCACCAAAAATAACTAATGGAAAAATAATTTTTATACAGGGAAAGGGTAGATTGAGATATTTTGTTATTACTTGTTACTAACAGTTTCACAAGATGTTATAAAATGCCTCATATTTAGTTTCAAAATCCTTTTGAACTGGTTGTCGGATGATAAGATTAAAAGAAACGTTTTTTTTTAGAAATTATAAATATATGATAAAATGATATTGTTTTATAGATGAGTTTTCTGCGTTTGATGAACTATTTCGCAGAAAAAATCCTGTTAAATATGATTGAAAATACATATATTTTTAGTTTTTAAAATCTACGCGACTCATTATTAACATTTTTAAACCAAGGGGCATTATCTAACCTATGATCTTGGACAAATTTTAATTACTTAAAAGACCGGCCTGAAAAATATTTGTCAAAGAGCGATTTCATATTTACATTCTCTGTATACATTACGTTAAATTCTCTGTGTTTCTCGAGATAAAATACCGTAATACATAAACCTACTCATAGATAAATTATCTGAGTTTCTCAAGGTAAAATAATTATACATAGGCGATATTTTACCTTATATTACACAACTTAGGTAATACTAATTAAAATATTGAATAACACCATTTGAAATTATCCATATACGCAATTAATGTTTGGGTAGGGAAACACACAGATATCTCAGAACAGAATACATACACGAAACATCGGAATATTCATTGGCTGCTGTTCCCAAAATTCAGTGTTAATCAGTTTTTTCTACATTTTGAAAAAATGATGATCCTTGACGGTGTAGTCTTAACCATATACGTTATTCTTAATTCCATTGGTAAGTAAAGAATTATTGATTGTTATTTTTGATATTTTCTTTATCATAGTGAGTACGTTGAAACATATCTATTCCTTCATATAAAAACAGCTAACTTCCATTAGTAGTGAGCATGGTAGTGGCCATTTTTTACTCATAGGGTAACATCTTGATTTGTGTTTTTACTATTACTTTCAATAACAGATCTGATTATCCAGATCTATTGAAAAATATTTTTGCTATTTAATGCGCAATATACGCAATAATTAAGTAAAATAGATAATAGTCTTTACTATATTGTCATTCTGCTCAACACATAAAATGTATTTATTCAATTTCAAAAGTGTATTTAATTTAGGTGAATTATCTTATTATCTCATCCAGTCATAGACATTCTAATTTATCATTTATGTGCGTTCTTTTTTTAGCGATACAATTATACTATATTCTACTTGATGAATGACAAAGTAGTCACATTTCGTATCGCCACTGCAGTGCTATATTATAAAGCACAATTAATGTATTGCCTTGAGTTAACTTTTAATATACGTGAAATCTATTTTATTAATTTTTCCACATTTATTTCATGTGTTACTTCTGACTTTCTTATTGTACGTGAAATGTGTTTTATCAATTTTTTTACATTTCTGCGATGTATTTTGATGAGCTGATTTACAATCAACATACCACGTTATTTAAGCGCTTCAAGAAAAATAATTTTGTATAATAAAAGTTTATATATGTTTAATTTTACGTATAATTCAATTATATATATATATATATTTGTGATATTTTGAAATTACACGGGTATGGTTGAACTGTATGGAAAGTAGTGCTCAAATATATCTGAGAAGTATATCTATAGTATACCTGAAGTATAGCTAAAGTATTGCTGACGTTCAGTCAAAGTATGGCTAATGTATATCCCTTCAGGATAGCTCATGTATGTGAATTATATCTAAACTGGTCTAAAGTAAAGAAAAAGTATAGCTATAGTAGACATAGCTGTATTATTGATGATCGGAGAAAATCGGATATCTGAAATACATGAAAATGGAGATCCTTAATCATGATTTTCACAACATCAAAGAATATTGTTTGTAACTTCTGAAATAAGTAAGATGCAAATAAATGAAATGTTAATTATGAGTCTTACCATTTCACGTAAGTAACAATTTGATTCAATCTTTCTGTGCTCATAACACTATGTTTATAAATCAATGATTCTGGATCTCTTGCCTATATATACCCAGAGAATCACAGGCCAATAACTTGTTTAAACGCACTGTGTAAGATCTTTACAGCTATACTAAGCAACAGGATTGTTCGGCGAATTGAGCCTGTATGGCGTGAGATGTACAAACAACGTGGCTCGGAAAAAGGTGTAGCAGGCTGTCGAGAGAACTTGTTCATTGACAGGTGTGTCTGTGAAGACGCTGCAGCCCATCAACGAAACCTGTCAATGGCCTGGATTGACTACCGGAAAGCTTTCGATTCAACCTCTCATCCCCCCCCCCATGTCACATTTTGTCAATGGGGTTCAATGTCCTCATGCAATTGGTATTATTGCAGACATCTTGCCAGCTAACATACATAATTGGCGATGTAACTACAAGCCCTAGTATCGAAAACAAAATTAGTAGAAAAATACACGAATATAAAAACATTATGCGGCATTATTATTGGAAAAATGTTTTAGAATGATAGTTTATTTTTCCAAATAATAATATTCCAATACTTCACTTCTTAAACTACTTTTTTATTATACCCTCGGGTTGAGGGTATAGACCAGTCTGTCACGTGCCTAATTATATTGTGTCATATTCGGCAGCTTTATAATTTAAAAAATGTCCATATTAGGCTGCAATTTTGAGAGACGATTCCAAATATATAAGTGCACATCATACCGACCCATTTCAGTTTTTATTTTGTTTAAATAATGCAATTCGAATAATTAGACTTTGGCCGCCACTACTTAAACAAAATAAAAACACAAATGGACCAGACAGACCTGCTCTTATATTTTGAACCATTATCCAAAATTTCAGCACAATAGTTAAATCCATTTAGAAACATAATATACAAATGACCTTTATAATAACAAAGTCTTTACATTATATTAGTAGCTGGATGAATTTATCCGAAGAAGTTCGACCGACCACTAGCAGTCTACTGCAGCTGGATGAATTTTCTTGGATAAATTCATCCAGCTACTGACAGTCTACTGTAGCAGGACAAATTGACTTGGCTTCATTCGTCCATCTGTACGTACATGTATTCATCATCCGCAGCCTGTTTCATATTAGGCATTTAAAAACTGGTGGAAAACTGCTTAATTTTAAATTTGAATACTTTCTAAATTGAACATTTCAAACTTTGAAAAAAAATAAGGGACTTAAAAGAGCTAATGAATAATCTAAGATACCTCTGGCTTTGTTTTCTTTTGTGCAGCCTTTTGGTTGTTGTGTCTTGGTATCGATGAAATCGTAATCAGGATGGGGACAAATGTATTGTCCCATTCGTAAATTATTACAGTCTATTTCATACGTATTATCAACTCCATCGACTAAATGAATGACAACAATTACCATAGCTGTACTAAAAAGTTTTGCGCCTACGACCATAGTAGGTTATCAACAGAATATTTAAAACACTTTCTTAATTCTGCTTTTTTGTCATTCCTAACCTATCACTTCTTCTCAGATGTTGACCTCAGCCACTTCAGCAAAACGAGCATGATCTACTCCCCAACATAAACAATTCATTGAAATAAGCACTGCTGATAAGAACAGTCAATAAACGGAGCAATTTGTTTACTTATTGTTTGAATATATACACAACAATTGCAGATATCTACTCTCGAAAACCGTGTGAAAATGAAAACGCTGAAAACGCGCGGTGACATTAAAGGTGCAGTCCCATGTGGACAGAAAACGTCGGCGTAAGGCAGCAACTCATGAGAGTGAAAGAGACAAATAGATCTGTCGGTCTCTTTCACTCTCATGAGTTTCACCTTTTACACCTTACGACCTTACGTCAATCAGTCGTCCACCGAGCAACATAGCGGAATATCCATTACACCTTCGTAATATTCAGTTAAATCTAGCAATATTTTAGTTATCTTCTGAAACTCACTGAAAGATTGCTAAAATATTAATATATTCCACTGAATTTTCCGAAGGCGTGACGGCGCAGTCCCATTAGGGATGGGTACGTATAAATACATCACGTATATTTCATGGTTTTCGACATATATATTACTGCGTATATTACGTCCTTAGTTTTCTACAAATGTATTTTACATTTGATCACGTGACTATGTGGGCGGGATTTTTGAATTCGTTATTCTAAAAATACCCAATCGCCTTACAGAAACCACTAATATCGAGCAATTAATTAATTATTCATCATTATTTATCACTTTCCTAAACAAATCATTTGTAGAAAATGATATACGTGTTAATTGTACTTCATAATCTGCAACGCTTTTGAGAATTTGAAACATGAGTATGAGTACGACAACATGGTATCCTATCCTATAAGTAATCGTTCGCGCGCTTGTTAACTTTTGTTATATATTTTTCTAATTGCCATATCGAGTGTTATATCCTTTGCACAAATTCCTTTAGAAATAGTTATTATTAACAGAAGTTAGTACATCATCAGTGACATCGATCATGTCAATATAATAATAATATCAGTTAGAATTTAAAGATTAAGAATTTAAAATATTTTTATAATTCTGAATATCATTTGTATGAATAAATATTAAATTTTTATGTGTAAATATACTACCTCCGACACAAGTTACATAAACATGCAATAAACATTAATTTATAAATAGTGGACTCTTCCGCGTCTCGAGTTCTGGAGTTTAATTCACAAAAAATGTATTACATACCCTTAGTATAAAGAAAATTACAAATAATGAAGATTGTATAAATTATTAAAGAAAATAATGTAATATTTAATATTTATTGAGATACGTATTCACTTTTACTTTTATACGCTTCAAATTTATATCTTTCCATGGGATGTTGGCTATCCTTGATTTATTTTCCTTTAGCATCATTTTAGAAAAAAATTCAATCATCAGGAACAGTGCTCCAGATTTCAGATCTTAAGGTACTCATGAGCATAATTAAAAAAAGTGAGGTTATATTATGCTCTATCTGATGCCGGAGCCCACGTAAATTACGCCCGCCATCTTTGGTATGTATTATACATAGTTTTCTACAATTTTCTACGTATATTACGTCGTTTATGTATTACACGTAGAAAACTTCGTGTGACATGTCACAACCCATCTCTGAGTGTTATCTTAGAGGGAAGATAGGTATAGAGGCGACAATGCCCACCAAGCTTAAAAGATCGGTGCGAGGAATGAGATGTCGGGAGTAGGGTTTAGTTTGGGAACCAGCGATGCGCGGTGCTAGTGTCGCGAACAGTCACGGAACCAGAGCTTCACCGATGAAAAGTAAGCTCAAATGATCTAGATCATTTGTTTTTACATTCTCATCAGAGAAGGTATTAGATTTGTGTAAAATTTGACCCCCCCAGCACCCTCCCATTTTTGTTATATGTCGAAGTTTTGAGACCTTCTGAACCCAAAAAACAGGTTTCAGCGAATGTGTCTGGCTGTGTGTATGTATGCATGTATTTATGTAGGCATGTAGATTTTTAGGCTCATAGAACGATAACTTTCGAAAGAATTGACTGATTGGATTAGGCTTTGGAATACTCTTTAAGTGTCCTAAAATGAAGGTCAAGTATGTTAGCCAGTCATTTTGGATGAAAATTCAAAATGTGAGCACATTTTGAAAATTTTTGAGAACACTTTTTTTTAAATTAAAAAATTCTTCAGACGGATATTAATACTACTCAAAAAGGCGAAAAAAATATTTTCACGACTTCTTTGATGGAAGGAAAATTAACGGAGTTATAGCATTTATAAAATTCCAAAAAACAAACGAAAATAAACATTTCAGGCCAAAGAAAGCACTATATGAAAAAAAGTCAGGAGGCGAAAATCGTTTCTTTTTGAACACCCTACAATATTCTCTTAACAAATTTTGGAATATTATGAAAAATCAAAAATTTAAATTTTGATGGCACAAAAAAATAATGAAAAATAAAAAATTCCATTTTTCAGTCCAACCATGCAAGATATGGAAAATGATGAAACAAAAATTGTGCATGTGAAAAACATCTACAAATTTGTTATGGATCACTGTTTGATAGGATGTGTAGTTTTTGTTTTGTTCGTAAAAAATAGCAGTGGAAACAGAAAATTCAATTTTCGGAAAAAACCACGCAAGAGACAAGATCGTAAAAAATATCGTAAAAAATAAGTGTATGTATATAAGGGGCAAAATTCGTCAAGTGTACCCGCCTAAAAACTTGTTGTCTTCGGTTTTCTTGAAATTCCGCGAAATTTTGGTCCTAGTGAACCTCTTTTAATTTCCTCAAGAGAACGTCTCTAGTACGACTGGTTGTCAGCATACAGGGGCTCGAATATTCAACCTTTTACCGCTCACGTTGATACTCAATTAACCATAACTTCATTTTTTGATTTTAAACATATTTTGGAGTTTTTCTGCAAGTGCGGCCGTTAACTTTTTTCGAAAATTATGTTTAAAAGAAAGCTTGACTTCCTCTGTTCAAAATGAGCTATAGTCGAAAGTGGGGCGAAAGAAATTGGTGGAGATACGAGGATGGTCCGATAAGTACTTAGCCTCATCGCCCGACGGCGCCAATATCGCAAGAGAAATTTACTATCGTGTAGTACATTGTCCTAGACGGCTGCTGTCAAAATTTGAGCCGAATCGGACTCGTAGTTTTGTTTTGACCGCGTGTGTAAGCTGTCGTGTCCGCAGATTTTAGAAAAATGGAGAAAGAGCAATATCGGTCGGTGATTCGATTCTTGATTTTGGAAGGGAAATCGCGCTGCCAAATCAAAAAGCGCTTGGATGCTGTCTACTGTGACTCTTCTCCTTCGATGGCGACCGTCAAAAATTGGTTCAACGAGTTTCAACGTCGTCGCACGTCGGTTTTTGATGAATATCCTGCATGAAATTTTGGTCATGTGAAAGTTGTCAGCGCGATGGGTGCCGCGTTTGCTGACTCCGGACAACAAGAGCAACCGTGAGACCATTTCAGAACAATGTTTGACGCTGTTTAAGCGTAATCCGAAGGAGTTTCTGCGTCGTTTCGCATGGCTACACTGGTACATACCAGAGATCAAGCAGCAGTCGAAACAGTGAGTTTCTCCAAGGGAATCTGCTCCGAAGAAGGCAAAGACGGTCCCATCGGCTGGAAAGGTGTTGGAAAAATTGCACAAGACTTTTTTCAGTCTAATTTATATCTACAAATCTGCTAAAAACCTCTTTTTCAGTTGAAATCGTGCGCGATGAAAAAGTTCTACCTTGCCCTTTTGTATATGTCCATGTTTTTAAAAATTTAACTTTTTGAACCGTAATATTTGGATATCACGAGACACGTGGACAATACTTTTCCGCGTTTTCGACCGCGCGACCCATTCTTTGAACCAAACCGTCAATTATAAAAAGAAGACAATTAAAATACGTCGGATTCAATACTAATGCATATTATGAATTTTGATACTATATACATTTATTGAAATGATACATTTTTAAGGGTTTCTAAAATGAAATTGTATGCAAAATAAGGATCAAATCTTGAACTAATGACGAAATGAAAGTTCTACTTTATATTGCATTATCTGAATAAGTCACATAGTCATTGAGCCAGAGGTGGCGGATTCCTAAGGGGAAAGGGGGGGGGGCAATGCCTCCCCTACTGTCCGTCCATAAAGTGTAGGCGAAAATTTTATCTCCAGACTATCGCACTCTCAGCGTGGGACCTTGCTGGTGCCACTGCTGCACGTGCGTCGCAACCTTCTCTCACACTCGCACAGTTACACAGGCCCTAAGCCCTGATGCATCCCCGAACAGTTTATAGTATAAGCTAATTCGCAAATTCCCGCGTAATCAAATTCCAGAATAATAAAGTTCCCGGAGAGTTTGTAATATTACCGAATTCTAATCTTTTTAGGCTGAAAATGCAGTTGCTCGAAAACTAATCGGTTTTGGTTGAGGATTCAACTTTTCAGTTGAATATAACCTTTTTTGTAGAAATTTTTATTCGAAGCATCTGAAATCTACAAAAATCTTTTTGAATTTTTCTTAGGTATATGAGTAAAATTATATTTATTTAACCTTAAAATGATGTTCCCACTCAACTTAACAACCTCAATCACTACAAAATTAATCTCTTTGTTTGAAATTTGAACTATTTTGTTGATATTGCAATTTTTTAACTCAAAATGTAACTTTCCCATTTTTTTTATTGGAAATTGATGATTTCTTAAATAGAAACTTCGCCTTTATAATTAAAAAACTTGGTTAAAAATTCCCGTTTTTCATTAAAAAGGCAACTGTTTGGTAGCAACTGAACTCATTTGTAGAAATTTGATATTTTTGGGTTGAAAGCTCTACTGCTTTAGAGAAAATTCATCTTTTGGCTGGAAAGTTCCAGATTTATAATTAACTTTTTTTTCTTTCTTAACTGACAAATCTCCATTTGTTGTCAATTTTCCTTTTTGGTTGGAAATTAATCTTAATGATTTAAAATTTCCTCTTTTTTGGTTAAAAATGTAAACTGTCGGGTTAACAATTAACATGGTTGCTGAAAATTGGCGGGAAGTAATCCCCGTGACTGGTAACACAAATAATGTATTGCGCGTACCTTCCCCGTACCAACGTCTCGTGGTGGACAGGAGTGCCAGAAGTCTCATTCGAAGCAACTCTTTAATATTTAATCAAATAAATAGAAACAACGTAAATTTTATAGTATTGGAGGGTTTTAACCTTGAAAATCAAATTTACGGGTATTTTCACTATCATTTTCATAATCAGCGAGTCAAAATACATCGGCATGCCAAGCGTCAAATATATAAGAGGTAAGTCAATGTCGGAACTTTATTCTGATTTAGTTGTGACTGCTACTGTTTCGTTCAAAATTCGTATTGATTGATTAACTTTTGAGCTTGAAAATTCAATTAAATATTTGGTTGAAAATATAGCTTTTCTGGCTGAAGTTTAATCTTTTTTATGGAAAACAAAAATTTTTGGGAAAAAGAGAAAAAATTCAAAGAACTTTGAAACTGAACTTTTGCGGCCACCATGAATGCAATGAAATTATAAAAGGTGCTTTATAATCCGAAGGGATGCCACAGAATTTCAAGACTAAAGATTTCATTTTTGTCGAAAACAAGGGAATATATGAATAATAGTTACAGATTGGACCCCTTCCTGAAATATATAAAATGATACCTTTAAAAGTGTAACTAAGTGTATTTTTAAAACATTCATTCATCAAACTGAACAGTGATTACAATGTAATGTCCAAAATATTAAAAAGGCCATTAGAGTCTTCCTATAATAATAATATATTTAACATTCTAATAAGTTTTACAATTGTTATAAAAAATTCAGTTTAGTGCATCTTTCTGAATTTATATTCCCCCAAAAGAAAGACTACTGATTCTACACCCCAGCGGCTGCGCCCGTCTTTCAAAATATCAGTACTAGTATTCACCTACAATATTTTGTTGTTAACTTAATTTCTTAAATTTAAATTTTTTTTTCTGTAGTACACAAGGAAAATCGCAGTAAAACCCGTGTATAGTACTCTTATTACTAGTTCTTGCGAGGCCAGTCTACGGATCCACCGAGGATCGACCTCACGTCCTGCCGGCGGTGAGGTTTAGAGGCAAGCGTGCTAACCACTAGACCACAGACGCTGGTTTCAAATGATTCATTGTACCTGTCCGCGTCCTCCCGATGGTTCTCCTGCATAAAGGTGGTATGCGTGATTGTAACTTGTATGGTATCGATCCTGGAGTTTTTCAACACGTTGTTTACTTGTACCTGAACCACCTCTAAATAGTGTTTCGTATTCCCTTGCTTTATAGTATGCATATTCGCTTGCTCCATCGTGTGCTACTTCGTTCGTGCGATAGTTACGTTCGTGAAACAGAGCATGAGCCTTATCATGTGCGAGAACAAGTGACAAACTGCGGCCCCTACCCAATCTCGCTAATTCAATAATACTCAAAGTGTACCACTTATGTGCTCTTGTGCTAAATACGACATGTAAATATGGACCGGAAAACAATTGATTCAGACCTTCAATTTCATCATCCTCTGTATAGCTGTGTCCCAAGATATATCCGAAGATGACATGACCCCTTTTTAAATAAGTTTTATCTTGTAGAGACGTACCGCCACTATAGAATACTATGAAGTTAGGGATGCTTCTAACTTGTGCATATGTTAATTTTTCGATATCAGGAAAATGGAAACCTTTGGATCCAGGAAATAATGTCGTTAAATTAGCCGGTTCTGCATCATAAGGTCCTGGTTGTGAACTTATTGATTCTGTAAAAAGAAACAGAAACTGTAAAGATAATTTTATTGTGAACGAATTCTCTATTTATGATACCGTTATACGTTAATTCTAAATAAAGTTACAGTTGGGTGAAGGTACATTAACACGGTCAACATCGTGAGTTTCACGACAGTGAACTCTGAAATGTTATATTTTGTGACAGGGTAAAAATTCTACCTGTCACTTATTGATAGGATCAACATAACCTCTCCCATTGGTACCGGGATAATAATTATCCCCTCTCTCCACTTGGGAGTTTGGAAAGAGAATCACACTCCACAAGGGCACTTTCGGCACGACATGGATTCATTTTCTCATGCGTTCCTTTTGTTTTCTTTTTTATGTATCTTTTGTTACCGTCGAGACTTCTTCCGAGAGCAAAACTGAGAGCTTAGAGCAATGTCGACAACCACAGCACGTTCGGAAAACCACAGAGTGGTCTTGTCACGATAAGCCAGAAAGAGAGGGAGATAACCCAAGTATAGACTGTCCTTTTCTGGCCTGCGGATTCCGTTCACCATGCCGCCATATTGACAAAGAAAGGGAGCAGAAAACAACACCGCACACTGGAGGGAGACAAGATGGTGGTATCCGTCAGTCCCAGCTCAGATTCGGTGAAACCACTCCACACCCTTAAAACCTTTTTTTCTTTTATTTATACTGAGGGATTCTGAGTGGAAAACTGTGAAAATAAAGGATTCCACTCAGAATCGTAGGGTTATATTATTAACAAAGATCTCTTCGGTTTTGGCGTCAGAGATATCGGTACGTTCTTGCAGTAAGATGGCGGCCAACGAGGATCCGGAGAAATGCGATCGGTGGAGAACGTGGATACTACGTGGATACTACGCTCTGATTGGACAACAGGAACGAACTCACCAAGTGAACCTGTTGACTCTGCGTTGCGCGTCGCTTCACTCTCGCTCCGAACTCTCTGCGACATTGACGTGAAAATTTATACGTGGTATTTTTGGAAAAAGATTTTGAAGAGAAAAGGATCAAATATTATAAAGAAAATGTCCGACGAGCCAGAAAAAATTAGAAGGAAAATTAAGTTTGAACGGCTGAGAGATATTTTGTTTTCTGGCGGAGAATTTTGATGGCCGGTTCCTGATTATGTTTGCTAAATTGAAGTGCCGCCAAAACGCTCTGAGTGCCGTGAAAAGTTGATTTTTCTCATTTTCTTGTGGATAAAGTTTTATTTCTTGTGTTTTCGATAGTTTTAGTTTCGCATTTCCGTGGTTTTCTTCGTCTTGAGAGGTGAAAACCGAGAAGTTGAACTTCTCGATTTTCATGCCTCAAGTCTAGATGGGGCTTTCTTACCGGAATTGACGGATAACTGAAAATTGTTCACGTCGCACATCGTGGTCGCTGCTAGCTTGTCCACGAGACATATTTTGGGAACCGACCTCGAATAAATATTATAGTATGGTATTATAGGCATTCTAGTTTTTTATGTATAGGTATAATCAGAATTGATAAAGTATCGGGATTTGAAGTATAATTCAAATTAATTAAAAATTGTTTTTAACTGCGGCTAATAAAGCTTAAGTGTCTCTAGTGAATGATGTGTTAATTTTGGAATTTTTCTTGACTAGGAAGGCCCTCCCCCTTTAAACTTTTATTTCAGGTCTAACTAACGGATTTTTAGCTAGGGATTGATTATCGGAAACAAATTTATATTATTGTTCATTGGATTCCTTTGCAGGAATGAGATGTGGTAGGCCAAAATAATATTTTTTTTCAGTAAGGACATTTCCAACGGGCAGGAAATCTCTTTACAATTTTGTTGAAAAACCAATAGAAATCAGGCGAATTCCTTGACATTCTTTGTCTTGAGAACATGAATTTAACTTCTCGCGCTGAAATTTCCACATTAGAAAAATAAGAAACTTCCAGTAGAAGGTGAAAAATATGAGGTGTTTGAAGAAAACCATAAAGTGATTGTTTAAAAATTCAAAAAACTAAGGAGATATTCAACATTGAACATTCTGTCCTTTTTTTTTAACTTTCATCACTTTGGAGATTCTATTGATATTAAGATTCACTTCTCTTTCAATTATTTAGAATAATACGTAGTTTTAAAAAAATAGTAGAATAGAACCAGCTTGATAGAATTTTTTCCATAGATTCATATCTGCAGTCGAAGTTGATGTTAAGAAGTCGCAAAATTTCCAATGTGTCAATGCTTAAAAAATTAAACAAAAAATTATTATTTTTCACATCATAAGATATTTTCTGTGTAAGACTTTTCGCCTACATCCTTATGTATTTTTTCCAGATCTGGATTTTCGTTACATTCCATACAAAAGTATAATTATTCATAAATGTTTGCTAGAAATTCGTGATTATCTAAAAAATACTATAAAAAAATAAGCTTACGCTTTTTTGTCGATTTTGATCATTGTTTTTAGAAGAAGTTCATTTTCAGACAAAATCAATAACTTTCTATGCTGATCTGTCAAAAAATGCACAATTTTCTATACTCTTCTATGGAAACGACGGAAAGAAATATTTGAGATGACTATAAAAATAATAAATCTTTTATAAAAAAAATGTGTAAAATTATTCAAAATATTGTGCTAGTTTATCAAACACTTTAGGGCAAAATATCATTCTGAACATACGGTAATACTTCAAGAATATGTGAAAATCAAACACTATTTTTGGAACGATTCCCTACGCTCAGTAGGAATCATTCAATTCCCGAAATTATAAGGAATATTTCGAAACTTTTGTATAGATTACCATAAGTTTCGGAAAATTTCCCCAAAAATAGTAGATTTCTGCTATAATCTGAAGTAAACTAACAACTAAATAAACTGAAAAGTTTGAAACGTATTGGCACTTTTCAACTCGATTTAGATATACATACTAAAACAAAACTGAAGTTAGGCATTTAAAATAAAAATTAACAAAATAAAAATATTAAAATAAATTATATGATATTTCTTGCAGTTACTGAATACTAGTAAAAAGCTAGTCAAAAATGAGCTTGAATCTAGATCTTCAGAACATGAAGTAAGCCTCGTTAACTTCTTACTTGAAGTTAACAAGATCTTCCGTCATGCCATGAGAAACGTATCCCTAGTTTGAGGCACAACCCACTTCAAAGTAATCATATTTAAGCACTGCTTTTAGTGAAAGACATATAAAGACTTCTTTTGATACTTGTTTCGTGATTAAGTTTAATCATTGGCTTAATTTAAGGCCAAAAGAAAAAGAAAACTAGCATAGAATTAAGTTTTCTTTCTGTGCACATTAGGAATCGCTTAAAAAATAGGAATATATCTATTGTAATTACCGCTGGAACTGTATTTATAATGTTTGGAAGAAATTGTGCACTTCATATGAAAATAAGAAAGAAAATGGACGGAAATGTTTATATTAATAAAAAATTGTCATAGGAAAAAAGTTATTTTCATCAACTGCCATTTTCTCAATAATTAAAATAAATATTTTGTACGCCTTTGGGCAGTGATAACTTTTTGCATCCGTATTTAATTTCAGGCTTCTGGAAGATTTACTGATTTGGGACTGAGTGAAAGAGACTGAATGGGAACGCTGGAGCGGATAATTATGTTGCCTGCATCAGTTACACTCGCTGCCCCCAATCGACATGAAAAAAGCATAGAAAAATAATTGCTAATAGCCAATTATTTAATAATTTTGAAACTCTATATCTTATGGCGTGTACAGATGATGACAAATTATTGAATTGTTTTTTTCACACATCTATCTTGATCTATTCAACATCATACGGCTGGATATCGTCTGAATGTTATTTATAGTTTCAAAAATATAAATTTTATTCATACTTTCTAGATAATTATAACACCCACCATATCTATACTCTAACGATAATAATGGTCCTGCTCAGAATGAACACATGTATTACATTATTTACTATTTTATTTTATTAAGACGTTTTGAACCTACATTTATACCTAAATCTATCCCCTAGCAGTCAGTAGTCTTAACAATTGCTCTAAAGTCTAAGATTTCAGATGTTACAACACAATTTTAATACAGCAGTTGAACTTTTATCCAAGTTGCCTAATTGTTGACAAAAACGACGAATTGTCAAGGATAAGTGTAATAGTTGATGTGTCAACTCAGAAATATTTTCACGGCTATTCTCGATTAAATTCAACCCAAAAGTGCTTCACATCCAGTTTTTCTTTTGTACATGTTGCGGGAATGGCCCTAGGTTATTTTAAGCCAATCAAGAAACAAAGCATACAACGGCTTTTTGGGAATAACTATTTGTTATTCTTAACAATTGAAAATCTAATTTTTCTCATAAACGATGCAAAATATGAATAGCAGTTCATTAATTGTTAATGTGACTTAGTTAACGTGACTTAGTCTGTTTTTATTTTCAAAATATTGCTTTCTGATGGTATGAAGAGAGTTAAAAAAAAACAAGAATTTTTTACAATCTTGAATTACAATGGATCAATGGGCTAAAAATGGAATAAAATAAGGAGGGACTGCGCCGACCGGTGGGGCAAAGGTTATTTTCCTTATAACATTGCTATTGCTTCACAATTTCTAATCTACTGTACATTAAATAAATCTCCTTTATTATATAGATAGTACTCCTTACTAAAACCTTGGAAATTGACGTTGTAAAAGAAAATTTTTGCAGCAAACACATCATGTGATTATAATTACACAGGCCGACAAATTTTAAAGCTAGAGACCAGACCTACCACTTCCGAAGGATTTTGATTTGCTGAATCCGAATCCGAGCTCAAAATTGCTCCTGTACGTCAGGTTTTCAAGATATCCTAACCTAAAAGGGCAAAAAACGCGTTTTTAGCTGTTTTTGAGGTTATGTAACCGAACAAGAAAAATGTATACCACAAAAGCTAATATGGAATTTGAAAGTACTAATCTTCCCCTTTCAAACCTACTTGGATTTATTAGGATATCTTTCTACAACTTGTTGGTGTTTTGGTGGTGCCATTGTTGTTCCCACGAGCAGCTAGGGAAAGGGTTGGTCCATCCTTGTGGAGCCCCGCGTGCAAAGATAAGGCTGCATACTCTGGGAGGTCGCCCTGTATCCCAGAGTCACACATATATATATGTACATTTTTGGTTATTAAAATAAATCAGAAGGACGTGTACATAAAACACTTAATTAATTAATCAATAATGTAATGAATCCTAAAATTAATTTCCCTCTCTCCTTTTTTCTAATTAATCATAAAACCCCTTAAAATATTATTTAATTTTTTTTAAATTCTCATAGCTGTCCTTCCCTTTCTCCCTCACTCTAATTCAATCCTGCAAAGTCTTTTTCAAAACTGCATTCAGTGCGTCCGAAATTTTGATCAAGGTAAACCCAGAAGCCCTTGAGCACGCGAACGAGGCAGCGACCCCAAGCAGCGCGCCGTCCACAATGTCTTGTGATGGAGAGGGGGGGGGGGAGCCACTGTAGGTGCCGTCACCCTCGCCGTAAAGCGCCCCGCATCCGGACTTTCCCCTTGAGAGTCGCAACCGTCGCAACCGTATCTTGCCCTACGCGCTGAGAAACTACGTGGGCCAGCAGTTCTAGGAATGCTGAGTGTATTTACTTGTATTATCATTGATTTCAAATCTTCCGCGCTTTTATGGCTCAAAAGGTATCGACAGGCGGCACATCGATACAAGAACGGGACAGTCAATGAACGTCGTTGATAAAAATAAACTGCCCAGTCACGGTAAGGGTGGGGCCCCCTCCAGCTATGGAATAAAAGAATCGTTTCCAATCGCTTTGTTTCAAGGTCAGGGGAATAGGCGAGTTTTCACTGTACTTGAAATTTGAAGGAATTAAAATCGTGTCGATGCTTTCAAATAGAATAGTCCTTAATTCAAGCCAACTTAAGTTCTTCCTCCTCCTCAAATCTGAATTTCAAACTGAACTGAAAACTCAGAAATCAAAGTTATTTAATTGTAGAATTATTAATTTTTAGTACTCCACATTTTTTAATTTGAAAAGAAAGGTATTTTTATTGGCGTTAACAGGTTGTAAAAATAATTTTCATTCACTTTGTACATCCGTTAAATTTTATAATTTAATTATTTATTCAGGTTCAATCAATACTTAGTTTATTTAACACCATTTATTCATTTAGAAATATTAATCACTACCTCAGTAAGATAAAAAATTATTATTATATATTTTTTGAATGTAGTTATCGAAATATATATCTTAGTTCAAGAATTGGAGTTGGATTATTCATAAATAAACGGATTTTTATGGATTTTTAATTGTGAATGTAGAAGATTAAAATTGTATTCAATATTTTATTTAGCAATATTTAAATGACGAAAACTAATCATCGATTATTTTATTTCATGATTCTCAATTTTATTGTGAAATTTCAAAATAGACATAAAGGTCCCGAGTTTAAGTGTTGTAGTGGCTCAAATCCGGTAAGGGATCCGCTGTTCAGAAGATCCTTCAATCAAACGACGTTTCGAAGATCAAATGCTCTCCTCATCAGGAAATAGGAATTTAAGTCAAATATAAGTCCTTTATTTTTATTTAAATCTGGAAAAAACCAAAATGTCGATGTGAAAAAGATTCATACTCTTACATAAATTCTTATCTCGAGTTAATTCTTCGAAGAGAATAATGCAATTGTAAATGAAGAGAAAGAGAGAAACCATTTTATGTACCATGACGAAACATATGCGATAAAAAAGTGAGGTTGAGAAAGAAATTAAAAATTGTAATTCGTTAGCTGAAGATTCAATATTTCAACTTTTACATGCTAAAAAGTAGTAAGGTCCATAAGTATCACATCACGGGCACATTAAACAATTCTTTACAAAAAAAAACTTTTGAAAAAATTTAAAATGGAAGACAGAACGAAAGTTCTGCTCAAGATAAAAATTCTTTCGAGTTCAAAAACGTAATATTTAAAAGAAAAGTTCCTCTTGATTATATTATGGTTTCATTGGGTGTATCATCTTTATTCACTAATATTCCTATTGATTTAGTCATGAACAGTATTTTAAGTAGATGGATTTATATTAAAAATTTTACAGGGTTATCTTCGACTGAATTTGGAAAGGGAATAAAGTTTCTAATGAATCAAACAGTTTTTAAATTCAATAATAATTTTTACCGACAAGTATATGGCTTTCTTATGGCTTCTCCCATATCATCTGTTTTAGCTGAATTTGTTGTGCAAGATTTAAAGTCAATAGTTATTAAAAATTTAGATTTTGAAATTTACACACATTTCGTTATGTTGATGACACTTTTAATATTTTTCCTAAGGATAAATTAGATTATGTTTCACACCAGTTGAATTCTTTCCATCCGAAGCTTAAATTCACACATGAAATAGAAAACAACAATTCCATTTCCTTTTTAAACGTTGAAGTTATCAAAACGAACGATGGCACAATTATCACGGATTGGTACAGAACAGATTTTTTTAAACTTTTTTTTTTAACCATCCCATCAAGCGTAAAATAGCTAATATTAAAAATCTCGTGAACGAATCGTTCAAATTATCATATGAATCTTTTCACAAGTCTAACATTGATTTCATAATAGTATATTGTGTATCGAGGGCGTAAAGAAGGCAAAATAGCTTCACGCCCTTGATACACACCATACTTTTTGTCCCCCTCCTTGAAAACAAACAAGCATGTGAAGCAGATAGAGGATGTTTGGTGTAGTTGACAATTTTAGATTATAGGTGAAAGGAAGAAACAGCGGACTTTGCATAAGGGAAACTGTCGGGTCTAGCAATATAATTTTTTCAAAGATAAAGATCAATTTCTCCATATTCTCACTTGCGGGGTGCAGCGTATGTGTAGCGGGCGTAAAGTTTCATGTAGCAGGCGTAAAGTTTCATGTTGGCCCGGCAGCGGAGTGCACACGTGCGAACGTTACTGGGCTGGAAGCGGCCACATTACGCCTGCTTCACGTGCATGCAATGGCGCGTTTTCAAGGGGGGTCGGACAAAAAAAATATTATGTCACGGAATAATTATTCAAAAGAGTTTGTTTTAACACACATTAATAATAAAATAAAAACCCGTAAAGATTTTTTACCACAACGAATTGATTCACATCTAGATTATCATCAAGATTTCAAACGTTTTGTTTCTATACCTTTTCATGGTTGTTTGTCTTTTGAAGTTAAGAGAATTTCGAGTGAATTCAACATTAAAACGACATTTAGGATTGATTTTAGACACAATCCTAAGAACAATAAGGTAATTGCAAATGTCAGGTTAAAACTAGTCATCAATCTGACTGGTAACATGTATTGGTTTTACACCACGAACCTAATGTGTTTAAAAGACTTGTAGCAAAAATGTTTTTTATTAAGAATCAAGGTGATAATTGTTTCAATATAATAACTGATCAAAATAATTTCAGTCTATTATACAACGTTATACCAGATTCTTTAATTTAAGATACAATGTTTTTCCTTAACCATACCCTTATCATAATTTCATCACTATTGTTACAATTCTAGTAGTTCTTAATTTGATATTATTCAATTGTTCTACTAATTATTTCCAACTTAGACTTTATAAATAACAAAATTACAAAATTTTAACTAAAATTTAATAGACCTGATATATCGGACTTACTACGTTACTGTACTTATGCTTCTGTCACTTCATGCTGGCAACTTCTTTCACTGGATATTAACTGCTATCATGGAGCAGAACGTTCATTCTGCCTTCCACTTTAAATATAAAAAAAGTTTTTTTTTTCGAAGAATTTTTTAATGTGTCCGTGATGTGATACTAATGGATTTCACTACTCTTTAACGTGTCAAAGATAAAATATTTAAACTTCAGGTAGAGAATAAAAATTTTCAATTTGTTTCTCAACCTCACTTTTTTATGGTATATGTTCCGTTATGGTATACAAAATGGTTGTTCTCTTTCTCTGCATTTACAATTGCATTATTTTCTTTACCGAAATAACTTGAGATGAGAATTTATGCAAGAGCATGAATCTTTTCGACATCGACATTTCGGTTTTTTTTTCAATTAAAAAAAAAATAAAGGACTTATATTTGACTTGGATTCCTGTTTCCTGATGAGGTGAGGACTTGACTCTCAAAACGTCGTTTGATTAGAGGATCTTCTGAACATCATCAAGGTTTTTTCATTTGGTCTGAAGTATGTCATTTTATACCTTTCACGTTATTTACAAGTTATACAAGTTGATTATCACGCGCCGAAATATGCGTATTTATATATTTTCTTTTTGACTAAGGCTTGACTCTGTTTCTTTTATTGATCAAATCAAGTTACAAATAGTGGAGGTTTATTTCGTAATATATATTTTGAGAACGGAATATCTCAATTTGATGAACGCAAACAAACAACAAATTCATTATTGCTTAATTTTTTCTTGATTTAAAATTGTATTCATTTGCTTGAAACTTTATTTTCCTAATTATTTTCTTAAAATTCTATTCCTATTCCCATTCAAATTTTATAATTAAATTGATATAATTATCATGAAGGAATATATATACATAAATACACATTCACTTACACCTATACACTTATATATATATATATATCTACGTAGGCCTTCTCCCCTTATTCTCTCTCCCTCATGCGTGCATTCCCTAATGAAATCTAATATAGGCATGTTTGATCCTGTTCATGTGCACCGGTAAATTATTTTTTGAATTCTTTTGTAAAGTGACGTTTACTCCATTTTGTATTTGTATAATAAGATAAGGTCCTTCATAGTATTCATCGTGCAATTTATGAGGGCCATTATTATTATATAGGACCTATACATATTATCCGACTTGAAAATTTTGTTCATTTATTTTTCTATCATAATATTGTTTACAACGTTTTCTTCTCCCTGAATTCGCGCTTTGGCAGTTAATTCGCCAATTAATATTAGCAGTATAAACGTTTATTCTTCAGCCTGCTGGCCTTAAAAAATTGACTTGCTTACACTTTCATTTTTTTACATAATTTTCCTTGAAACTAAGCCTTAAGACTAACTTCCATCCAAACCTTATCCTAGGATTGCAGGCTCTTATCGCCTTGCCTTCCTCGCTGCACCTCGCTACGCCTCGCTCGCATATCTCTACTCTCTCGCTTCCGCGTCTACTACCTAATACTTATCTACTATTTACAATATTTACGTACTACTTATATCTACTTCCTCTCCTATTTACAATCTTTTCTTCTACATTTCTCGTCCTCCTTCATTCTCTTCTTCTCCATCCTACCCAACACTCCCTTCACTCATGCTACTGCCCTTTAGTCCGCCCTTTCATGCATCAATACCTCTGTGTTCATTTCACTCATTTCCATCTCTACGCACTTCTACAACCAGTGCTCCACTTTTACGTACCCCATCCCACCCAGTTCACACATCCTCTTTTTCCCAGAGAGCAAGAATCTATTAAAATCCTCAATGCACCTACATCTCATCTTCGCTATAAGCTCCTGACTTCCTTTCTTTCCTTTCTCACACAAATATTGCGCTCTCGCCCTTGGCATAATCCACACATAGTTCCCGTTAAACCTTGACTCTCATATTCCCTATTCGCCTGCTGTCTTCTCTCTCTCTCTCTATATATATATATATATATATATGTCGTTTTTCTTAACCAACTCATATACTTTTCTTCCTTCCTCGTGCATCCTTCTGACTTAACCCATCTTTAGTCCATTCGTTCTAAAATACCTTTCCTTTTCAGCTTCCATTTTCCCACCCCCTCTCCTGTTCTCCTTCTCCCACGAACACTCCCTGACCAGCTTACTTCCCCCCTCTTCTAAAAATCTCTCCTCATATTTACACGCCCGACTCCCCCCTAGAATCCCTACTCTCGTTTTCCCCGACTTTCGCCTGACAATGTAATTAGGCGTGTTCCTTGCCAACTCCAATGTCCACTTTAAATACCTCTCCTGTGTCCTATTCACCTCTTCACTTTCCACCAACCCTATACCTCTACTCCATAAAATAGCAAACTCATCACTAGCGAGTCAAACAATTTCATTCTCCTTTTAAAATCTTCTGCGAATAATTTCTTTTCCAACCCCCACATCTGCCTCATCACCACATTTGCCTCATCACCACATTTGCCCTCCTCACTCTCTCTTTTATGTGACCATCCATTCCCCCATTCCTCCGAAACACGAACCCCAGGTACATAAACTCTTTCACCTATTGCACCGCCTCTCCCTTCCACTTCCACTTTCCTCCCTTATCCCGTCCACCTCCTCTTCTGAATACCATAACCTTAACCCTTTTCGCATTCAGCTCTAACCTGCTCTTATCCAGGTATCTTCTCAACCTCTTCATCATCTCCTTTAATGCCTCCTCGCTTCTTGCCAGCAACACTATGTCATATGCATTTTTGCTTTCCTACCATACATTATTTCGTGTAGCGTTACACATGTGGATTCATGTACAGCGGTAATAAATGAAAACATGGCAAACGGGAGCCATTGATCCCAATTTCTTCGATAACAATAATGCCTGAGATACTCAACAAAAGTATGATGACTTCTTTTCAAAGCACCCAAGTACCTTTTCAAAAAATCTAATTGGGGTATCTGTTATCTGCATTGGTTGTCTAGTCTTTATTCGAGTAAGCTTTCGTTTTTGACATAATTCGCATGTTTTGACATATTTGGCGATCTGTTCCTTTATGCCCGGCCATTAATATTGTTCTGTAATTTATTTACAAGTTTTGGTCTGTCCTACATGCCCTCCCATAACCAAACCATGCCCTTCTTTCGTCATTCTTCATATAGCTGATTCTGAGGGAATTTGTGTTTCTCCTGTACAAATTGTTATTTCGTAATTTTTATCAAAATTCATTTTTTATAGCTTGTTTTATCGGATATAAATTACCCCACCTAAATTTGGCTTTTTAGTTTTTAATTCCAGTATTTTAATTAAATTTCTTTTCAATAATTTCTTTCCCATAGTAGTAGTTATTATGCAATCGCATGACATGAAATTAACTATGTTATCATTTTTCAACCATCGCGAGTCTCTACAAGTTCTGAAAATCGGGTTTTTCGGGTTTTCGGGAGTTAAATTTTCACTCTCGTGGGTCTCCTCCGTTGCCCATACCTCAGCTGCTCTATCACCCATATTACCCCGTCTTACTAAAGAGTCAGTTTCGTTCTTGTCATTAACATTTTCCTTAGTCATTTCCACCCCTATCATTTTATCATTTTCTAATTCACTATTACCATCAAAATCTTTTTCTTCACCTGCCCTCAAGAAATTATGTGTCCACTTTGAAGGCCACTCTCTTTCTTTCTCCAGTGTACGCTTTGAAGGATACTCTCTTTCTCTCTCCGGTGTCCGCTTTGAAGGGCACTCTTTTTCTCTCTCCCGTGTCCAATTATGAACCTCGGACCCTATGGTTTCGTTCTCTCCTCTTTTTCTCTTCAAGGTCCCCTTAAAAGGACCCACTTGAAATTCCCGGAAAAACCCCATTTCTAAATTAAAGTCATAAAACGATTCTCCCCAGGAAACTAATAACGACTTCCTCTGTAAATCTCTTTTTCTTACCACTGGTAAGACTAAAAGCGCAACCCCGAAGCCACTCATCATAAATGTCCTTTCCCTTCATTGTCTCGTCAGTTTTTTCATCTAAAATTTGTCCTGTAAACGCTTTTTCAATGGGATATTCATGGCACAAGAGAAAAGGATCAGGAACATAACTGTCATCGGGTGACTGGGCATGCATGCTCAGAACGCGACCACAGTCCTGTTTAAAGGCTTATATCGAACTTCGTATTCGTATGCCTGCAATTTTATTTTTTACCACGCTAATCGTGAATTATATCTTAATTCTGCCCCTACTATAGTCCTAGATGCATAAGCTATTGGAAGATTCCTTTCGATGGGACCCTGACTGAGAATGGCACCCACTGCATAATCAGAAGCATCGGTAGTGACTAAAAAAGAACGAGGAAAATCTGGGTATTGAAGAATCGGTTCCGTACATATTTTTTTTTTTAATTTTTCGCATGCTTTTTGAGCTTCTAGTGTCCAATGAAACAAGCGATTTTTTTAAATAATTCATTACGTGGTTTTCCTATAAGGGCAAATTCAGGAACAAATCGCCTATAATATCCGGCCAGTCCTAAAAATTGCTTAAAATTCCTGCGTCCCTTTGGACTTGGAACATTTTTTACGGCGTCAGACGATATGGTCAATATAAACAAACATATCCACCCCCTGTAATCCCGAAAGAACCCTATCCATGAGTTTCAGAAACGTACTAGGTGTATTTTTAAGCCCAAGTGACATTGCAGAAAATTAATAATGATGACGATCCGTGCTAAAAGCAGTTGTTTCTTGATCGTTTGGATGCACTTCTATTTGGTGAAACCCTTGGGCTAGGGCTATGGGGGTTTAAATTTACCGGTATATCGTCAGTTGTGTATATACGTTGTTGAACTAATTTAGTTTTTCCTAATTTGTCTCCTTTTAAATTAAATTCATAAGGGTATTCTGATATTAATTTCAATAATTCTTGTTTTTCCTCTTTGTTAAGTTTTTCCACATCAATTTGACTTTTTAGTCGGGTTATTCTGTCAAGTTCTGTAATTGTCGTATCGTTGGGGTCTTCTTTGATTCTATCTGTTTTTATTCCCGTTTTCATTCCCTTTAATTTCCCTTCAATTTAAGAACACTATTTTTCCTGTTCAGTAAAGAAAGGGAAGTTTTTCAAATCATATGTTCTAATACTTTGTCTTTCATGTTTACTATTGCATCTTTCAAAAAAAGCATTCCAATCATTCCGCCTCGTTCTATTGGTAAATCATATCAAAGGACGTATTTCAAGTTTTTCCGTGGGACATTCTCATGCCATATGTTCATCTTTCTGACAAGTATAACATTTTATTGCCTTAACATCAGTTGGTCTTAAACATCTCCTTTGATGGTGGCCTTCCTCTCCACAATTTGAGCATTTTGCTAGTGATTGAATGGACCTGTTATTAGCTTGTTCGTAGCCTTCCCCACCTCTTCCACCGATAGTTCCCTGACCTCCCTCTCTACTCATACCAAAGCTTCGACCATCGTCATTTTTAGCAATAAAAATTCTCATGGTTCATAGTTGGGATGGTTCCTTCTGTACTCAGATTATTTTCATATTTCCAGCAGCTAGAGCTGCACTCATTTCCTCTTACAACTTTTTAGGCTATTCTACTCTGAAGCGCAATGCTAATGCCCTTCTCAGACCCATAACAAAATGTTCGTTTGCCTTATCTCGCGCTGACGCTACTATCCGTATGCAATTTCTTGACCATTCTTTTCTTCGATTACTTCAATAACCTTTTTAATATTTCTCCCACCCTTACGTCATGTTGTAAGACGGGTTCACCGTCCCTTTGATCAACTGTGTCAAACATCGAATTAAGCTGGCTTAAATTTCTATGCTCTGTGTAAGTCAACTTAATATACTTTAATAAATCATCTAATGTTTTTACGTCATGATCTTGAAGAGATGTAACCGCTTCCCCCGTTATTCTGGATCTAATCATCCAAAATAAGTGCGCTCGATCTTTGTGGTTTACCGAATCTTGTACGAAATGGTCGTCTGTAATGTATTTTGTGACAGGAATATTATATCAGCATAAGTTTTAGGCAAAAAATTTAAGGCTGCTTTTAAGGGTCTGAATGCGTTCGAAGTTCTCCCCAGACGTTTGCGCTTCCGGTAATACACCCGATGACCTCTTTCTGACAAGGTTTTTGTTACGAAAAGTCATTTGAAGTCTTGAAACACCATTTTCATAATTTAGTACGAACAACGGTGCCTGTCCGGTACCCTTGGTTGGATTTGAGTTACCCAAACTTCCGCTTCCTATCATACTCAAAGTTACGGTTTGAGTTTCGCTCGTTCCAGTTGGAACTTCCATGATAATAACGAGCCCCCCTCCTGTCCGCTCTATAGAGTCACTCACATTTCTAATAATCATTTCAAGATCAGAATTTTTTCCCCCGTTTTTCTTAGGGTCAAAGTTCCCGGTTCGTCACTCATTTTAACAATCCTTTTATTTTACTTCCCTTTAAACTGAGTTAATCTAGAGAGAGGTTGCTTGAATTTTCTACAATTGCAAGTCGACTCACCTTATAAGGTTCTAGAAGTTTGCTAAATACATATAAAATATTTAAAATGAATTTAATCCTTTACACATTTGTAAAAGAGCTTTCCCATCATTAAAATAATATAATAAATGTATAATTTTAATTCCACAAATTTTAAAAGGATTAAATTTCACTTTCAAAATCGTCAATTGCTTGATCCCTCTTCTGTCCAGTTGACTCCGAGCTGTAATTCTTCTTCCCTCTCAGTCTTCATCTTCTACCTTACAATTCACAAAGAACACCCTTTTTGATATAGGTGCGTGGGCCCCGTGCCGCTTAACAACCCCGGCTTATGCCGTTATCGCTTCATGACAACCCACCGAAAACCATGAAAAAGGTGCGGCATATCCTGTCGAACAATTTGTCTCCATTCTCCTCGTTCTGTCTTGTCCTTCCTTCCTCTTGTTCTGACTTATCTTTCCTTTCTCTCGTCCTGACTCGTCTTTCCTTCCTCTTGTTCTAAAATTTTTTGACGCGTTCTTCCTCTTTCTCTTGTTCAAAATACACAATGTTGTACGTGTACCGTCGAATGATCGATGTGTTATAATATAATTGTTTATTCAATTTTCACCATCCCACCGTTGTACATTTTGGGCCATAATATAAATTGCTAGAGTCTAAATTAAATTGTTTTTCTTCATCAAAATTCCTGGGCTGGTTCAACACTGTTGCACGTTTCTAAGAAAACCCAACTCGGATGAAAACTCCCCGAAAAAACAGGTCAACTCGAAAGGAGATGAATCCAAACGAATTTTGGACATTCGGAAAATGAACAATTAATTAAACTCATTGATTTTTAAGTTTGTCTCTCAAAGTGCATTTTAATTTTCTCTTGAAAAGCTAAATTTTGTAATAAAACAAAATTACAATGCCAAAAACATTTTGGTATCTCTAAAAAAAGCTCGCGGAAAGAAGATCGTGTTCAAAAGGTTGACAAAATTCAACTAACTGTATTCCCTCAACAACCACGAGATCCTCCTCATCCAAAAACCTCCCAGTTCTTCTCATCCACACTAATTCGCAATCCATATCCTCCAATCCGGAATCACGATTTTGCTTCGCGTGCAAAATCTTCACCACCTTTTTGGTTGACACGTGCGTTCAAACTTCACAAATTTATAATATTCTAACATCGCACTTCAGAAAATTAGTTCCTAATTCTTTCTATGTGACTGATGTCGATTGCAGAAAAACATCACAGTTGTGTAAACATTATTTTGAAAGATTTATGACCTGTTGACTTATAGGGATCACGTTTCAAAAGTCCCTTCGTTTAAATTTCTTGAAAGTTTGACCGCTGTCGACTTGTGAGATCTTCCAAGAATCTCAATCAACCTCTCTTTAAGATAAAAATGTTTTCAAACCAATTTTTATACGTTGAACGAATGAGGATTTAGAAATACGTCACAGATATACTGCTTACAAACAAAGAAATGCTGGTTATACAACTTGAAATTTCTTTTTGGGTCCCGAAAAAGTATGCCTATAAGTACAATCGAATCCCACAATTGTTTTGAAAGTTATTGTGCCTACAGACTACACGCAGATAGACAGATATTCTTATGAAGAATGAAAACGCTATGGAAAATTTCCCTAGTATTGAATACCATTTCATAACGGAAAGACTTACACCGGCACAGCGTCTCGAAATTTTGGAGCTGTATTAAGAAAATCATGGCTCTGTGAAACAAGTTTATCGTGCCCACCTCCGTTGCCTAAACCATCGACAAATTCCAAACTGGATGTGGTCTATTCGGTCGCTGGTCATCCAATAATGACACTTGGGTTTGGAATTTTTTGATGGTATAGGCAATGGTGCGTTCGGCGAGCCGACTATTCCGACCGTTAGTTGCTTCAAGTGCACGATAAACTTGTTTCACAGAGCGATGATTTTCCTAATCCGGTTCCACAATTTGGAGACGCTGTGCGGGTCGATCTTGTTTTTGTGAACAATTTCTGTCTGTTCATTTTTTAGAACCTTGTATTGTTTTTCTGGATTTTTTTTTATCCTTTTTTATGCCTTCCAAACGTGTGACAAAGCTCAATGCAATCTGATCAGTATTTTGAAAGTTATCGTGCCCACAGGTTACAGACATACAGAAATTAGACATACAGGTTTTTTTTTACTCAGGGGGTCTCAAAACGTGGAGAGTTAATGAAAACCGACAAAGTCAAATTTGACATGAAACTAATACCTTCTCATTAGGATGAGAATGTAAAAATTGTAGACCCAAATTCCCATTTTCTAAAATCTTGCTTATAAGTAAGACCTTCACTGTAAACTGAGCCCACCGTTAGGCTTTAAGGTACATAAGTTTCGTTCCAAGAATCAGTTCTTTGCAAGAATTAGTTTTTCTATGATTTTCAGAATCAAACTAATGTTAATGATGATATCGTTTAAAATAAGAAAAAAATCATTTCAACAATTGCATTGTTGTAATCAATGTTTGTTGTAACAAACATTGATTACAACAATGCAATTGCAAATTTTAATTATAATTGCAAATTCATTACATTATAGAGTTATAAGATAAATTTAGGCTTAAACATATACATATTTTTCGATTTCGATTCCTTTGGAATAGAACTGAAGGGCCTATGAAAAAGCCACCGAACGCATCCTCGGGTTGCGGATAGAGGTTCTCTGTACCAAGGGTTTCTGTTGAATATGGTTACAATAATTAATAAGCAGTCGCGGACAATTGTCCAGGGATGGTCCCGAGCCCTAAAAAAGCCCAAAATTCTGAGCTATGAAAAATTCTAAAATTCGATTGTGGAGGTGCTAGCTTAATGGACCTTATTTGGTAGTATAAATCAGTTTAACTGAATACAAAAAATGTTAAACTATTTATTCTAACTAAAATCTTTTGATTGAAAAAAGGTGATCGCTCACGTGACTCTGATGGGCGCGACACGTTATTACAACCTCTCAAAAACTTTCTGGCCGATCCATCACTTCCAAAAGTCGGGTTGTATCGTTCCTCGAGTCAGGGGACGCTATTTAATTAACGCGTCCGGCCACATCGAATCGATTAACTGTTTCACAGCTCATGGGTTATGGAAGTGGGGGGGCATAAGGGGGGGGGAGACGTTCTTCACTGGTTAGAAGATTCGATTTCGATGGCGCCATTATTCGCTTTAACGATAAGGATCGTACATTACGAAACGACCAGTTTCGCCCCCAAACTTAGAATTCCAAGAGGCATCCAAGTCCGAGTCGCGAGTCAATCGGCCGGAAGCGATCGCGTGCTTGGGCGAGCGAATTCGTCGGTTTCTCCAAATCAAATAAAAAAGGCGACGAGTAGCGCTCTGGGTTCTAAAAAAAGAAAAAAATTGGATGGGGAAAGGAGAGTAAAGCGGGAACAAATCTACGGATGCGATTGAGGATGGGATTGGGGGGGGGGGGCGGAAATCCGAGAGCGTGGTGGAAATTAATAATGGAATATCTGTGGAGGAAAAGGTTTTCTTCTGTTTCTTCTATTTCGAGTAATATTTGGTCAGTTTTAATTTCACATTCCTAGAGATGAGAAATGAAAATCGAATCTATAATTCAGTTAATTTAGGGAGACCGAAAAACTTCATTTTAAAAATTCCCTGACTTCTCCCTGATTTTTCTGTGACTAATTTTTCACTTTCCGTGACCATTCATTTTTAAAGACCCAAATTTTAATCTTGTAAACATTTTTATTTAGAATCTTTTATAAATTGAATAAAACAATTTTCAATTTATAATTTTTTTATTTTTTGTCATCAGGGCAGTCACAGCCTTTTTACTTAAAAATCCCCCCCAAAAAGTGACCAAAAGTAACTAATTTCAAATTTATAAGACTTTAAAACAATTCAACCTAAATTCGAAGGAATTCAAAGGAATTGGAAACAATTAAAAAATTCCAAAAAATCTCCAAAAAATCCTTGGAAATCCCCTGAAAATATTAAATGTCCTAAAAATGCATTGGAATCTTTTCAAATACCCTACAATATTTCAAATCCTTAAACATATTTTTAAATCGCTTGAAATTTTGTAAAGCTCTTAAAAATTCCTTCTACTTTTTAAAAATACCCTAAAAGCTTTAAAATAATTAGGAAGCCCTTCAAATTATTGAAATATACTAAAAATACCATAAGATATTTCGAATCCTTTAACATTTTTTGAAATCCCTTTCCATTTTTTAAAGTTCAAGAAAATTCCTTGAAATTTTTTAAAATACTGTCAAATCTTTGAAAAATATTGAAGTCCTTCAATTCTTGTTAATAAACTTTTGGAATTAAAATATCTTGAGAGCTTTTAAATCCTTCCAAATCATTGAAATCCTCGGAAATCTTATAAAAACCATTCGAATTTTTTTTAATATCCTAAATATCCTTATAGGTCCGAAAAAAGCTTTCCATATCTTCCGAAATTCTAGGAAATTCTTGAAAACTCAATCAACAGTTTTTTAAATCCCTTAAAATCATTCAAATTCTTGGAAATCTCTTGAAATCTTTTGAAATTCCTTGAAATGTTTAGAAGCTCTTACAAATACATTGGAATTTTTAAAAGTACTCTAAAAGTTTTATAATTTTTTGGAATTCCTTCAAATTATTGAAATCTATCAGAAATTTCTTGGAATATTTAACAATATTCTAAAATATTTCAAATCCTTGAAAATTCCTTGAAATCTTTCAAAATGTGTTGGAATTTTTCAGAGCTTTTAAAAATTTCTTTAAATTTAAAAAAATGCTGTAACGGTTTTAAAATCGTTTCATATCCCTTCAAATTACTGAAATCTATTAAAAATTGTTTGGAATATTTTTAAATAATCTAAAATATTTCAAATCCTTTAAAATCTCTTGAAACTTGTAACAGCTCTTGAAAATTCCTTTAAATTTTTAAAAATACCTTAAAATCTTAAAAATCCTTTGTAATCACTTCAAATTATTGAAATCTGTTCAAAATTCCGTGGAAATACCCTAAATATTTTAAATCCTTTGAAATATTTTGAAATCCCTTAAAAACATTGAAAGCTCCTAAAAATTTCTTTGGAATGATTGCAAATACCCTAAAATCTTTACAATTATTTGTCATTACTTCAAATTATTTAAGACTACTCGAAATTCCATTGAATCTTCTGAAATGCCCTAAATATTTAAAATTCTTGAAATCTTTTGAAATCTCTTCAAACTTTTAAAGCTCTTGAAAATTCCTTGAAATTTTCAAACATACCCTAAAACCTTTCAAATCCTTTGTCATCATTTAAAATCCTTTGTAATCATTTCAAATTATTGAAATCTATTCAAAATTCCTTGGAATCTTTGAAAATACTCTAAATATTAAAAATTCTTGAAATCTTTTGAAATCTCTTCAAAGTTTTAAAGCTCTTGAAAATTCCATGAAATTTGTAAACATACCCTAAAACCTTTAAAATCCTTTGTAATCATTTCAAATTATTGAAATATATTCAAGATTCCTTGGAATCTTTTTAAATACCCTAAATATTAAAAATTCTTGAAATTTTTGGAAA